>JAMPIV010019431.1:0-370000 GCA_024509875.1 Oreohelix idahoensis | reverse complement strand
TCTACACAAATCGAAACACACCCAAAGGAAATTCCATCTTTGTTGGAGCGTTTCAATGTCTGATAAGAGATGCCAACTGTTTTTCTCAGGAATTCGTTACAAAGGTGCATCGAAATACCTGGGGACACATCATTTTGAACCAGGACAAAAAGTACCCCGAATGGAGTGGCACATTTCTGCAATCACCCAAAGCAGAAATTCAGCTCATTCCTTCAGCTGGAAAGGTCATGGCTGTCTTTTGGGACATTGAAAGTGTGATAGTGCTGAAGTGGCCGTTATGCAAACAGTCCCGACCTAGAGACAATCAATTCGCAAACTTTGGGCATTCAAGAATCATTTAAAAAAGAGTCAATCAACGTTGTTCACAGAGTTCGGCCGAAGGAAGCTGAAAAATAGCAGTGACAGTCTTCTCACAATTACCGACAAACACTTGCGCGGACCTCACCGCAAGTCTTGCCTTGCTGGAAAGCAACATTATATCTGAAACCAAAGTTGGGTAGGGGAGATACTACCCCATCTTCCTCTGGATAGTTCAGTTTTTATTGATTTTCATGCTTTTATGAGTGTGCTGCGTTGCGAAAATATGACTGCCATTTTTTTTGCAAAGTACTGTATATATATATATATATGCGTTCAGAGCAGCTGTAATGGAGACAACGTTCTGGAAAGAATACGTCACATGATGATGATGATATATATAGATACGAAGGGCATTTAGAAAGTAAAGCACCACATCGTTTTTCTCAGCTAATAATTAAGATAGAAGCATGAAATTTTGCACACTTTAAATATGGCATGTGCCAATTGTGTGTACCAAATTGCATCGCAACCGGCCAAATTATACGGCTGCCCTAAACCGTTGAAATGGAGCGTGTTAGCAACTTGCGTTATAAGCAGCGATTTGTGATAGAATTCCTCGTTGCAGAGAAGGAAACTGTTGTGAACATTCACAAGCGTCTATGTGATGTGTATGGAAGTTTTGCAGTCGACAGGAGTACAGTCAGTCGCTGGGTTCAGAGAATCAAAGAATCAGGAAGTGGAGATACGGAGCTGCTTGATCGGCCGCTCTGTGGACGTCCTGCCACAGCCACCAACGCAGAAATGTTGAAATGCGCTGAGGGCATTATTCTTACTGATAGGCGAATCACTACTCAACTATTGGCCTTACAGCTGTCAGTCAGCATTGGTAGTGCAAATGCAGCACGCATCCTATGCACTCGCATTTTCTAAGCGCACGCATGGGTTGCTCGAAGTCTCACAAATGACCACCGATTGCAAAGGAAAGCAATTTCTTCTGAATTGTTGGAGCGTTTCAATGCAGATGGAGAGAACTTTTTGGCTAAGATCGTTACAGGTGACGAAACCTGGGCACATCATTTTGAACCTGAGACAAAAAGACAGTCAATGGAGTGGCATCATCTGCAATCACCACGAAGAAAGAAATTCAAGACAATTCCTTCAGCTGGAAAGGTCATGATCACTGTCTTTTGGGACATTGACGCAACGCATGCGCACAATCAATTCGCAAGCTTACATTAAGACATTGAAAAAACTCACAATGCAGAGTTCGGCACAAGAATCAGCAGACCGCACGACAATGCGCGACCTCACACAAGTCTGGCAACACAGGAAGCAATCACCAAATTGGGTTGGACTGTACTACCACCCTACACACACTCTGACTATTTGGTCCACTTAAAGATGCACACAGTGATTCGTGCACGACACAAGACACAAATCACGGGCTAGGAATACACACGCTGGCATAAAGCCGTACAAGTTGATGGGGATTATGTTGAATAATACCGATGTTTACATGACATATCCATGTATATAAATTTCATGCTTTTTGAATAAACAGCTCCTGAGAAAAACGATGTGGTGCATTACTTTCTGAACACCCCTCGTAATAAATTCTTTATACACACACACACACACACACACACACACACATGAATAAAAGCTACATATAATGATTTACTTGGCATAAACAAATTTACTTTACCTCCGGTAACCAGTCCTTCTATTTCAAGTCGCATATGATCCGTCAGGTAACCTAAATGGCAGAATACAGCGATGCCGGCCACAATACCAACTACAACGATTGCAACAGGAAGGATCATTGTGTCTCTGTATAAAAATAAAATGTTCTAAAACAAAGCTGATGGAAGTCATAACCAAGTGTTTATATTTTATTCATAAATATACTAAGCGGTGGCTCTTTATAGCTACTTGAATTTATCAATGGAATGAGGCTCGTCTTTGGAAACTAATAGTTACTGTTCCTTCTCCATGTCAAACATCGGAAATAGCAATTGCACCAACACGAGACAAAATTGTAGGGGGGAAAAAATGGCCAAATCACTTTTTAAAAAAAACACACATTTCTATGCTTTATTTACGTTAAGAATATCATTATAAATAATTCTTAGTCTTAGTCGTTCCTCTACTACTGTGAGATGTAGAGGTTTGGAACACAGAGCGCCATACTATCCTATCGGCTGTCTTCCTCCTGGCCTGGTTCCATTCTAGTCCTCGGTCCTTCAAAGATTGTCTAATGTTGTCCTCCCAGTGGACTCTGGGTCGTCCTGGGGGGGGGGGGGGGGGGCTGGATCCCTGGATCTTTGTTTCACATGCTTGTCGTGGTATCCGATCTTCTCCCATTCTGCAGACATGGCCAAATCATCTTAGTTGAGACGGTTCTACTTGGGTCTGCAGGGGTTAGGTTTTTAGGCCCAGCCTTATCGTCTGGTTGCGGACCATGTCCATTATAAATAAACCAACATAAAATATTGTTAATAATGTTAACAACCTGCGTACCTGAGATAATTGTAGTGAAACTTATTGTAGCTTGCTAAGGCGATGAACACGCCGTACGATGGTGCCAAGCTGAAACAAACTTGACGAATGGCTTCAGACCATGCCTGAAAAGAATAAAAACGATTTATTGAGTTTTATTGAATACAAATAAAGTATAACTTTGGGCTAAGTGTTTAGTTAAGAACAGGGCTTCTTGTCGACAAGTTAATGACAAAATGTAGGAGTTAAATTATATTGTTTTTAATAAAACGTAAAAACAATGTGTTAAAATCAAGTATTTTCAGTAAAGAGTTGCCGTACGGCATAAGTATTAAGTTATCATTTTCTTTTGCGTTCCTTACGGCGCGCGGAGCAACCAGAGCAGCTTGTCCTCTTAGAGTAAGCTTGTACCAAGCTCTCACATGCCCTGTCAGCAGTAGTTTTTGTGGCAATTTGTTTCCCATGATGCCAGCCTCAACCGCAACCTCACCTTAGGCACCTTGTACGACACGCTTGATGGTGCAGTAGTCCTTTTCTTTCTGTGTCTCTTCACAGACCCCAGAGAATTCTTCTTCAAGTACCATGCCTTGTGGTGTAGGAGATCATGTCTCTTCGCAGACCCCAGATAATTCTTCTTCAAGTACCATGCTTTGTGGTGTAGGAGATCATGTCTCTTCGCAGACCCCAGATAATTCTTCTTCAAGTACCATGCCTTGTGGTGTAGGAGATCATGTCTCTTCGCAGACCCCAGATAATTCTTCTTCAAGTACCATGCTTTGTGGTGTAGGAGATCATGTCTCTTCGCAGACCCCAGATAATTCTTCTTCAAGTACCATGCCTTGTGGTGTAGGAGATCATGTCTCTTCGCAGACCCCAGATAATTCTTCTTCAAGTACCATGCCTTGTGGTGTAGGAGATCATGTCTCTTCACAGACCCCAGATAATTCTTCTTCAAGTACCATGCCTTGTGGTGTAGGAGATCATGTCTCTTCGCAGACCCCAGATAATTCTTCTTCAAGTACCATGCCTTGTGGTGTAGGAGATCATGTCTCTTCGCAGACCCCAGATAATTCTTCTTCAAGTATCATGCTTTGTGGTGTAGGAGATCATGTCTCTTCGCAGACCCCAGATAATTCTTCTTCAAGTACCATGCCTTGTTGTGTAGGAGATCATGTCTCTTCGCAGACCCCAGATAATTCTTCTTCAAGTACCATGCCTTGTGGTGTAGGAGATCATGTCTCTTCACAGACCCCAGATAATTCTTCTTCAAGTACCATGCCTTGTGGTGTAGGAGATCATGTCTCTTCACAGACCCCAGATAATTCTTCTTCAAGTACCATGCCTTGTGGTGTAGGAGATCATGTCTCTTCACAGACCCCAGATAATTCTTCTTCAAGTACCATGCCTTGTGGTGTAGGAGATCATGTCTCTCCACAATTTCCCGTCTCCAGTACAATTTATCTATTCTGCTGTTGACTTCTTTCTATGCCCCAATTTCAAACTGTCCAGTATGTGCTCTCATTAAATAATTACATAACATCATATGTAGGTTTTAAAGTTAATTTTGTCCTGTTTAGTAGAAATTATGATACGCATCTGTAAATCTGTGTAACTGTTATTGTACTGTTACAATGTTGGGATTTTATTTTATTGTACTTTCTTGTTATTTTATTATTTAAGTAACATTTAGGATACGTGTGAGAATAAATGGATTAACTATGGAAGAAGAGAGAAAGGAAGGGCAGAATGTTAGACGGGCCTGCGTGACCAATTCTAAACCCTTTGAAAATAAAGTTCGTTCGTTCTATCTATCTATCTATCTATCTATCTATCTATCTATCTATCTATCTATCTATCTATCTATCTATCTATCTATCTATCTATCTATCTATCTATCTATCTATCTATCTATCTATCTATCTATCTATCTATCTATCTATCTATCTATCTATCTATCTATCTATCTATCTATCTATCTATCTATCTATCTATCTATCTATCTATCTATCTATCTATCTATCTATCTATCTATCTCTGATAATGTTTGTACTTTTCAACATATGTTATGTCATGCTTATAAGTAATTAATGTTAATATGAGTGTGCTATATTATTATTTTACTTTACAACGTTGAATTCCTTGAATTTGATATGTAAAATGCATATGAGAATAAATGAATTCAGTATGAAAGGTGAGAGAAAGGAAGGGCAGAATGTCAGACGGGCCTGCGTGCCCAATTCTCGACCCTTTGAAAATAAAGTTCGTTCGTTCGTTCGTTCGTTCCTCTATCTCTTTTTTTCCTTCAATATTTCCTGTTGTTACGATACTTTCCAGCTTTCCTCTTCTCATAACATGCCCCAAAAAAGTGGATTGCTTCTTGCTAACTTGTGAAATACGTTTCCTTTGCGCATTGGCCTCTTTCAGGACATCCTCATTACTCTTTTCTGGCTCTTCATGGTATATTTAAAATTCTTCTGTAAAACCACATCTCTGTTGTCTTTAGTGCCTTCCCTACTTGTTTACTAATTGTCTAGGACTCACTCCCATATGTCAGGATTAGTTCTATATAACGCTGAAGAACTCTCTTTTTTACTTCCAATGACAAAGAATTGTTACATAAAATATTCTTCATTTATAGAATGCTGTTTTTTGCCTGAGCTATTCTGCTCTTCAATTCTGAGATGCATCTTCCATCCGTTGTTATTAATGTGCCCAGGTATTGGAATTTATCGACTTGTTTTAAAACGGTTCCATTTACTTGATAGTGCATTCTGGGAAAGCCTTTTTCTTTGAGGCGACCATTACTTCTGTGTTTTTGCCATTAAGGCTGGGGACTTTATTTTCGCTTTCTATCACCATTGTATCAACCATTTCCTGCAGCTCCTTTTCACTTTTTACTGTTTAAGACTGTATCATCAGCGTATCTCAAGTTGTTAATATGATGTCCGCCAAATAATATTCCTGGCTTGTCCTCTATGTAGTAAAATCTGCGAGAATAATCGCTCATTTCAGTAAGATTTTAGTCATAAAATGATAATAAATAAACCCGCCCTATTGTGTCTGACGGTGATACTCTCACACGCCAGCATAGCGCTGAATTTTGTGCCATGGAACGGCTTAGAACCGATCCCACCGTTTAAACCTCCTCGCTTTCCTTGTGACGTACATTTTTAACATTTTGCCCGATCTGATAGAGACTGCGGCAAGACTTACAATTAACGATTTTGCGGAAGTGTGCCGCCAAACTACTGTCTGAATTAACGTAATATTTTGACTTTAACACTGGTAATAAGTAGTAATCCTTACATTTTTTGGTAGTGTAACTCGAGACAATACAAATATTTAACGCCTATTCAAATACCCGCCGCTCAAAACCCCGCTTCGCTTGACACATTATGCCATGCATATAAACACGCTGCGGCAAAGCCAACAGAGGCAAACACGCAGACAATTTTATTTCCTCCTCGCGGTTGCATTACTGACGTCACTAAAACAAGTAGTTATTTGAAAATACATGCTAGCGAGAGATGAAAAAGGGGGGGGGGGGGGGGGAAGATGGCCGTCTTGTGTAAAATTTTTATTTGACGATTGCCGGTGACAAAATTGAAAATCTAAACCATAATGAAACTGACCATAAAAAATCATATGGTAGTATAGCTTAGAGTCCACTGAGCAAGAATGTGTTTTAAATAATATGGTAGTCCCAGTATTAGCCAAGTTATTGAGAAAATACTAAATGTCTACGGACGCGCGACCAGACAGACTGTTGTTCCTGCTTGTTTTTTTCATAACGTTAGTGGGGACGGCAGCTTAGAAAAGAGGCATTGAGGTAAATTCAAATTCGCTTGGGTAACAAGAGTATAGGAGGAGAGGGGAGCGGTAGGAAAATTGTTACCCAAAACTAACATCGTTTGTATTGGCATAACTAAAGCAGGCTGGCCAATCGACTACCAGACGCAGATTTTGTTTGGAATTATTTTTGTTTTTCAAAAACTACATTTGAATTCTGGTAGTCGCAAGCTTTCGATTGGCCAGTGCTAATAAATATTAGCAAAAGGCTTTCACTATTCATTGCCAGTTGAACAAAACTTTTCATTCAAATACGCTGAGATCAGCTGTGTTAATTGTAAAATTAAATAAAGAAGTATTCACAGTCTGGACAGTGCAGAAGAAACTGAGACCTCTTCTTTGCAAGTCAGCGTCATTTGTTTATATTTCTTGAAAATTTGTGGTAAGAATGCTTTATGAATTTAATATGTTTAATCCCACTGACAAAGTTAGATACTGCTATTGGGAAAAGTGAAGGACGTGCCGGGAGCAGACATTGTTGAGTCCTCACATTGAAATGTATCTAACTGATGTATGTTGTCATGATTATGGTTGTCATATTATTGCATTAGAATATCAGTAAGCCTCCGTGTTCCATGAACACTGTTCAACATGCCTGAAGCATTTATATTTAAAAAAGAAAAGAAGAGAAAATCATACCAAAGGAAATGTGGTTACTCCACATTATTTTATTGAGGAAAACTATGTAAACGTACAGTGGCGTATCTGCCATAGGGACCTGAGGTGTGGTCACAGCAAGGTGTGAGTCATGTAAAATTAGGGGCGAGTGCACCTGTAATGCACGCGAGGCTGACCCCATATCACCGTAGGAAAATAATAAATATAATAAGTGATCAGATATAAAAGGCCAGGGTGTCCTTTTGTTGCAGAGGTTTTATTTCCTGTTGCCAGCCGGTAACAGGAAACCTGCTGAGTGAGAATAAAGCCATCAAGTCTCCGACCATTCGTTTATGCTGTCAAAAGATAACGGGAGGAGCTTGGGTATTTTGCGAGATTGAGATTTTCTGCAACTTCATACTGTATTATCATTCTTCAAGGAATCCCAGGTGATGTGTTAAGCATCTGGGTATATCTGACACTTTCGTTTAATAAACTCTGGTATTTCAAAATCATACTCAGGAAGTTTATGGGGTATGATGAAACTACAGCCCCTCATACACAGTGACTCTCCCTCTTAGATGAATAAAGTGTAAGCTGTGAACATTCCAACAGGAAAGATATATATATATAGACTTTATAGTTAGTGGACAAAGAGTCCAGATATTTTAGTTGATCTTTTCTGTAAACTATCTTGTCCTCATTTTCAAAGACCTGTCCAAAAGATATGGCTGGACAGGCAGATTAAATTGTACAGAAAAAATATTCATTTTAAAGAAAAACTTAACCCCTGGTTTTATTCACTTCCTCATAGAAAATTAAAGTGTTTTTGTGTTGTGTACCATCATTTCATTTCTCCCCTAGACACTAGGTACATCATACACCAGACACTAGAGCCAAAATAGTGACCGTGTGAGATCTAGGGAGGTAGCGTTAGCTTCCCTGCACATAATTCATCATCATCATTTATAGAGTCAGGGGCCTACATGTGCTTGACCTCACACGGTTAATACATACACGGATTTCATTCTTTTAGGATACCATCATAACCTCCCCAGCAAATCAAACATTGCTACATAAATTGGTAGGCTTGTCCGGGGATTTGAATTTCTCCTAGTACTACATACATTGGCGTCTGGGTTAGCATTAACAACATTCTTTTTTCCCAGGGAATCCCCATATATTATTACCCAAGATTTGGGAAGTGAAGAAAGTGTCAGAACCCAGAATTAATTAAATAAATTTATACTTAGTTAGAAACTTAGTACATTTTGTATTTATCAGGATGGCAGATCTGGCCAAGTTTCGCTCTGCGGCTGTGCAGACTGCCAGGGAAATGAATATGGAGGGACAAATCTTGATTGACTATGTCACCTCAGAATGTGATAAATTTATTGCCAGGGAAGAACATAGGTTAGCTGAGGAAAGGAGAATACAGGTAGAAGAGGCTAGGGAGATTAAGAAATTAGAGTTAGATAGAGAGGCTGAGATTAAAAGGTTGCAAATTGAGGCTGAGAAGGAGGCTAGGGCCTTAGAGGCTGATAGGGAGGCGAGAAAATTGGAGGCAGAAGAAAAACGACAGCAAAGGGAGGCAGAAGAAAAAAGATTGACTGCTGAGAGGGAAGCAGAAGATAAAAGATTACAGAGGGAGCATGAGTTGCGACTAAGAGAGTTAGAGTTGCAAGGCCTTGCTCCGGATAATGGTCACAGCCCCTCTACCTCTGATGCTACTGCTAGTCAGGGGGCCTCCAACTCAGCCATGGGGTTCCATTTAGACTATTTTGTAGAAAAGGATGATGATATTGAGTCATATTTAAGCAGATATGAAGTATTAGCCACTACTTATGGGTTAGAAAGAGAAAAATTGGGTGTAAAGTTGTCTCAGGGTCTTCGGGGAACAGCTTATGAAGTGTTTTCCAAAATGAGCAGGGATGACCAAGACAACTATGACATGTTGAAGCAAGCTCTTCTGTTAAGATACGAAAAGAACGGAGAGTTTTATAGAAAGAAATTTAGGAATGCCAGGCTACTGTCGGGTGAGACCTATCACCAGTTCTCCGCCCGGTTAGAAACGTATATGGAGAAATGGGCTTCTTTGGGGAAAACCCAAGATCTCAAAGAGATGATACTCATAGAACAGATGAGAGAGTCCATGGCTCCAGACATGAGAAAGTTTCTCATGGAACAGGGCGCGGAGAGGCTGGGTGAGATAATTAATGTTGCTGAGAGGTATCAGGCAGCCCAGGCAGAGGTAGCTGGCATCAAGAAAAAACCAGTAGATCAGTATAAGGCTCCTCAAAACCATAATAAATTTGATAACAGAGGTAAGCAGAACTTTGATAGGCCTCAAAATAATTTTAAAAATAAAACCTCACATTTCAATGACAGAAAGAATGATGAAAGAAAACCTTTTCATCAAGGTAGATGGTATTGTAAACATTGTAAGAAGGAGGGACATGACACTAAGGTTTGTAAAAGTAAACCTGCTGGATTTGCTGCTATGAAAAAGGGGAACCAGGAAGTAAAGGACAAACCTGCTGGACAGCAGGAACCTTATCACCCCCCAGTTTGTGAGGATGCTGTATGCAATGATGTCACCATTAGGTGCCTCTATGATACAGGTTTAGATTTTGATGCTGTCGTGAGCTCGCACTTGGTGAACCCAGATCAGTATACCACAGAAACAGTGGAGATACAAGGGGCGACCAAGGACCTACCACTCATGAAACTTCCCATTGCAAGGATAACAGTGAAAACTTGCTATGTGGAAGGGATAATCAGAGCAGCAGTGATAGACGCACCCATCTACCCTTTGATATTGGGGTATCGTTATGTCTACTTGGGGAATCCCAAGAGACCTGTGGTCTTGGCAGCAGTCCAGACCCGATCACAATCCAGAAAGGAAGAAGATGAACCTATAAATACTCATCCAGAGAAGATGAGGAAGGCACAGGCTCAAGATAGGTCACTGAAGCCGTGCTTTCAAAAATTGCGTAACTGCCATACACCTCCCAGAAAAGGAGAATTTTACATAAAGAATAAATTGTTATATAGGAAGGCCGGCACTGGTTCAGCTGGTCATGGACAGCTGGTTCTTCCTAAAATGTATAGGGCAGACGTAATACGGAGTTTACATGTTGGAAAAGATGGGGACCACGAGAAAGTAGGTACCATCTGCCAAAAAGTAGCTCAAAAATATTATTGGCCAGATATGATGGTCATCGTTGAGAATTTTGTAGAAGCATGTGGCGTATTTCATGAGGGAACACCCACAAGTGGGAAAATTGATCAGGACCTAGACACGCCACGGGGCAAACTTAGGCCTGGAAATAAAAATAATTGTAATAAAGTAGACAAAGTGGAATGGGAGCCCCCTTTTCACACACAGTCTTCACTCGAATGTATTAGAATGGCCACCATGCGACGAGCACCAAGAGTAATTTTACCCCAGACTAAGCTGACAATCCCTCGGTCAGAATTATATAAACTGGAGAAAACGAAAAGAGAGAGATCTTCTCTCACAATGAACTTAAAGTGGGATGAAAACCCCAAGAAAAGAATTGGTAGTGGACGATTTGTGAGTGATGATTCTAGGAAGAAAAGTCCTCACTATAAAGCTTCTAGAGTAAAGGACCTGACGGGTGCCATGAAAAATAAGTATGAAAAATTAAAAGTCCACATGTATTTTATTAAGGACCTGGACAAATGAGAAGGCAGAGGAGACTGTTACCTCATTCTATCAATATGTGAACGAACTGACCACTCGTTTAAAAACTAGTTGGAAACTGTCAAATGATAATTTGAAACAAACCAGGAAAAAGCATGCTGCTTATTATAATAAAAAAGCGAAAGATCGAGAACTTGCTGTAGGGGAGAAGGTGCTTCTTCTATTGCCCAGCAGCAACAATAAACTTCAGATCGGATGGCAAGGGCCATATAGTTTTGGAAAAGGTATCCAGAACAAATTATAAGATAGACAAAAAGGGAAAGGAAAAAGTCTATCATGTGAACCTTTTGAAGAAATATCTGGATAGACAAATCCAGGAAGGAACACACCTATTGGCCTTGTCTATTGCAACCGAAATGAAAAATGACCCTCTCTCCTCATTTGAATATCCACTGAAAACCAGTGAAACGTTTGCACAGGTGAAGATCAGTAATCACCTGACAAAAGGACAGAAGGAGAAGGTTCAACAGGTCCTTGAGAAACATACAGATGTGTTAACGGATAAACCGGGGCACACAAATTTGTTGGAATATGATATGAAACTACTAGACCCAGCACCTATCTGTATGAGGCCCTATTCTATTCCTTTCGCTAAGGAAAAATCTTTGAAAGAGGAGATACATTATTTGTTACAAGAAGGAATTATTTCTCACAGTGAGTCTCCTTATAGTTCCTGTGTGGTTTTGTTGCGGAAACCATCGGGAGAACATAGACTGTGCATAGATTACAGGAAACTGAATGCTGTCACAGAAGGTCAGGTGGATCCATTACCTGATACTACTCAACTATTTGCCAGGCTGAACAAGGCAAAATATTTTTCTAAGGTGGATCTTAGCAAAGGCTATTTTCAAATTCCAGTAAAGCCTGAGGTTCGACCTTATTTACCCTTTAGCACCTCGTAAGTTCATTATGAGTTCAACATGTTACCGTTTGGGTTGAACAATGCCACGAGTGTGTTTTCAAGGATGATGCGAAAATTGCGGGATTTCCTGAAAAATCCATGTATTTCGAATTTTATGGACGATATCCTCATTGCCACGGAAACATTTGAGGAACACGTTACCTCTTTGAATATGCTGTTTGATAGACTCAGAGAGGCTAATCTAACCGCTAGGCCAACAAAATGTTGTATTGGTTGTAAAGAGTTGGAATTCTTGGGACATACTGTACATCAGGGTAGCATGACCCCTGATCCCAAGAATCTGGAAAAATTGAAAAGAGCACCTAGGCCACAAACAAAGAAAGATGTGCGATCTTTCGTGTCGTTGTGTGGTTTCTACCAAAAGTACATTAAACATTTTAACTCTATATGTGCTCCTCTGACGGATTTAACTCGAAAAGGTCAACCTGATACAATAAATTGGTCCGCACAGTGTGAATTGGCTTACCAGGAGTTAAAAGAAAAACTCACAAGCAGGCCAGTGTTGCAATTGCCTGACTTGACTGAAGAATTTATCGTGAGAAGTGACGTAAGCAATGTGGGCCTAGGCGCTACATTATTGCAAAGGTCCTCCTCACAAGATGGAGAATTGAACCCAGTCGTTTATGCAAGCCGCAAGCTGAAAAAGGCGGAAAAAAAATTATTCAACAAGTGAAAAGGAATGTCTCGCTTTGATATGGGCTATAAAAAAATTCCAGATTTATTTATATGGCAGGACATTTGTGGTCCAAACGGATCATTCACCTCTCGTATTCCTGTCACAAGCCAAGCATGAAAATTCGAGATTATTGAGATGGTCTTTATTATTGCAGCCAAACTCATTTCTGATTGAATATATTCCCGGCGCTCAGAACGTAGGTGCAGACTTTTTGAGTAGACATCCTTATGATGAAGATCAGAAAAACGCGTAAGACTTCATTGAGCTAAGTTATCTCGCAGATTATAACCTGCAAATGAATGCATGTTTTAGGATGGGAGGTGTGTAGTAAAATCTGTGAGAATAATCGCTCATTTCAGTAAGATTTTAGTCATAAAATGATAATAAATAAACCCGCCCTATTGTGTCTGACGGTGATACTCTCACACGCCAGCATAGCGCTGAATTTTGTGCCATGGAACGGCTTAGAACCGATCCCACCGTCTGAGCAAGAATGTGTTTTAAATAATATGGTAGTCCCAGTATTAGCCAAGTTATTGAGAAAATACTAAATGTCTACGGACGCGCGACCAGACAGACTGTTGTTCCTGCTTGTTTTTTTCATAACGTTAGTGGGCACGGCAGCTTAGAAAAGAGGCATTGAGGTAAATTCAAATTCGCTTGGGTAATAAGAGTATAGGAGGAGAGGGGAGCGGTAGGAAAATTGTTACCCAAAACTAACATCTTTTGTATTGGCATAACTAAAGCAGGCTGGCCAATCGACTACCAGACGCAGATTTTGTTTGGAATTATTTTTGTTTTTCAAAAACTACATTTGAATTCTGGTAGTCGCAAGCTTTCGATTGGCCAGTGCTAATAAATATTAGCAAAAGGCTTTCACTATTCATTGCCAGTTGAACAAAACTTTTCATTCAAATACGCTGAGATCAGCTGTGTTAATTGTAAAATTAAATAAAGAAGTATTCACAGTCTGGACAGTGCAGAAGAAACTGAGGCCACTTCTTTGCAAGTCAGCGTCATTTGTTTATATTTCTTGAAAATTTGTGGTAAGAATGCTTTATGAATTTAATATGTTTAATCCCACTGCCAAAGTTAGATACTGCTATTGGGAAAAGTGAAGGACGTGACGGGAGCAGACATTGTTGAGTCCTCACATTGAAATGTATCTAACTGATGTATGTTGTCATGATTATGTTGTCATATTATTGCATTAGAATATTAGTAAGCCTCCGTGTTCCATGAACACTGTTCAACATGCCTGAAGCATTTATATTTAAAAAAGAAAAGAAGAGAAAATCATACCAAACGAAATGTGGTTACTCCACATTATTTTATTGAGGAAAACTATGTAAACGTACAGTGGCGTATCTGCCATAGGGACCTGAGGTGTGGTCACAGCAAGGTGTGAGTCATGTAAAATTAGGGGCGAGTGCACCTGTAATGCACGCGAGGCTGACCCCATATCACCGTAGGAAAATAATAAATATAATAAGTGATCAGATATAAAAGGCCAGGGTGTCCTTTTGTTGCAGAGGTTTTATTTCCTGTTGCCAACCGGTAACATGAAACCTGCTGAGTGAGAATAATGCCATCAAGTCTCCGACCATTCGTTTATGCTGTCAAAAGATAACGGGAGGAGCTTGGGCATTTTGCGAGATTGAGATTTTCTGCAACTTCATACTGTATTATCATTCTTCAAGGAATCCCAGGTGATGTGTTAAGCATCTGGGTATATCTGACACTTTCGTTTAATAAACTCTGGTATTTCAAAATCATACTCAGGAAGTTTATGGGGTATGATGAAACTACAGCCCCTCATACACAGTGACTCTCCCTCTTAGATGAATAAAGTGTAAGCTGTGAACATTCCAACAGGAAAGATATATATATATATTGACTTTATAGTTGGTGGACAAAGAGTCCAGATATTTTAGTTGATCTTTTCTGTAAAATATCTTGTCCTCATTTTCAAAGACCTGTCCAAAAGATATGGCTGGACAGGCAGATTAAATTGTACAGAAAAAATATTCATTTTAAGAAAAACTTAACCCCTGGTTTTATTCACTTCCTCATAGAAAATTAAAGTGTTTTTGTGTTGTGTACCATCATTTCATTTCTCCCCTAGACACTAGGTACATCATACACCAGACACTAGAGCCAAAATAGTGACCGTGTGAGATCTAGGGAGGTAGCGTTAGGTTCCCTGCACATAATTCATCATCATCATTTATAGAGTCAGGGGCCTACATGTGGTTGACCTCACACGGTTAATACATACACGGATTTCATTCTTTTAGGATATCATCATAACCTCTCCAGCAAATCAAACTTTGCTACACTCTAGAGATCTGATTATATTTTCAAAGTACAGATTGAACAGTTCAGGTGACAGCACACATACCTGCCTGACACCCTCTTTATTTGCTGAAACGTTCCTATTTGGCTGCTTATTCTTACAGCTGCTGTTTGTTGCCAGTACATGTTCTTTATTATCCTCAAGTCTTTACCATCAATGTTGATGCTTCCTAGCACTTTGATAATTTCCTCATGTTTCGCTTTGTCAAATGCCTTAGTTAAATCTATAAAGCTTAAGTACAGATCTGTCTTTATGTCTACGGCTCTTTCTATTAATCTTCTTATAAAATATATAGCATTGTTTGTACCTTTACCTTCTGCAAATGCACACTGTTCATCACTGATTTCTGGTTTAATTTTATTTCTCAGTCTTCTCAAGTTAATTCGTAATAATATTTTGGTCATATGACTCATAAGACTAATAGTGCGATGTTCTTCACATTCCATGGATCCAGGTTTCTTTGGCAAAGCTGTGAATATGGATTTTAGCAAATCATCAGGTATTTGACCACTATTGTAGATGTCATTTAAGACTTTTGTTATCACTTCTACTCCAAATTCTCCCAAAGCTTCCATTTCCTCTACTGTTACATTATATGGTCCAGGCGCTTTGCCTTTCTTCATGTGGCGCATGGCACCCTCTACCTCTACCACAAGTATTAAAGATCCTTCACAACTGTCCTGGTCGTTGAAATCTGATCTTTCATCATCATACAGCTCCTTGATGTATTCTGTCCACCTTTCTATCATGTTCTCACGACCCATTAACAATGTTCCTTCTTTTGATTTCAAACAACCAGTGATTGTCTGTGTCCTGCCTGTTAACTCATTTATTTGCTTGTACATAGATTTTTTGTCATTTATGTTCAGCATTTCAAGCTGTCTGCACTTCTGGTTTAGCCATGCTTCTTTTGCAATTTTACATTTGTTTACTATTTCCTTATTTAGTCTGTCATATTCTTCGTTGTCTTGCTTCTTCTTTTGATTTGCGTAGGACGGGAATTCGCGTGGGTGTTTTCTCTTGTATATAATGGGACAGGAAACGGGGATTCGGTCTCTATGAAAAATAATTGCCTGGCCGTAGGACGTCGTAATTATCGTTCTCCACCGTGGGAAAAACAAACGATAATCGGTATGTAGCTATTTTATTCATCGTTTTACTTATTAGTGGGTTTTTCAGAAATTTCGTTTTACTTATTAGTGGGTTTTTCAGAAATTCGCCCTTAGGTAAAGATTAACTTTTCAGTTTTAAAATAAACGATAGTGCCATCCATTATCATATTTTTGAAGAACGACGTAATGCAACAGTGTGCTTATTCTTTCTATGATTTTGGCAATAGATAGGAGTGTGTGAAGTTGTGAGAAACACGTGTGCCATATTTGTAGGATGTTATGTAAAACCACCATTTATTCCTGTATATTTTCTAATGTAAATTTATGGGGAAATCCCTGGTGTGTTCGTTAATTTTTCTGAGCCTTAAAAATGTGAGAAATATTGTCGGGGGGTTCAGATTTACGTTGTAAATGAATTATACTGCTTAGGGGAGGAAACTATTCCTATAGCGAGATTTAATTTAAATAGGAGTAAGCCGGGGAAACTCCTGTGTTAATGGGTAAAAGGATTTCCCTATTTTTGTCAAGTTTGAACACGTGATCGGCCATGCGTAACGGCCTTGTAATGTGTCAGACGGTGTCGGGAGGTATTGTTTATTTTACCTGGCAGATTTTAGTAGAAGGAGGGGGGATGAAGAGGCCACGTGGGATAGTGGTATTTTATGTGTTGTGAGAAGAACGAGAGAAGGAGTGTGATTTTAGTGCCACGTGGGATAGTATTATGTATTGTTGTGTAGAACGAGAGAAAGGGGAGAAGAAGTGAGAATGAAGAGACACGTGTATAGAATTATTTTATGTATCGTATATGTTAGAGATAAGCGATTTTAGAGTGGGTGTACATGAGTCGCTGTTTCTTGTAATTTCAGCGAGTCTCGGCGAAACAGTGGGGAGCATAATTTTGTCAAATAAAGTTATCCACGGCAAAAGACATATCTCAGGGTCAGAGTACTCGAGTATCGTCAGGAGCAAAAGAAAATTACCCTATGGTCTCTGGCAGGGAAGTCCTATGCTTCAGCTGGACCGAGGTTTAATTATCATACAGCCAAGAGCGTCGCTATTATAGTCTCTAGCAACGGCAGGTGGCCGGGAGACTAGTTTCATTTTGTACAGCCAGAAATCAAGGCTGTGTCTTCCTCTAAATCCGGAGTGGGAGAAAAGGGGAAAGTTTGCTCAGCAGCAGAGAAGCGTCTACAGTTAATCAAGTCCCTCATGCTTGATATCCGAACATCGTCATCACCAAAATCAGGAACAGGTGACAGGGTTACCATACCTAGGTCCTGATAGAAATCGAGAAGAGAGTAACGGAGACGCCGCATCATCAGCCCTCGAGTGTTAGAGAGACACTGAGATCAAGAGAGAAAGGTAGAGAAGGAGGGAGAAAATAGACAGGACCAGTAGGGTCTGTTCAGTATCCTTTTGATGGATAGACACTGAGTCTGCGTTCGAATAAAACCAAGTCTATTATTTTTAGCAATTCTTGTGGTGTAGTTATCGGCGCCTATCGCCTAACTAGAAAAAAGCTGTGTAGCCGTTCGTTGAGGAAGAGTCACCAGGACTAAGACAGTAGAAATTTATTAGTGTTAGAGAGTGGAGGCTAAAAGTTGACAGTCCCACCAAATTAGATTTGGTTTAAAGCACTAACCATTTTTATTGTTCCTCAGCAGGGTGACAGGAAGAGTGAATGTGATTGGGGTTTTTTTTTTTGTTGAGTGTCTCTCAATTTAATTGTTACCTTGGTTTTTCCAGGCCGTGCAACAGTGCACGCTATTGACTGACTTGATGACGTATGATGCCATTTTATGTTTTTCTTGTATGTAAATAAATATATACATATATTATTTACTGGATCAGCTTCTATTCTTTACTATACTTACTCTATGTTGTCTGTATAGTGGTGTTTGTGGTCGTAATTATACACCTTATCTCCTTGTGTTTCAAGGCAGTCAGAGGTGGGGAGACTATAGCCATTTTTTTTAGTCACGAAGCGGCAGGGGGAGATTCAAATCCTGGGTCTATCTCTTGAGCCAATAGTCTTACCTGTCCACATGCATGTCATTTTCCATCTAAATTCTATCTTCTCAGACTTTCTCATACTAGGGTCTTGCTTTCATTCAGGCACACTCTATAAACTTAAAACCACTTCGTGACATTATGAACATTCTTCCCTGAACTTTTCCATGTCCACAGGCGTCTAGGATGCTGTTTAAACCAGGTGTTTCCAACTATGATATCATACGTTTTTGCCCACTCTATCAGTCTGTCACCTCTCTCATTTTTTTCCTCCCAGGTCATAACCACCAGTCACATCATCAACTTTTTCATTTCCAACTTTTCCATTGAAGTCTCCAAGTATAACAGTTGTCTCATATCAAGTTCATTGCAAAATGTGTCAATTTATTCTTCTGTACTATCTGCTGTTGGGGCATGTATTTGTATAAAATTGATAACAATTAGTTTTCCATTCAATTTAACTAACAGGACTCGGTCTGATATTTCCCAAAATCCCTTTACTTTTCTTGCGCTTTCTGCATCTGATATTATGCCTACTCCTCTTTCATGTTTATTTCCTCCAGAAAAAATTATATTGTAGCGGTCAGAATATATTTCACCTGTTTCGGTATATCGCATTTCACATAGCCCTGATACACTTACATTCATTTTTTTTCCATTTCCATCGTGATGTTATGTAATTTTCCATTCTATATTAGTGTCCTGACATTCCAAGTTTCTATGATTAAGTTATCTTTAATTCTAATTTTGCTAACAGTAGCTTCATGACGATCGGGTATCACCTGTAGCACGTGATGTTGCCTACCGGAAGAGGTGATTCCTCTGGAATCCCCCTTAACACCGTTGTCTTTTACAAGACGTTGTTTCGATTCATGATTATACAATGGATAATACGACGGTAGTTTCCAGTTGTTTTCCGTCGGTTTGTGTACGGTTTCCTCCGCTAACCTTTGACTAAAAAGTCAAACCCACATGGGAAGGAAGAGGTTAAAGCGGCTCTTTCTTCGCATAAATAATACAAGCAGGTTTAAAATATTCAATGGTTTCAAAAGGGCAAGATAGTTTCGTTAAGTATCATCTAATTGATTGTGTGACTAATGTTACCTTAGCAGGCTGTTCGTGCGACAGATCTGGGCTCAAGAGGTATAAAACGCCATCAAGTGCACCGTCGAGCGACAATCCTCGAATTAACAAGGAGCACAGTATTATGTAAGGAACTAAAATTAGCATCAATACAATCTGTTCGCCGGGAAAGGGGGGGGGGGGGGGGGGGGGGGGGGAGAAGAATACAATGAATCGGTATTATCACAACTGACAGTCTGGTTAAGGAGATAACTAGAACAGAAAACAATAAAACACTCACTTATTTGTTTTAAGCGGGTATTCCTCTTTCCACTTGTCAAGATACATTTGCCTTCAAGGTTCAGATGGTCTGTTGCTAGATCTAGTCAATCTATTCATTGCCTTTGTATTTTAATTGGATTCATCTTTGCTTTTCAATTATGACGGCAGTTTCCCATTTGATTTTTGTTTTATTTTTTCAGCACATACCACACCATTGACTGCTACCCATGTTTCTACGCAAGCACAATGTAAAATAGGGTGCAATTAACTCCATTAAAGTAGGGGTTGTAAAGTAAGGGAAATAATGACCTGTGAATATACATTGGGTTACGTATTGGAAGTTGCGGACCTTGGACAGTGAATGTTGATGGGCAGGTAATCAATGTGTTTCTTCCAACAACGAAGTCAGGAAGTATTTTTGTTATAAGCACAAGCTCTAGTAATGACAAAGTTTCTTGTTAAATTTAGATGTTAAAACTTAAAAACGTATTCTAAGATGAATTTTACTGGGCAGAAGTGACAACCGTTCCGAACAACTAATATTTAGTTATAACAAAAAAATCAGAACATATGTAAAGGAAAAATTAAACATGTTTTATGGATTCACTATCACTATTGTTGACAAATGAACTAGACACGGAAAATATACGTTTCATAACTCTTTTGTGCATAAATAAAAATGAATTCCCGGTTATCATTCACCAATATTTAGTAATATCGTTCACACATTTATATTATCGTAAATATTTATTTTATCGAATAATTTTGATGGAATAAATTATGTTGTTTTTGCCAGCATATGTTCCTCGTGTCCATCTATCACATTACACATAATCATAATACACAAATATCTGTGGCGAAATGGCTGTAACTCCCTAGTTTCCACCCCGCCACCTTCGTTTTTTCCCCTTAGTTATTGTCTAGAGTCACTGGCTCTCTGTATTTCGTTCTTTTCATGTGGTTCTACGGGGCAGTAACCCCCATTATTACTCGGTCAGACACCCACCCCGCAGAGTGGCTGGGTTCTTTTGATTTCGTGTTCATTAGGCCAACAACAATTGACGCAAGGATGCGTAAGAGCACCTGGCATCGGACAAGCGTGAGAAAATCTTCGCCGCTCATAAACATGTTTGAGCACGTAAACATGTTTGAGCACGTAAATATGTTTGAGCACGAGCGGTATTCCAGTTCTGCTTTCTTTTGAGACACCGATTCACTGTCCCCTTGAGTACCCCCTATTTCATTTTGGTAGGGGCTGTTGGTCTGTGAGTGTAGTTTCTTCCCGGAGACCAGTCTCAGTAGCTTTGTTGAATGACATCACGTTACGTAGAAACTTCGGCGGTCATTTATGTTAGGGTCTTTGACACCGGTGGCAGTCCCCGTTGGTTCTTGGTTTCTAGAGCTCCTGTTACGTAAGTCTTACGTTGGTACCGGAAGCACGTGTCGTGCAGGTGATGTTGTTTTGGATTTTAGCAGAGACGGCCATCAACCCGTTACGCAAAATCTTTTGGTAGTTGCGTCTTTCAGAGAAAGTTCTGGTCCAGTATTACGCATCTTTGTGTGTTGTCCTGTGCATGTGTTCACGTCTGGTTGAACATCTGCGAATGTAGTTGATTGTATAAAAGAGGTCCTTGTTTGTCTGTAAATTGCTTCAGTCTTGGACATTCTTGCCGGGAGAATAGCAACGTAAAGACAGTTTGCCCGCTGATGATTCGTAGTGGGAAATTCTGACCTTTTGGTTTGGTAAGCGAATTTGGTACTTGCTACAGTTGACATTCGAAAATCCGGCCATCGATAATCCGGTTCCTTCAGATTTCCGGCATGGATTTCGGAGCGCATTTTTTAATTTACCGCGTTGGCGCGGCACTGTTTTCTGGAGCAGTTTATGTTTTGATGCAGCTGTTGGGTCTTGCTTGCACGTGTTAACAGGCATTCCTGCTCATTCCTTCTCATTTTATCATGTATTTGCTGCTGTATAGCCCCATTATGTTTTATTTAGTTGATGAATATTAAAATTTCATTTGCTTTTCATTTAGTTTTTAATTTTCTTTCTTTAAAGGACTGTACATGTAGTCATTTTCTGTTAAATATATACAGCATATATAACCATAAAAAATCCGGCATTTTCAACAATCCGGCACTCCTCAGGTCCGGAGGTTGCCGGATTTTTGAATGTGTACTGTATATAGTATTATAATGTTTGCTAGGGCATTATAATTGACAGAATATTTCTTCGTAAAGGATTTTTACCAGTGTGGTAATTAATGCAATCATTTAACGCGCCACCTAAGCTATAGCCAGTTGGTTTGGGAAGGGTGCTACTTTTTATATGATAAGAGCCTCAGGGTTATGTTACATTATGCCTGATGTAGGGCATGAAAAGTATAATCAGAGTCCCCTGATCTATGGATAACTATGTTTGGAAATTTTTAACCCACAATCAGGTTAACCTGAATAAATGTAATTTTTTGGCCTCAGTGGCCGATTTGTATATAATACAGGGTGGTCATAAAGTCTTTCCCTGATTTCAAATTTTTACGAGATCCTCCAGATGTTAAAAGCATTAAAGCTTGGTATATAAAGTTTATAGACACTTGCAGTGTCGGTGACATGCCCAGAGCAGGTAGGCCTCGTGTGAGTGAAGAAACTGTGGACGCAGTGCGCACGGCGTTTCAACGCAGTCCTCAGAAATCAACCTATCGTGCCGCAAGAGAACTTGCAATCCCTTGAATATTAGTGTTGAAAATCGCAAATGTTGAAATCTACAAATAGCATTAAAAAACTGTTTAAGTTCTGTAATAATTTCCAAAAAACCAAGTGTCTCTGCACAGAATACTTTTTTTATTAAATTTTTGAAATCAGGGAAAGACTTTATGACCACTGTCCAAAATAAATTCTTTATGGGTACAGCATATTGCAATATAAATTTGTCTTCTCTGAGCATTAACGGAATACCATACATCCAAGCCACAATATTATTAAAGCTGTATAATTCTTTTCCACACCATGTAACTTTGAATCTGAGTATGCATCGGTACATTAATTGATTGTTTAAAATTCATGTATACTATTTCTTTCCATCTTTCCATTACTTCCTTCAAGGCAGTAAGCAATTTGCCTTGCTTGTTCTTTATAAATTTGAGAAGGCATTGTTTTTCCTTCCTCATGTTCTTTAGAGTCTTATAGAACAATTTCTGGTTTTCTTGCGCATCTTTTTCTAGCTTTTCTCCAAATTCTTCCCAGGACTTCTGTTTTGCTGCTAGCACCTTGTTGTTTGCTTCTGTTCTGAGTATCACATATTCTCTATATTTCTCTATTTGTCCTGCTGTGTTTTTAGCTCCCAAGTATTGTTTCCATGCCATTTTCTTCTCTCTTATTTTCTATTTGGCTTTCTCTGTCCACCAAGGTGTCCTCTTTCTCTTGTTCCCAAGTCAGACTTCACCACATGCTTCTGCAGCAGCTGTCTTTATGATGTCCTTGAATTTAAGCCAGAGGGTTTCCAAGTCATCAGGTTGATCTTCTGTGTTTCTCACCGCTGTAGCAATAAGCCCCTGATATCTGGTCTTAATTTCTGGCTCTCTCAGCTTGTAGGTCTTAATGCTCATTTCTCCCGTTTGTTTACTTGGTTTCTTGCGTGATGTTGGTCATCTAGGCAGTCATCCACTGTCCTTTGAAGCAGCTCGAAGAATTCTTCCTTGACCTCTGCTCTCTCATCCTCATTTGGCCCATACACTATGACCAGGTTGACTATGGTTTCTCCTTCTTTCAATTTTACAACCATAATGCGCCCCGAGACAAAGTTTCATCCCTTGATACTATCTTTTTGGTTTTTGGCCACAATGCAACCCACGCCCCCTTTAGCTCTTTCAGATGTGGGTACACCACTGTAGAGCAGCATGTTGCCATCGAGATCCATGACTCATTGTCCCTTTGTCTTTGTTTCCGTTATAGTCAGGATTTCTAATTTTTCTTTCCTCATCTCTTCCACCAGCTCCTCTTCTTTCCTATTTATACTTCTTGTGTTCCAAGTTCCATAAGTCGTAGTCCGTAGTCCGTTCCAGTTCGTCGCCTTTGGAATCAGTCCGGTTTTCTCTCTTGTAGCTTGCGTAATCATGTTTTAAAGCAAACAGGTGATTGGCCTGTTGTGCCTTTGCATGGTGAAGGGTCTGCCTCCTTACGGCCTCCGTGGAGGCCGCCCTCCTCCTTTTCAGCCGGGCTTGGGAACATTCCAACACCTCTGATTCATGCTATACAGAGCTTCTACAAGTCTTGCAGAAATTATGTGAGGACAGCAAACCATAAATCACAAGAGTTCAGGACCACCACTGGTGTAAGACAAGGTGATATCTTGTCAACTTATCTTTTCATACTCCTCATGGGCGATGTTATCAAGGCATGTAAGGAGAGAACAAGAAAGTATTTAGTGGGGTACTGAAAGATGAGACAGGTATGTATTTCAGAGCTGGCATTTGCTGATGATGTTGCCCTGATTGCTAAATCAGAGGTACATCTCCAATCCAACCTGCAAGTCTGGAAGGAAGAGCTGGAGAAGAGAGGGATGGTCATAAGCAGCTCTAAAACAAAATCCATGGTGATATCACGAGATGAAAGAAGACATCAGATTAAGCTGGGAGAACAGGTCCTGGAGCAGGTCGACCACTTTAAATATCTCGGAGCTATTATAGACCGAAAGGGAGGCATCAAAGAAGAGTTGGCCACTCGAAAAGCAGCAGCTGGGAGACTTTTTCAGGCCATAAATCGAGGATTCCTCAGCAAAAGAGAGGTTGATAAGAAAACGAAGATGGCTGTATACCGCTCCACCTATGTCCCAGTCTTGACATATGGATGCGAGTCATGGGCAATGACTACAACCCACAAAAGCCAGATCCAAACCTCAGAAATGATTTATCTGAGGAAGGTGGTTGAAGTAACAAGAAGAGACATGGTCCGCAACCAGACGATACGTCAAGGCCTAAAATCTCACCCCATGAAGACCCAAGTATAACAGTCCCAACTAAGATGGTTTGGCCATGTCTGCAGAATGGGAGATCGGCTACCACGACAAGCATGGGAAACAAAGAGCCAGGGATCCAGACCCCCAGGACGACCCAGAGTCCGCTGGGAGGACAACATTAAACAATCTCTGAAGGACCGAGGACTAGAATGGAACCAGGCCAGGAGTAAGACAGCCGATAAAATAGTCTGGCGCTCTCTCTTCCAAATCTCTATACCTCACGGTAGAAGGGGAACGACTAAGTAAGTATAATATTTCTATGGTTGTTATATGTGGTATGTAATTATTAAATTGTCGAACGCTTATGCGACAAGGTAGATGGCCTTGCAAATTATGTAGCTAGCTGACCTGACTGATTTTAAGGTTACGTCTCGCAGATAGAGCGAAGAGAAGTGGAGAGAATTTTGTAATTACACCTGAAGTCCTCCCAGCGTTAAGACGCGGGACTGTGTGTTATTACGCAAATGCTATAGTGAGCCGGCCAGCACTGAGCGTTGTGTGGGCTGACAGTAGGAAGGGGAGAGTAAGATGAACTGTAGCTAAGGTCTGCCTTGACCACCAGCGTGAGGGGAAGGACAGTATGATTACCTGTATTAAATTGTCTTTGTTTATTGTTGTGCTGTGTTGTGATGTTTGAAGATTTTTTTAGCATAATGTTATGTGGTTTTGTTTATGTTTTCATTACAACATACGTCGGCTTTCTCTGGCAATCACTGAGCCGTAGGCCGGACTTCGCCTTCTGTGGTTAACGCCTTCTGTGGAGACTTTGCCTTCAGTGGAAGGTCGCTCCAGTCAACGACCCATTTACAGCTGGGTTGCTCTTAGATATAGGCGTGCCAAGTTCATCACCCTATTATGGGTCATCGGTGTTTTTGTCCCGTGATTGGGAAATAACATTTCTTCGGAAAATCAATTAGCACGAGGAGCCTCCTGCCCCTGTGGCTTCATGGTTCATAAAGCCACCTCGTTCTTTCTTGTTTGAGGGCTGCAACAAAGCAGTGGGCCCAATCCAGATGTGAATTAGTTTTCAGCATATAAATTATTTGAGTGTTTCACCCCGCAACTGCCCGGATTTACAGCTGGGTGCATTTCTTCCAATGATTTGTTAGCCATTTCACTGAAGAAAAGAGGGCACCATATCTTCAGTGGCCAGCAGTGATCCCTGTGGAGTAAAGCACGCGTGCCAACGAAGAGGGAGTTGGGGAAAAGAGTGCACTCGACACTAACAGCTGGGGAGGGTAGTTTTGGTTGTTTCCTTGTGTAAAAGTGTGCTAGCCCCTTAGTGTAGTTCGTGAGCAAAGTCGCTGACAGGGACAAGTCAGCAGGCTTAGTGTGTAGGCATAACTGGGACCGGTGTGTATTCAAGGTTCTTTTTCCAACCACGGATTATTAGATTTAAAGTACTGCCCCATACTTGAGGGAGCGGGAAACCTGGGTTTGATTTTCCCTGTGGTAGTCCATATTTTTTTGTACACTACCTGTCTCTGGAGTGTTTATAATTTTTGTGTCTCGTTCTTAGAGAGCTGCATTGTAATTGTATTCCATCAGTATGTTATGCCGTGATTGATATTTATGTTATTCTTTTTCTAGCAGCTATTTTTCTGTTGTGTCAATAAAAGACATAAATATTTATTTACTCGGATCAGATTTCTTTTACTTTCCTCCCTGGATCTGTACTATTCACGTGTACTGTATTGTTGTGTGTGGATACACCATAGTGTATAAAAACCTTCGCAGGATTCTCAGGATCAAGTGGCATGATAGAGTATCTAATTCTGAGGTCCTCAACAGAGCACATATCTCTGTGGTGGAATACATTGATACAGCGCTAAAATCCTCCATTATAAATATCAAAGTTAACATAAAAATGTAAGGATAAAATATCGATAGGTTATGCTGCGGCGTTTTCGTCCACGCCACAAGCGCGTTGATATGGTAGATCGTACTATCGTTTCTAGTGTCATTGGAAAAAGAAAAAAACTAATGATAACATGGGAACGCGAAAGGCCTATTCGTCAGACGGGGTAAGAAAGGGAGGGAAGAATAAAATGATGCTGTCTGCTAGCGTTTAAATCTAAGCCTAACATACGCGCGAGCTCGTAGTTAGTGTCTGAAATTCGAGGTAAAGTAGAACATGTAACCACTTAGATCACGAAAACAGACTTAGCTCTTATTTCGAATGACGTAAAACTGTCGAAAATAGCGGGACAGCACATGGAAAAGAATTGAACGCGTGGTAGTAAGGCTGTCAAGACTAACATGGAAAAAAATATGGACTTTCTTATTAATAGGTTTAGAATCACAAAAATTAGCTAGTTTGAGAGCTGATCTTTTCCTGATAAATAATATGCCGTCAAATAAAAGGACGGACAGATAATTCAGAAGTTATGGACAAAAGACTGATTTGTTCGATGCAGACTTGCAAACACATGTCAGTTTTGCATTCACTAAAAGTTACATTTGACGCGTCCTTGAGACGAAGGCAGAGGGAAAAAAGTACATGTAAACAAGGGAAGAACAAGGAGGAGAGAGTCTAAAAATAACTTCGAAGTGGAAATTTAAGCGGTGAGTGAGGAAAAAATTGAATAGTATTTTTTTGTAGTTGGGCCAAAACCAAGTCCAAACTTGGGAATTGACAAGTTAGGACAGACCGACCGACAGAAAAACAGTACACATTTGACCAAAAATTGGACATTTAGTTTGAAATTTTAAATTCTAAAGGGGCAATACTCTCATTGGAGGAAATAGCTAAGATTATTGAAAATTTTGCCGGCTCGTTACCATTTTTACGAAGACTGTCCATACAAGCAGTTCGTTGAGGCTAAGAAGTGATCGTCCAGTGAATACATATACTAATAGTAGTGGGACGCCATAGTCTAGCCAGCAGCTCAGCTGAGTTTGTGCTATATCAACGTAACTGTGTGTTTTCATTTTGAATTGTGGTAAGGAAGAAATTATTAATCTTTTATTTAACAATTTTGAGTGATTGATACTGCCATATAATGAAAAATGATTACGACAAGTGAGTGCTTACTCTAGGTCCCCAGCCGACTGTCCAGGGCCTAGAGGTTGAATTATAATATGATACACTATCAGAAAGGTGGAATACCGATGTTTCTTTTCAGGTGGTCAGGTGGAAACATATCACCCACCTTATTGTATGGAAAAAAGAGATTAATGAAAATATTTCAGATGCAGTGCAGTCCATAAGGGAGAGGAATGGAGCTAGTGCTACTTGACAACAGCCTGGATGTATAGGTGCTGGGTCGGTCAGAGAGATCTGACACTGTCTTGGTAATGCAATGTATTTATGCTTGTAAACATGGTGGATTAGGTAGTATGTTAAGACATAGCCTAATTTTGTGGTTTCAGAGTTTCTTGGTCTGGCACTGTGCTAGTGCCAGATGTTCTGACAAGTACACCAGTGCATGACATAAGATGCCTACCATACTACCTCAGAGCATTTGAGGAGTGGGCCTAAGGAACAGCTTTCTTCAGTCGTCACAGGCCAGCTAAGTATTGTAGATCTGGCCTGCGGAAATTCATCAACCACTTAGCATATTAGAAAATCCCTGGTGTATAACTAACTTTTTTCCACCATAAATCTTGTGTAAGAGCAAAATGAACACTATTACCCACAGACTATGAATGATGAAAATACCCGACCCGACATCCAGCACTAGATTCTAAAGACTCTTAGTTAATAACAATACTAGTAGATTCAACTTATATATATATATATATAAATGTACAAGTCTTTCATGTGTTTACCTAATTCTATGTAAATTTATTGAAACTGATTCATATTTGATTTTATTTTTTAAAAGTCCTGACCAGAAGAAACTTTGGTTCAGGACCAAATAAATTTGAAAAAAATTGTAATTCCTAAATTTTAACACAGTGTTAATTGACTTGATCATAGAGCTTAAGATTAGTGTTTGTGTGTGTGTTTGTGTACTCAGTTACCAGCACACCAACCTTCATTACCCTAGACACTATACGTAGCTATCATTCATATTAGTCACAATTAAAATTTAGCTGATAAGGCAGAAGGCAAGCGTGCTGCAAGAAAGGTCAGAATGCACAGCAACGCTACTATCGACTCTAAACATGTGTGCCCCGAACGTGGCAGGGCCTGTAGGGCCAAAATAGGACTAATTAGCCACATGAGTTCACAACACAGAAGGGTCACAACTTAAGTCTGAAGCTGTCGCCATCTTCGCTTGCGATGGGAAACTATTATTAAATTTTATTATTATAAAAATCTTACCTCTTAATTGAGTAGGAGGCGCTGTGACAGAGGTTGAACTAAAGGTCACTGAGTGGCGAGGTCAGAATCATGTTATGTTCCCACCCTCGATAACTATAAGGCACATCATCCACCATGAACAGAATCTCTTATCTGTCACCTCAGATCTCTCTCAGACTCTTTTGTCTTGTCTCTGACAGCACCCAGACTTTGGCTCTAGTCACAGACAGACTCTTATATAACCCACTCGTGACAATATCCATTACATTATTTCAGCTTCCCCTTGATGTTTTTTTTTAATTATCTTCTTCTTGGATCTTTAGCCTTCGACTGACAAAGAAGTCAGCGGCCATCACGCGTAGTGCCGTCTTGTAGGGCAGCATCAAACTATCTCCACTTTGCTCTCTCGGTGACTACCCTTCCAACAGTCCCCCAATTCTGGTACATGGTTTGCATCTCGAACTCCACAGTTCTCCGTCAGGTTGTTTTTGGTGCGCTTCTCTTTCGCCTTCCGCCTGTAGTTCATGGCACAGTAGTTCTTGTAAGGGTGTCTGGGTCTCTTCTGAGGACATGGCCAACCCAGATCCAGCGTCTGTCCGCAATGATGGTGTGCATATCTTTTTAACTGCACCGGGAAAGCATTTCCTGGTTGGTGACGGTATTCAGCTAAACAATTCGAAGAATTGTCCTTAGGCAGTTCTTTTTTTTTTTTCGTACGCCCGCTAATACTCGAGGCGAAATCTCAGGTTATTATTAATGTCTAACCTGACATTGATTTTTACGTGAGTATCCTATTTTCTTGTACAGAGACAAGTGTCCCTCGCCATTCAGGCAGATACTCGCCGTTTTCGGAGGTACCCATTAGAGCTGGGTCGGCTCAGGAGCCGCCAGTCCCTGGTCGACGACACTCCTTCAAATATCCTCGCCAGGTCTCGAGTTAATCCAGTCCAAATCCCGGTCGACGAAAAACCCTCAAATGCCGTCGCCCGGGTTTGATCCTGAATCACCCGGTCGCCAGAGCGGTGTTGTAACCACTACGCTAGCGCAGCTCCTAGGCAGTTCTGTGATCTGAGCATCTTTAATTTTATTTCAGCAAACCAGCAGCTTGATAACAGTCGCGTATCACCAGTATCACGTGATAACCTCTTCCTCTCGAGGTGGTTCCTTGGAAATTCTGATTACAGTTGCTCCTTCTGTTCTCGTTAAGGGACTTCAATCTACTGTTATACTAGGAACCATGTTCTCGTTAAGGGACATCAATCTACTGTTATACTAGGAACCATGTTCTCGTTAAGGGACTTCAATCTACTGTTATACTAGTAACCATGTTCTCGTTAAGGGACATCAATCTACTGTTATACTAGGAACCATGTTACCGTAGTATCTCCTTGTATGCCATCAGTGTGCGTCCTACGAGAATCTTCAATAGCCTTTTGTTATAAAATCTAGACCGCAAAGCAGATGGATTGGAGATGGTATTGCACTTCCATCTCACCACTTGTACACTTGTACTTGAAGCTTTAGATTAGTTTATGCAGACAGTCTGCTCCTAGCTGGTCAGGAAAAATCGGCACTGAGTACTGGCTTTTCGTCATTTAAGAGTTGATGTTGAAAGCCGTTGTCTGCAACAACAACCTAATAATCTAACATAGATGTAACAATATGTCTGTTATTTAAAAATGTCTCTAAATGCAAAACAATTGACATAATCTCAAACAATTGTAATCCATAGATAAAAATGTCAATGGCTGTAACAATCAAAACTGGTAACACTTCAAGAAAAATGCAAGAGAAATAAGGAGGGAGTCAAAGAAGATTCAAACGCATACAACCTTGACAGATATGGCGAATCCTCTAATGACCAGCATCCATACTAAGGCCCAGGCCAAGAACAGAGACATGAGAACATATGTGCTCACAGTTGCAATGTCGAATGTTTCCATGTTCCGATCCCCAAGGGCAACCCGACTTCATTTTTCAGCAATAAAAAGACACAAGAATTACTTTCATGTTTCCATATACAAGTCTTCCGCCTGTTTGTGTGTAAGCGTTGCATATATGTATAATAATCGTAATAATAGTGAGATAATAATAAATAGAGAAATACTAATTAAATAATCTCTCTTCGGCAGTTGTTTTAATTCATTCAAATCACTCGTTGTAAAAACTGATTTAACAATAATTAACCAAACAGAGCAGAACCGAGAATCGATATAACAATTGTTAGTAAATGGTAAAGAGGAAAAGAAGTGTTATAAGTGGAGTCAAGTTGATGATGTAAATTTGTGAGTTGTACAAGTAACATAGACTGATCGGCTAACAATTTTGTATTACATCTGCTAAATTAATACTAGACCAAAAAGCACTCGAAGAAGAGAACTGGAGACAGACGTGAAACGATGAGAAAGTCGTTGAAAGAGGACTTGGCATGTGTTTGTTGAGGGCCTATGCTCCTTGGGGAACTAACGGATATTGAAAGTATCATTCACATTTATGTGTAGCATTGTAAACAGCTCTCCCACAGAATGTCCGATTTGCAAATAACCAAAAGCGTTTACCTGGATTTAGCAAAGGAAATGGGGCTTGGAGTCAAAGAACTGAGATAATTTGTTGACAGTTCGGCGAAGAAACATTTGCAGACACCGGACATAGACAGAAAACTACCAACGAAAAGAAAAGACATGGCTACAGAATTCAAACAATAGAAGCCCGAGACGAAGTCTGATACGGACACGAGCTCAGAATGAGAGAGCTAGAACTGAAATAAAGGAGAATAAACTCCAGCGCTAGTGGGTCTGGGGGCTCTCCAATGACCGAGGAAGGACGTTTTCCTCAAGCTGCAGCGCCTAATGCAGTTTTATTTGCTAGATGTCTATTCTGAACGATCAGGAAACATTGACGTTTTTCTAAAATAGGTTTGAGAAACTAGCTATACGTATGGCTTATGAGCAGATAAATATAGTTTTAAATTATCCCAAATCATATGCGGGGCAGCATGCGGCATGTTCATTAAGATGACACCATACCACCAAAATACCCACGATTTCCTTAAGAAAGACTTGCTCCGATGAATCTAGCTGACAGAAGAAAGTCTCCAGGCGAAATTCAGGACAAAAAAAGAGAAAACGTTGAAAGCTTCACACAGTTCACTATGAGATTGAAAACGTATCTGAAAAAATGGGAATCCATGACCCAATCTGAAGAATCGTATGAAGAGCTGTATGAAATGATTATCGTGGAGCAGTTTAAAGACTCGCACACCCCTGATATGAAACGGTGTTTGGCAGAGTGCGGATCCGAAACTCTTGAGCAGGTGGTACTTTTCTCAGAAAGATACAAAAGTAGACGTTAACCCTGTCAGAAAGAGCTTCCACGATAATTACCCTAAACAAACAGACGTTTCTTCACTTATACCCTGGTTGCTGCAAAATAGAAATTGACACTAGGAAATAAAGATCATAACAGGCAAAATCCCAAGGGAATACAAAGCCTTCACATCGGAAAGCAGGCGGCAGAAAAGGGCCCGCTATAATGTTGCATGCCTGCTAAAAAAGGTCGACAGGGAATCAAGACCTACCAGCAAAACCCCCTTTATCCCCTTATTACAGAGGTTGTTGCTGTAATCCACCAAAGGGTCTATGTCTCTATGATTCAGGGCTCGAATGCGGAGATATTTTGTCGCCATCTCTAAGAAAGCCCACCAATACGCTGGGTCTAGTGTACAAATACAGGAACTCCTTAAGAATGTCGCGCCTATGGAACTTTCGTGGGCATTATATTAAAGGGACGATCCACGGAGATGCACTAGTTAATCTAGTATATTATCTCATACTTCGGAGGAAATAAGGGACACTAAACAGGAACTGAGGATGATCCCAGAGAGAGAGAGAGAATACAGGGCACATCCAAAAAGCACCTGAACTCTCCTCCCTTTATAGCCTGAACATATCGGAACTGAAGAAGCCCCAAATCAATGTTAAACCAGTAAAGCCTTAACAAGTGAGGTTCCATTCCAGCTACTCCCATACTCTCCATGGAGCACTTTAAAGGGTGGGTGACTTGATAGACCGAGGGGTCGGAAACAGGAGACAGCTGTCCCAGCTGCAAGCATCACACATCCTACCTCCTCGGGAACCTACTGTAAAGAGGAGGGCGTGATATATCGCCATTCAGATCTCAAATTATAAAAGCTAAACATGTGTTACCTTCAGGGCAACATGTACAAACATGAGCAATAGTGCACAACCTTAGTGCGTATTACTTCTGGAGTTTATATCATTTGGTTTAGTGGCAGTTCATGTGTGTACCCAAACGATCTCAGTGCAAAGAGCAAATCGTCTACTAGCCTGTTGCCATTATTGACCTATAAAGACACCGGAGAAGTGCGGCGAGAATACAAGCCTTGCAGAACCGGAGATAATTCAGCGATTTGCAGTAACCATCCTTCAACACTAAAGAGCTTCCTACACATGAACACTTTCATCTATTTCTTCTATTGCAAGAGTAAATCTTGAGAAAAGGTTTACCTTTACTAAAACTATAATTACTATGAAACTTTGACCATATTTATGGATAACTCTGGCTGGTTAGGATGCCTATGCCACAATTGGTAGTTTAGAACATGTGCATGCAATGTGTGTGAGTGGATTGACGTTTTCCACATTGTAGTAAATTCTAACAATTCTCTTACATTGTATGTCGTATTATATTATATCATATAAGTACAGGTCAATGTATTTTATGGAGAATACAGATTCTGAAATGTATGCAAGTGTGTGTGTAAAATACTCTGACGATATGTCTATTTAGCAACAACATACGAGATTTTACAAATTAAAGGCACGCACAACCTCACTATTTATAGACAAAAGTGGCACAGGGGTCAAACAGTGACCGTAAACCGTGTTACATGGACAGCGCGTTGAAACTGGGCCATTAGATAAAAAATGATTTAGTTTTTGCTTGATATTACGTTTATTCACTCCACGCTCGTTACCTGTTCTGCCCCTCCCCTCTGCGGAGATAGGTTATTGCAAGGTCCTTCTCACTGTTATTTTGAGACATGCTAATATGCGTCTTATATCATTTTGTCCTGGTATTCTGTTAGAGGTCTCCCTAGCTTGTGAGTGGCCACGTGTAGGACCCATTCCACGACCCGTTTTGTCTTTAATAGTGGGTTAACCCGTTTTGTCTTTAATAGTGGGTTAACCCGTTTTGTCTTTAATAGTGGGTTAACCCATTAAAATGCTGAATATCCTAAGATGATAGGTGTGAATGCTTCTCTTCAGTCTAGAAATCCCTAAATATGAATTATGACACGGGACAGATGTAGAAAACAGATACAGAATATCTAGCGTGCCGGATTAGCACTTTCAAAATATAATTTAGTAGAAGAGACTAAATTAAAATCTATTCCTCGACAGGTCTTGCAAGTTCTTATTAATGAGCGCATTGAGTTACTGACGATCTTACTCTATGTGGAGTCCGAGAAAGAAAATGAGGTTCTGGTCTGAATTATACCAAGAAAAATGGTTTCAGTGAGTGAAATTATGGCATAACAAACTTTCAAGGAGGAGAGTGAAAAATAAGTGATTGTTAGAATTAAGATAGCAGGAACAAAATACTTTAGATGTGAATAAACAAATATCGTTCTATGACAGTTCTGTCATTCAGTTCACCAGCATGTCCTCCTGTCCGTTGTTCCAGTGGCAGTTGTCTGGTTCAAGCGATCAGTTCCACATTAGCGATCTTGTCATACCATTTCAATCCTATTATTCGCAAGCACCCATTAAGAAAGTTTGTGACTTCATATATGTTCTTGATATTATTGTTCTCCGTGTTTGAGTGCTATACATTATGACGGGCTTGACATTACAAATTATTGCCTTTTATTTTCATATTGTTCCTAATCCAATGATAGTTATTCTTGCCTTTTTATTACTTTGTATTATAATTATATATGTCGCTTCAATTTTATATCTATATCCATACCAGGTTGCAGGGGTGTTCTTCATGTGCAATCTTCTTATCGTTTGAGCATGTTTTCCCATAATTTTTGTCTTGTCTCTGTGTATTTTTATGACTAATTTTATGTGACCTCTCATCGAGTAATTTCATTTTCTGTTCCATCTAGTTACGGTTATATGACAGAATAGCAAGGTCAAAAGGAAAATATAGATCGTCAGAGTTCACTGGGATGTTTTTTTGTTTTTTTTTGTGGGGGAGGGGGTGGGGAGGGTGTGTTGTTGTTGTTTTCATTATCCATTCTATATCCAATAACAAGAGAAATGACAAGAGGCATTTCTGTCGCACTTCAGTTTTGATCTAAAACGGTCTTTTAAGTTGTCCTTTATGAAGAACTAGCAACAACCCGTCAAAATTGACAGGTTTTTAATTGCAGCCATCTTATCATTTTGATCTATAATAATCAGTCTGCAATACTTTAAATTACAATTTTGTCTTGTAGAAACAATCAAAAACGTTCATTTTAAGGTTATTTTTAAGAAAATGATGAGTTAAATCCGTTTCCCGAATGAAACTGGACAGAAGAGTATCTTGATTGTCTGTTGATTTAATCTGCATCTCCGCACCTTCCTGTCTCCAGTTTAAACCTCTTAAAGAATAATGCGGAGACGAAGTAATAGACGGTTCTATTACTATTTGTTGTTACGTTCTTTTTTATAAGACATGCCCAGGCAGGACTTCAAAAGATATCCTTACATTTACAAAACATAATGTGACAGCGCCATCGCCATTTTGTCGGTTGTTCTGTACCTCCTACCACGACATAGCATGTGGCAGCCATTTTTAGGTCACATCTAAAAATAGAACATTAGTAATGCCGCTGAAGGAGTAGCAGCCAATCAGAGAAGAGAAGCGTCCAGGCGACCGCGTCAAGTGAAATTCTGTATCATTCTTATTGCCGGTCGTGGAGAGAGAACAAGCTTTGAAAGCTAAAGTCTAGTTCAAGAACATGCCTAGGACTTTACGAACACTGTCTGGGTGTTCGATAGTGTTAAATGTTGATCTGTATAAGGCTTTGTGTTGCTTGAATTGCTAAGTCTGCTGCAGAGAGGGTTACAAGCAACCAATAATTGCAACCCCTGTTAAACGATCCTTAATAAAATTTTCTTAGTGCATGGGTCTTGGGTGTGAGGTAGCCATATCGACATTAGTTCGCCTCAACCACACCTAGCCCCTGTCACAAGTGGCGTCGTCGGCAGGATTGACAAACAGCAGGCAGTGAAGCAACTCTTCAATAATCAGAGTAACAACAGCCGAAACAGTAGATTACCCAGTTCAGTGCAAGGCAGGGAACAGGATCATCCAGGTTATCATTATTTCTAGTCAACTCTACTAGCAACAAGATGGCGACACGCAGCACATGTGCTGCTGGTAGACTGGATAACGAAGATGTGGCTGAGGTGGATGACCCTGCAGTTGGGCAGGATCGTCAAAAAGAACGAGTACGGTACATCATGGTACTTACTCACAAGAAAGTGCGGTGCTTTGGGGAGCGCATGGGTTCTACGGCCGAGGAATATGTCAGAGAGGTGAGAGCTGCCTGGAGAGTGGGGATGATGAGCAAAGAGGACCAGGCTGATGTTATTTAGGACAGTGTCACACTGAGTGTCCGCAGGGAGCTGAGGATTCAGACTGAGGATGATGACCCAGAAGCGATGCTATATTCCATTCTTAGGGTGTATGGGCAGCGTCGAAGCATCCCAGAGGTAATGGCCATTTATTACTCAAGGTGCAAGGGAGTCTCTTTGGGAATTCTCCCATCGCATCCACGAGGTGTTTGAAAGTATTGTAGGAGTAAATAAACAGAATAATGTCACTCCTTTGGAGCCACCCTTCCTTCGGGACCAGTTTGCTGCTTATCTGAGAGATGATCTACTAAGAAAGTTGGCAAAGGAAATGATCATCAAAGAGCCTTTTCATTAACACATGTTCATCAATCTCTAACATCTAGAGTTCTGGTTAGTCTCTTGTCTTATTGGTCAGTTCCTTTTAGTTACAGGCCGTCATGATCCTTTTTTGGACATAAATTAATAATTTCAGAGACACCAACTAACAGACTTCACATTTATGTACGTTCTGCAAGTTCTCGTTATTTCATTAACACATGTTTCAATCATCTAGAGTAGCCTTTTGCAATGTCTTGGCAGACTTAGACTTACTCCCGTCGTTAGTTTCACAATAGTTTTGCACTAGACTTAATTATCCTGCTTTTGCAATACGCTTCTTACGCTAGACTTACGTCTACTGCTAGTCGTCTAATATCCGTACACTAGGCTTACGCTTGCCGCTAGCTATATAATGTCCATCTATACTAGTCTTACACTATTGCTAGTACCATAATGTTCTTTTGGCATACCACGCCTGGCTAATCCGCCATAATTATGCAAACTGCGTTAGTAACAAGACGACTTACATTTGATTCACGAAATACACTGCTCAATTGGCTTCCCAGCCACACAACTAATAAGTGGACGACGCCACACACTTTTAAGGGGTTATACCACACAATCCAAGTGGCAATGGCCACACTTCTGAAGCACGCTGCCGTTCGGGTCAAAACCCACAAATCGAATGACGTTACCAAGACATACGCATCATGCATAGAGATATGCATACTATGTCGTTAATATATATTCAATTGCGATGTTCCATGGTGCAGCAATTCGAGTTGGCCAAACTCAAATGCCTGCACACATGCAACAATTATTGACATCGGTCGATAAGATATATCTCTATTCGTTTGAGGTGTTCCATGATACAGTCATTCGGATCGTGCACAAATCCAAATGCCTGTAAACATGAAACAATCCTCAGCATCATCCCCCTCACTTCCAAACGTGACACTTGTGGCACGGATGATAGTGGTGGAGAAGACGCTCGTCTCCCGATTATATTAGTATTAGTACTATCCACCTATAAGCATCATACTCATTAAGTACATACAATAAATTTTATAACCACAAAATTCGCACTAACAATTCTCGAAATGGTAACTAAAGAGTTCATTCATTTTCTTCTCAGAGAAGTTGCGCGATAAAAGATCCGCCAAGTTATTGTTTGATCCAGCAATAGGCAGAATCGTAAACGAAAATTCTTGAATCAATAGGTACCATCGGTGTATTCGAGAGTTACGTATTGTTCTAGATGCTATGTACGTAAGAGGACTGTGGTCTGTCATAATGTAAAAGTGCGTGCCGATGAGATATCTTGACAGCTTCTCCAGGCACCAGACCATTGACAGGAGCTCACGTTCACCTGTCGCATACTTCTGTTCAGCCGAAGTTAGTTTCCTTGATACGTAGAAACAAGGATGGAGTGTTTCCTTGTAGCATTGTAGCAAACATCCACCCATTGAGTAACTCGAGGCATCTGATTGAAGTATGAATGGAATATGTATATTCGGTAATAACACAATAGGTGCATCACTAAATAATTTCTTAATTGTTACCAGGGCGCTTTCGCAATCTTGGTCCCAACGTACCTTATTAGGACTACCTTTGGTCAACAGTGCGGACAAAGGTGTAGATAGTTGTGCGAAATGCAGGATGAACTTATGGTAATAGTTAATCAAGCCCAAAAGGTTTCTAACTTGTTTCTTAGTTGAAGGGGTAGAAATCTCTAGAATTCTTTTGACTGTATTGTCGTCAGGATATAGTTTGTGGTTACCTATGCGGTGACCAAGAAAAGAAATTTCCTGACAACCTATTTGGACCTTTGAAGGTCGCACAGTCATACCATGCATACGTAACGTATGTAGAAGAGAACTTAAACCATCAATATGGTCTTCCCACGAGTCATGAAATAGGCAGATGTCATCGATGTACGTGATGACATCTTTACGATCGCCAAGAAGGCGGCGCATCATGCGCACAAACGTCGCTGGTGCATTCACTAAACCAAAACACATGTAATTCCATTGGTAGAGACCAAAAGGAGTTGTGAAAGCTGTGTAAGGTTTGGCATTTTCGGCAAGAGGGATTTGCCAGTAGCCTTTAGAGAGATCTAGTTTGCTAAAGAAAGTAGCATTAGATAATTCTGACAGAAGATCATCTAAAAGAGGCATAGGTTCACCGTCTGTGATTGTAATTTTGTTCAATCGCCTAAAATCAATACAAATACGTAAAGAATCATCCTTCTTCTTAACAATCACCATTGGGAATGCATATGGTGATTCCGAAGGAGATATTACACTTAAACGTATCATCTCTTTTAACTCTTTCTCTACCCTATCTTTGTGGTGTAAAGATATAGGATAGGGTCTAAGTTTGATAGGTTTATAATCAGTAAGAGTGATGTCATGGGAAATAAGCGATGTCTAGCCTGGAAGGTCAGTGAGGACATCATTGAAAGACATAAGAATATCCCGAACTTGATCTTGTTGTGAAGAAGATAGTGAAGAAGAAATAGTCACGTCCTTCCAAGATTCCGATGATTGCAAAGAAGGTAATTGGAATTGTAAAGGGATAGACGACGTGGTATCTTCCTCATGGACAACTGCAAAAGAAGCAGTATGATGTGAAGAATCATCAATAGAGTTAATGACAGGAATTAATTCCTGTGGTCTTTCAACTGCTAATTTTAGCATGTTGACATGGAAGGTTTTGATTTTCCCTCTAACGTTCACCGAATAGTCAACATCTGTGACTTGTTTGATAATATCAAATGGACCTTGCCATGATATTAGTAATTTGTTATCGTTATGAGGTAGCAATAACCAAACTTTTCCACCTGGTTTGAAGGATCTTAATATTCTCTTTTGATTATGTAATAATCTTGATCGTTGAGTAGCTGATTTTATACTCTGGGATGCATAAGTGCATGCATCGATGATTCGTTGTCGGAGATCAATAACCAACTCGTAGCTGTTTCGAGTGGCTGTATCAATTGATGCTCCAACCAACAAATCTTTGAGTATCATCATTGGTCCGCGAGGATTCGAACCATAAACCAATTCGAACGGAGACCATCCCGTGCTTTCGTGAGGCACTTCACGAAAAGCGAATAAAGCAGCCGGGAGCAGTCGGTCCCGTTCCCGAGGGCATTCCTCAGTTATCTTAGATAACATTTGTTTTAGAGTGCTATTATAGCGCTCGCACACACCGTTTGATTGGGGCCTATAGGCACTACAAAACGAGTGGTGAACAGATAACATGGATTCTAAATCCCTCATAATGTTGGACGTAAATTGTCATCCTTGACCTGACAAAATGTCCTCCGGAAAACCGATTCGACAAAATATCGAAAATAATGCATCAGACACAGATGCAGTCGTGATGGTTTTCAAGGGGGGATCCAGTATTCACGAAATCCAGACACTTTCTGACACCAGTATGTTAAGGGACGCGGCCCGACTTCTAGTATTTGAGGATGACCAAGTTGTTATATGCGTATTCTGTTTCTAGAGTCGAAGTCCTTCGGGTTCTTATATCACTTTTATAGGATTCCGTAATACTGTTCGTTGGTATCGATATTGTCTGCTTTAACCCGTGTGATGCATTATCTGCTGAACATGTTTCATATTAAATATTCGACCATTGACTGACCTGTATTAGTCTCTTGTTTTATTGATTATATTAGCAGTGTGAGATGCAGCGTGTGAAGACATTAATTATCACTGGTCATGATTAGTTAAATATAAACAGCATTTAACTCAACTCCGAATACGTCAGTTGATAAGACCGTGATTTTGACGACTCAAAATATTTAATTAATAATTTCATTCCATGAGCAGACACCAACTACATGGGAACAAAAGTCACATCACATTTATGTACGTTCTGCAAGAGTTCTCGTTATTTCATTAACACATGTTCATCAATCTCTATCTAGAGTTCTGGTTAGAGGTCAGTTCCTTTTAACGGCCAATGTCCTTTGGCATAAATTCAGAGGCTAACTAGACTTACTCCCGTCGTTAGTTTCACAATAGCCTTTTGCACTAGACTTAATTATCCTGCTAGTTTTGCAATACGCTTCTTACGCTAGGCTTACGTCTACTGCTAGTCGTCTAATATCCGTACACTAGGCTTACGCTTGCCGCTAGCTATATAATGTCCATCTATACTAGTCTTACACTATTGCTAGTACCATAATGTTCTTTTGGCATACCACGCCTGGCTAATCCGCCATAATTATGCAAACTGCGTTAGTAACAAGACGACTTACGTTTGATTCACGAAATACACTGCTCAATTGGCTTCCCAGCCACACAACTAATAAGTGGACGACGCCACACACTTTTAAGTGGTTATACCACACAATCCAAGTGGCAATGGCCACACTTCTGAAACACGCTGCCGTTCGGGTCAAAACCCACACATCGAATGACGTTACCAAGACATACGCGTCATGCATAGAGATATGCATACTATGTCGTTAATATATATTCAATTGCGATGTTCCATGGTGCAGCAATTCGAGTTGGCCAAACTCAAATGCCTGCACACATGCAACAATTATTGACATCGGTCGATAAGATATATCTCTATTCGTTTGAGGTGTTCCATGATACAGTCATTCGGATCGTGCACAAATCCAAATGCCTGTAAACATGAAACAACCCTCAACAGGGACTATGCCTTACGGTTTTTGGAGACCGAACCCACTTCTGGGGCTGGTGTTGCCAGTGTCGAAGTAGTAAATACAGAGACGGTACCAGATACACGCATTAAACGCATAAGTAGAGCGGCTGAGAGCACAGGTGGCTCAATTAGAGGCTAAAAGTGATGCGATGTCTCAGGAGCAGGGGAGACGTACCCGGACAGTTCGTTGTTTTAGATGCAGAGAACTAGGCCACGTACAGAATCGATGTCCAGAGGCATTAAAATAGACCCCTCTGCAGCTGGGAGTCAGGTTACAGAAGGGGAACAAAATGACTCAAAGATAAAGATGGGTAGTTGCCGACCGGGATGTGATGTAATGAAAGCAGGAAAGAAAGTCAAAGGCGGCCAGGAATGTAAGGGTAGCAGAAGGCGACCCAGGGCACAGAGGAAGCCTAGGAAAATAAGATGCTTGAATTGTGGAGTCTTTTCAGACCACATGGCAGCCAAGTGTCCTCAGGGCCCGCTTCCGAAGCGATGTTTTCAGTGTAAGTCCCCAGGCCATTTGATATCGGTTTGTCCCTCAAAGAGCGCTCTCTCTAGGCTTACCGACACCTCTAGGTTGCCGTCACGGTGCAAGCCAAGAGATGGCCGTGGCAACTGTCACCCTAAGGGCGCCAAGAAAAGTGGTCGACATTTAGAGGAGGAGACTCATCTAAAACACGTTGAAGGACACGTTTCCAGGCTACGAGAGGCGCACGTAAGAGCAGAGGCACCGTTGCAGAAGTTGGCAGCAGTCCGGAAAGAGAGATGTGACAAGGTGTCGTGTTCTATTCTACTACAGGTGGGAGAATTAGTGAGGAACAGAATGCACTACGCTGAAAGGTCCAAAATTCGTGGTATGTGGTCAGAAGAGGAGTACATTGTTGTTCGTGCTCCCACAATGACCGGGGGTCCATGTGTCATCAAACGAAAAGATAGAGCGAGTCTGAGCATTAGAGTCACTGGCAACGAACTGAGACGAAGTGAAGACAAAGATGATTCTCCAGATTTGGTAGATACGACTGAAGCGCATAGCTTAGTGCAATTGTCGGGACGACAACAAAATCAGGCGGGGAATATGTGACAGCGCCATCGCCGTTTTGTCGGTTGTTCTGTACCTCCTACCACGACATAGCATGTGGCAGCCATTTTTAGGTCACATCTAAAAATAGAACATTAGTAATGTCGCTGAAGGAGTAGCAGCCAATCAGAGAAGAGAAGCGTCCAGGCTACCGCGTCAAGTGAAATTCTGTATCATTCTTATTGCCGGTCGCGGAGAGAGAACAAGCTTTGAAAGATAAAGTCTAGTTCAAGAACATGCCTAGGACTTAAAGTCTACGAACACTGTCTGGGTGTTCGATAGTATTAAATGTTGATCTTTATAAGGCTTTGTGTTGCTTGAATTGCTAAGTCTGCTGCAGAGAGGGTTACAAGCAACCAATAATTGCAACCCCTGTCAAACGATCCTTAATAAAATTTTCTTAGTGCATGGGTCTTGGGTGTGAGGTAGCCATATCGACATTAGGTCGCCTCAACCACACCTATCCCCTGTCACAATAAGACATCTGCTAATAAATGAGTCAAATGTCAGTCTATTGGCTTTTTTATCTTACATATATCCCCATGTCCCTCTTGACGGGTTTCTCCGTAGCTTCATTGCCAGTGCATGCAGATAAACGACCATAGGAGATTTTGTGATGTCATGAGGAAATGGAACTGAGAGCACAAAATAGCTATTTCTCGTCATGATTTGACGGGTTACGTGCTCGTATATATATATATATATATATATATATATATATATATATATATATATATATATATATATATATATATATATATATATATATATATATATATATATATATATATATATATATATATATATACGAGGGAAGGTCAAAAAGTAATGCCTCCTATTTTTTATGTATGTAAATACTGCATCGGTGTGCAATTTGTAAATTTAGCAGGATTCCTCAAACACTCTTCGGCACTGTATAGCATTACCAACCTGTTTCAGTAACAGGTGGCACCACTGTAACAGTTTAAAAATGGCTGCCAAAGACGTTCGGTTAAAACAACGTTATGTCATAAAATTCCTCAATGCTGAAGGAAAACCATAGCCATCAACCTCCTGCACCGTTACGAAACTGAAGGAGAAGAGTTTTTATCGAATATTGTGACAGGTGATGAGACTTGGGTTCATTTTTTTGAACCAGAATCCAAGAGGCATTCAATGGAATGGCATCACACAACATCGCCGACAAGAAAGAAGTTCAAAAGTTCACCATCTGTAGGGAAAGTTATGGCCTACGTGTTTTGGGATGAGAAGGGTGTGATTCTTCTCGACTTCTTGGAACAGGGAAACACGGTGAATGCAGACCGTTACATTGAAACTTTGAAGAAGGTTAGAGGTCGTCTTCGGCGACGTTACCCATTAAAAGATCAGAGAACTACACTACTTCCACACACCGCTAAACGCACCATTGATGCGATTGCAGAATTTGGCTGGACATTATTACCACATCCCACTTACAGTCCCGATCTTGCACCTTCTAACTTCCATCTGTTTGTACCACTGAAAGAAGATCTTCGCAGACATCACTTTGAGAACACCGAGACCCTTAAACGCACCGTACGCCAGTGGTTTAGGAAAACGGACACAAATTTTTACCATGCGGGGATACATGCCCTTGTGAGAAGATGGACAAAAACTGTAACAAATAACGGAGAGTACATTGAGAAATAAATTTTTGAAGTTCAGACTTGGGGCTACATTTCAATGTGAATTTTATCTGTTTTCTTGCCTATTGAATGAAATTAAAAATTACGAGGCATTACTTTTTGACCGTCCCTCATATATATATATATATATATATATATATATGTACTGTTCAAAAAAAGAAACGCATAGCTACTGAAGGCACACACGTAGCCATAATTTTGACATTCAATAACTTTTTTAATTTAATGAGTTAATTGTTAAAATTGCACAAAAGAATACCTTAGGGTTCAACCAATCAATTGACAGTTGTTTTGCATCTGGGTCACGAGAGTTTTTTGGCGTACGGGCTTTCCCGTTAGTATGGTGTGTGGCCTCCTCTTGCATCGATCAGCGACTGGCATCTCCTGGGCATGGATGCGATCAGACGTCTGATGTGGGCCTGTGGGATGGCTGCCCACTCTTCCTGGAGTGCCTGGAACAGATCACGACGATTGGCTGGAGCAACGTCTCGGCGACAAACACGTCTATGCAGCGCATCCCACAGGTGATCAATCGGACTCATGTCTGGAGACAGGGATGGCCAGGGAAGGGTGAGAATGTTGTTGGCAGTCAGGAACTGCGTTGTCAACCGTGCACAATGGGGTCTGGCGTTGTCCCGTTGAAACACAGACCTTTGGGCAGCCAAAAGTGGAAGGACATGGGGTCGAAGAATTTCATTGACGCATCGTTGCGCATTCAAGCCTCCTTCAATGTGCACCAATTGACTCCTTCCGTTGTAACTGATCATTCCCCACACCATTGCACTTCCACCACCGTGAGGCGGAGCTTCATCAACGCAATTTTGGGCAAAACGTTCATTTCGCCTACGGTAGAGCCTACGCCGTCTATCATGACGCTGCAACAAAAAGAAAGATTCGTCACTAAACCAGACACGTCTCCATTGATTGTCAACTGCCCAGGGACGATGCTGGTTGACCCAAAGAAGTCGATTTTGGCGATGGCGGCGCGTAAGGACAGGTCCTCGGTGAGGTCGTTGTGCCCAAAGTCCAGCGTCATGCAGTCTATTCCGGACAGTTTGATCAGACACATGACGTCCTGCAGGCAATGACTGGGCAGTTGAGGAAGCTGTTGTAAACCTGTCTCTGAGGTGACGAAGCCGAATAAAGCGATCCTCCGCTGCTGTTGTCACTCTGGGTCGTCCACTGCGATGCCGGTCTTCAACTGAGCCAGTGGCTTGGAACCGGTGCCAAAGTCGACTGATGGTACTCTGATGCACGTTTAGATGCCTGGCAACCTGACTTTGACTTTCGCCTGCATGCAGTCGGCCAATAGCAATGTTCCTTAAATTTATCGATAGAGACGCCATAAATGTCTGCTTGAAAATGAACTGAATTTTTTTTGTGTAGCGTTATCCTTTTATAGGGTTTCAGTTGCGTAGTCAGTGAATAGTGTTCACCCCACATTTTGTTGCTTTAACGTGCGCGCAACATGAGCTGTGGTCAAAAATTGCGTCATAAACACTATTGACCACTGCGTTGTAACGATTACAAAAACGAACGCATTTAAGGTCAACACGTGCATTTGACACTGTAAAGAATATATATATATATATATATATATATATATATATAGAATTTAAGTGTTCTCTCACTACGCAGTATCAAGCCATTGCTGCAGCTCATCTTTTGCAGAACGCCTGTCCCAAAAGCATTCATATGCACGCGTGGTTTCTTCAGTAATTTTTTGACAAGATGAATCTGTCACGTAATTAGCGCGCCTCAGCTTCCCCCTTTGGTCGTAGAAGAATTGGCAAATCCCTTGATTCCTGCACTACTCTAGAACCTAGTACCCGGTAATACATGGGTGATAACGTGAATAGATCATTAGGGAAAAAACAGACAAATGATAGTCTTTGCCCAATTATCTAACATCTACTACAGGTCAGCCTATGGCTGAATCATACTTTGCCGTACCTGAGCTCCAGAAGAAATCGCTGATTCGTTGGCCCTTACTGAGTCCTGCAATTCTGGAGCGCCAGTGTCTTATTGGGACCAATCGTCAGGGGTCAGGAGTTGGAACAAATTCACGAGTAAAGTTACTTTATTTTGCGTGTGCACGCTGTGCAATTTTCCGTGAATGTTTTGGAATCTTGGCGGGCGATTACGCAAAACCCACCATGATTGGTAATATGAAGCGATGCATGAGTATGCCCTCCGAAGTTTTGACAATTATTATGTAGCCTATAGAGATATAGATGAAGTTTGGGTTACTCAATCTATGCCATGTTTATCTAAAAGCTGTGCATGTCTCATGTAGGGCAAAAATGATTAAAAGGGCAGGATTTTGATGATTTTGCTTTTTTTTTTTTTTTGGCCAAAACCGAAACGTTGCTCAGTTGAATATGAATGTGTTTCATAAAAAAACTAAGCTGATTTAAAAGTCTTTGTTATGTCATTATTTTGCATATTTTGGCATGATGGGGCATTTTTGTTTGGATTTTTCGGCCGCTTTAAAGCATTTTTTTGTTGTTTTTGAAGTCGCTATTTTGTATATTTTCAAATAAAATTGGCACTTTTGGGTTTACGTGTTCTTACTTATTATTTTTAATACTTTTCTGTACTTCATTGTTTCCTCATGCTGTTTAATAATTTTCTGTACTTCATTGTTTCCTCATGCTGTTTAATAATTTTCTGTACTTCATTGTTTCCTCATGCTGTTTAATAATTTTCTGTACTTCATTGTTTCCTCATGCTGTTTAATAATTTTCTGTACTTCATTGTTTCCTCATGCTGTTTAATTTCCTCAATTTTCTGTACTTCATTGTTTCCTCATTGTTTAATAATTTTGACATATTATTGTACTTCATTGTTTCCTCATGCTGTTTAATAATTTTCTGTACTTCATAGTTTCCTCATGCTGTTTAATAATTTTCTGTACTTTATTGTTTCCTCATGCTGTTTAATAATTTTCTGTCCTTCATTGTTTCCTACTGCTGTTTAATAATTTTCTGTACTTCATTGTTTTGACCTCATGCTGTTTAATAATTTTCTGTACTTCACTGTTTCCTCATGCTGTTTAATAATTTTCTGTACTTCATTGTTTCCTCATGCTGCTGTTTAATAATTTTCTGTACTTCATTGTTTCCTCATGCTGTTAATAATTTTCTGTACTTCATTGTTTCCTCATGCTGTTTAATAATTTTCTGTACTTCATTGTTTCCTCATGCTGTTTAATAATTTTCTGTACTTCATTGTTTCCTCATGCTGTTTAATAATTTTCTGTACTTTATTGTTTCCTCATGCTGTTTAATAATTTTCTGTACTTCATTGTTTCCTCATGCTGTTTAATAATTTTCTGTACTTTATTGTTTCCTCATGCTGTTTAATAATTTTCCATAAATCCCTGAAAATAAATGTTGCTGGTAAATTTTCCTATATAAAGTCAAATTTTGGATTTCTGCCTGGTACCTTTCTTCCTTAGAGAAGTGAGCAGTTCTATTAGTGGATCAGATAGATTTGAAGGAAATCGTGAATAACAGACAGTGTGAATGGAAACGTGGAAAAAGTTGAGGAAAGACAACTGAGCAAGTTTTGAAGAAGAAAAAAATGTGGGATATGAAAAGCTGTGCTTAATTTCAAATGTGTTATCCGGGGAAAACTTTTTCCTCGGTCAATTATAAGTGGCCTTAGAACCTGTTGACATATTATTTCAAGTATGCTCCTGTACTGTCAGTATTAATGGAAAAGACCTTTTCAGTGTTTAAGACTTTGTTGGTAGACAACAGAAAGTCGTTCTCTTTTGAAAATCTGCAATAGTTTTCATTGTGGATTGTAGTTATGTGCTCATTAAATAAAAGCCTTCATTTTGCCATAGAAACTGTAAAAAAATTCAGTTGTAATTGTATGTCTTTTGTTCTGACGAAATCAGTCATACACTTTTCTAACTCTCATTCACTCCGGCAGTATCTCTTCATTTTTTTATTTCTGTCTTTCATCGTCTATTTATTTGACATAATGTTTGCCCTTTCATTCATTATTTTACTCTCTATGCTGAATCTAGTAGAGAAAGTCTCTAACACTCCAATCCCCTACGGAAGTATCTGCGATGGGACTGTCTTTATCTTGTTTACCATCCCAGACTGGGTTCACGTTGCGCCATGTAATTAGACCGGCCAGCCGATTATACGTTATCACATAAGCCGGCTGACCCCTTTGAACGTGACGGTCCAACATGTGAACCCAGGTAGATAGCGACCATCCCTGTGTTTGCACAAGACGGGAATGCACGATAGACTTAAAGAAAGCCACATTGTCTGTCGGCGACCTTGTCTGGTGGACAGACGAAAACACGGGTGATAAATACGTATTTCGCTTCCGCTGGACCCTGTCTGTATCAAGATTACTGTCTGGCGGAAGGTATTATCGAGGGATGAGTCACAAATTTGTTTGTATTGCCATCGGAAGTATTATCTTCTTCTTCTTCCTCGTTCGTCCTGAAAAGGACGTTGGTTGCGTTGTGTCTGTTTACGCCGGAGCTGTGATATCTGCACCTTTCGGTCGACACATCCGACTTCAGCCCGGCAGTTTTTGGGACCGGGTTTGCCTTCCCTCTGCTATCCCTACTCGCTCAGCCAGACTGCAGTGATGCAGATTGTTTCCAGGACCACCACGTGGAGGTCGAGTAGGGTCTTAGTCAGCTCTGGTTCGCTGACTCTGATGCAAGCAGTCAAGCTATGGGTCGCTGACTGCATTCTCTATTGCTGCATCTTCGGGTCCCGGAAGTATTATGATTTATTAGACAGAGGTCACCTATGAAATATTAAATGTAATATTTTAAAATACGTGGGGGATATTTTGAATCAAAACACCCCAACCCAGTCCTAGAGAGATTTAATTGGTTTGATTTGAGATGCCGGAATAAACAATGAATTCCATTGGAAAGTTCGGCGGAAACACAATCCGTGATTGAACTGAGAAGTGGGAAATATAATCTAGCGAACTCAGAGACACAGAACAGACAGCTTCGCAACTTCAAACAAGCAACTCCCAAAATGCCAGAAAGAGAAGGATCGGACCTAGAATTCCATATTTATAATTGACAGATCAAAGTATTTGTGAAACTTAAAACCTTCAAAAGTAAAAACGCCTTTATAAATACAGAGACTGTAAACTTAAGGGGCCAGGACTTTAAATACAGAGTCTGGACACCTAAAAGAATTGGATCACTCGTCAAAGAGGAATTATTACAGTTTACCAGACCAAATGTATCGCAGAACACCCGTCGAAGAGGAATTACAAGTTTCCCAGGCCAAGTGCATCACAGATCACCCGTCATAAGAAAGAATTACTATACTTTCCCAGACTAAAGTGATTCGAGAGCATATGCACCGAAATTGCTCGTGTCCATCCGAAACCTGTGCGAGGAGATGGTGTATAACCCAAAAATGTGGGGTATGTTGTGAACATTTCTTTTACACGTGAATTAACATGTTTTCTTGCTAAGTGGTTATACGAGTATATGAGGCTGGAAACCTCAACATACGAAAACAGTATATTCATAAACCACTACAGCAAGCACGACAGCAGAGGTGACCCCAGACTCCGACTGGAGCAGTGATGAGTGATGATTACATCACATGTACCTCACGTGTATCATATCATTTTGTGAGATATATGTAGCTTGTTAATGTTAGTTCAGGCACAAATCATTATTCGCGCTGTCCAGACACATTTTCCCATTTAATACCCAGAGGAATATTGGTGAATTTTAATCATCTTTCTTGAGCTACGTTGTGTACTCAAGAATTTACTACTTCTGGGAGATTAACATTGGTGGGTGGACAGTGAGAGGATGGACCTGTTAAGCTTCCAACTCAGTGAACTTAGCAGAGGCATTTGTCTTTCTACTTTTTCTAAAAGTACGTCTTTACAAATTATCAAACTGTTCGAATTACTGAAGTTACTACGTCACTCGTGTGAGAGAAGTACACTCATCACCAAGAAGTGACGAAAACCACAGCTGCAGGACTCCCTTATAAAAGTTAAGTGCTTATAAAAAGGCACCAGCAAAACGGACTTTGATAAATCCTCACCTACGTCTCAATGACGAAAACTTGTATTTACAGCAAAATCTTTCACCAATCTTTCCATTTTTATTTTAACTGTTAAAGTCTGATTCACTATTAAAATTGTTACATGCTGTTTTATATATATATATATATATATATATATATATATATATATATATATATATATATATATATATATATATATATATATATATATATATATATATATATATATATATATATATATATATATATATATATATTTACCTCTAAACAGAGCTATATCAATATAAGAGGAATTCGCTGAACTAACTCAGCTGGGGGCTTGAAACGGCTACAAACCATTTCTTAAATCCTTCACAAAAGGCGACGGACAGATATAAGTTAACCATTGCTCAGCGCTATGCTGCATGGTTCTTGACTTCTGAGTTATCTTGTGAAGGCTCCCTTCGGATAGGTTCTTTTTTGTTTTGTTTAATGCCATGTTTTTTCTCCTTTTAATAATACAAAGTAATTTTAGTTTAGTTCGGAAACTAAAATAGAAAGTGTGTTATTTAGGTCATTGCTTTATTTTATAGGGCTATGAAGGCCGGGGGAGATTTGGGTCATTAATGCATTATTTTTGTCATTTTCTAGTAATTTTGAGGTCATTAAAACCCTAACCCTAGGGATTAATCAATAAAGCCTGCTAAAATCTTATGAATGTAACTTCTTCAGGTGCCTGGTCTGGAACAGATATTGGCGATCATGACACTCCAATCTTCTCTGTCTTTTGATAGTCTAATGAGGTTGTTGTTGCCCATGCTGTTGTTTGTTGCCCAGTTGTTTAAGCTTTCCACATACATCTTTCTCTGCCTTTCTCTTCCTCTCCTATCTGGTATTTTCCCACATAAGACTAATTTCTCCACTCCTCCTCTTCTGTTAATATGTCCCATAAATTTCATTTGTCTTTTCCTGTAGGTATTGATGAGCGATCTATTAACACCCGCAGCTGTCAATACCTCGGCATTTGTTTTCTTCTCTGTCCACGATATTCTCAGTATCCTCCTCAAAAACCACATTTCCACTGCCTCCAGTTTTTTTACCATTTGGTTACTCGGTGTCCAACATTCGCATCCATATAAAAGAACGGACCACACGTAGCCTCTTAGTAAGCGAATTTTTGTGCTTATGGTGATGTTTCTGATTTTCATTACGTTGCTCATCCTAGTAAAGGCTTCTTTGGACATGACGATCCTTTTCTTTATCTCTGTGTCACATCTGCCATCTGATGTCAATGTGTAGCCTAAATATTTAAAGAGATTGATTTGTTTGATTTTTATGAATGTATACATAAATATATCAGCGGGCTGATCACCTGCTTGCCAGTTACTCAGATTACGGAAACAACAATTAATTTTTTGTTGTACCAATAAACGCCACTAGGCGTAATGGAATAACAGTTAATTTCTTGTTGCCCTAAGGCGCCACTAGGCGTATTGGCCATGGACTGCTTTGTAGGTCAGCGGCTAAGGACGGAAGAAGAAGAAGAAAGAAGAATACATAAATATAAACACGATAAGGCGCAGAGAATCCAGTTTCCTTGGACACATCATGAGAAGAGGAAATCTCTTGAACATGGTCTTAAAATAGTAAAAGAAAGAAAACAAAGGAAATTCAGACTGATAAATGTACTGAAAAACTGACCACGTAGTATGCGAACTATTTATGACATAGCTGATTTAACAAGACAGAGAACTTAGGAAATGAGACGGCATAATCACCTTGGTTACCTAACAAAGCATTCAATTAGCGAATTTAATCAGTTTGTTCCTGAAATTATAGTGTTGTAAAATTGTTACGTAGAAATATTTCTTTCGTTGTCTTATTAAAGTTTTTCTTTTTCTTTCATTTTTATGCAACAGTGATTTTCCTGACTGACACCTCCCCCCCCCCCCCCCCCCCCCCCCCCCCCCCCCTCCCCCCCCCCCCCCAAAAAATTTTTTTTTTTTTTTTTTTTTTTAAACAGTGACATAATTCACAAGGCTTTAAAAATTGAAGGAACCTCCAGGAACTCAATGACATGTATTTCATTAGTGAACAGAAACTTACTAAAAATACTCTGAAGTAGGATACGTCAAAATAAAGTTACTTCTCCGGGCTAGTGCTTCATTCCATATTATAAAATTCTTGGTCTTGTTGAAGGGTTGACACAGACCGTTGTTGTCAGGGGTTCCAATGACACTGCAAACACTTCGTTTTACCATTGTAACTTTATCAATGCAGCCTGGCACGTTTAAGAGAGATTGTAAATATTGAACAACACAAAATATAATATTCATGAAACCAAAACCTCGCCGATGCACTTCCATACACGTCTTCAAATTACTCATTCTATCAAGTTTATCAAGTTACCAAGGAAACTTATTTGCATTAGCAGTTGGTTTTGTACAAAGTACAAATTATATAACATTTAGTTTAGTGAATGGATGTATGAAGAAACGCCCCGCTTATTACGCTTAAGAGCATGAGGCCGTCATTGAGGTTGGCACACTCCAGAGTACACCATTTCACCAGCAAGCCAAGCTCGAGAATCTCGAGCTCACGACTTCAACTCAACACGTTTCGGAATGGCAGAAAAGTCACATGAAAAACCTTAGATCTATAGTGAAGATAATATCAAGGATTCTTCAACTTTACACTGGCTGAAAAAGGGCGAGAAGCCCAGCATTTCTACGTAAATAACAACGAATCCTCATTTTTATCGTCAAACTGCGGCACATGTACGGGGTTATGATAGCTACCACTGCAGTACAATCCTTCGTTTCTTTCTTATTCTTCTTCTTCTTCTTCTTCGTTCGTCCTGAAAAGGACGGTGGTTGCGTTGTGTCTGTTTACGCCTAAGCTGTGATATCTGCACCTTTCGGTCGACACATCCGACTTCTGCACTGCATTTTTTAGGACCGGGTTTGCCTTCCCATTGCGATCCACACTCGCTCAGCCAGCCTGCACTGCTGCAGACTGTTTCCAGGACCACCACGTGGAGGTGGAGTGCGGGCTTGACCAGCTCTGGTTCGCTGGTCCTGACGCAGGCAGTCAAGCTATGAGTCGCTGACTGCATTCACTATTGCTGCGTCTTGAGGTCCCTTTCTTATTCACTTCAGAGACTTTGACACAATACGGGGCATAACAGCGAATTCATTCTTTCATTGCTCTTCCGGACACAAGGTATATAGGCCTTCAACAAACCTATGTCAAGTCCTTCTGTCACATGCCATCTGCTCAAGATCTTTCCATGTATTGCTCATCCTTTAATTTTCCATGTCTATGTTCCATTTCTTATTCGGTCTATCTATGCTTCTCTTTCCCTGGAGATTCCAGAACAAGGACTGCCAAGTAAAGCCATGAAAAAGTTTTCTTAATGTTTGTCATATTCATATCCAGCTTTTTTCCTCTCTCTCATGTCTTGTTCCACTGGTATTTTCCTGGATTCAGTTGCATGTTGGTGACCTTGTTGAACAATTGTTACAGCTAATGCTGCATTTTATTTTTCTTTGTCGCTCGCCTTCATTCACCAACATATATTTTTCCCATGGCGTTGGCTGGCTATCTCGTACTTACCTCATCACCATACAGTCTCTGACTTAAAGGGATTGACTAATACGATGCCATCAACCGCTCCACCCTTACAGCCGATCACCCCAGAAGACATGTTCCACTGCCCGCCCGCCCCATTCTTATAACACACAGTAAGCTTAACAGAAACCCCTCTGTCACACACTACTCCCATCGAAGGTCCCCAGTTCCAGGTGGAACGAACTTGATGTGGCCACGTAGTTAATGCAGAGCGGTAAGTAAATTGTCTTTCTGACAACCAAAAACACACACAAAAAACCCCAACCTACAGCTAACTAACCCCTACCCCAAGTGTCAATTACCCGGAGCCTCTGAGTCCTTTTTTTCCCTGAGATATAGTATCCTTACAATGGAGGACTATTCTCTCCCTTTTATCTTCTCCGGCGAGTTGTAAAAATAACAGTTAAATCCACAAAATGCAGACTTTAGTGGGAAATACTATCCACGGGTAACACAGATGTTAGGATAACCCGGTATCCAAAGGTTTAGGCGGGCTGAAAAACAAGTATTGTAGGCACAGTGCCCTGCTATAATCAATGACGCTGGTCAGTCACAATGCGACTGCGCGTGTGCTCGGACGGGTCAGAGCTGACGAGCGGATATCAGAGCTGATGCGCGTTCCTGAAGATAGGTGAACTTAGAATGATTCTCAAATCAATCTCTTTCCCTGGGATGCAGCTGGAGCAAGGTACCAGCACTGGATACTATAGAAATATTACTCCACGTTTAGGATCTGAGCAGCGAATTGGTAGCTAATTGCGAGGTAATCAGCAATTAAATGGTCGCTGTAAGAAATCCAGCTATAGCGATTTTTGGTTGTACAGTAATCAAATGCAGGAATGCAGTAGTAAACCAGGAACAAGTCAGGAAAGGCGAAATCATGCGGAGACTTAATAAGTCTCCCAGTTTTCTCCTGGCAGTTTACAGGAGCTTCAAGATATGTAAAGAATCTGTTCTACCACACAATGTAGCTGGTCGGCAGCACTAATGGACAGCGTCCCACTCTACAGAGATATTCTGGTGACATTAAAGCGCATGAAAAAGTGAGTCGCCTAATTTATAGTAGACTTAAGCCTGCAGGTGGTCGCACATCTGCCGGTAAAGATTCTTAGCGGTCAGCATACTGTGTAAAAGAGACGTAAGATCTCGTAAGGACAAGGGAAAGTTTATTCCAGTGCGTCCCCCGAATAAAAGAGATGGCGTAATTAGAACGACCACGGACGGAGGACCCGGTCACATAAAAGTAAAAAAAGGTCACTTCCCTGAGGATCCTGGCTGCTCTTAGAATCAAGGCCTTAACTCTTTCAGTCCCAATCGACTTTATATATCCTCAGGGGTTAGACGCGCTTGGCCCAATCAACTTTATAAAGCGTTTAGTATATGTGCCTCTGTTTGAGACTATTTCTAATTATAACTACACACAAACCACCCAAAACGTCATTTCCGACTGCAAGTACATTCTTTTAAATACCGCATGTGTTTAAGAGTGAACGGGTTTTTGTTTTGAGATATTTATTTAAAAATGCACCGGGGTGGCCATTTTTGCTTGGGCCAAACCAACTTTTTTTGCTTGGGACTGAAAGAGTTAAAAGAACTTCTGCCGACCAGAATTAAAGGCAAAATAGATTTAGTCGCCTCGGGGGACGAATTTTAGTCTGTCCAACGTAAGAGTAACAGGCTAAGCTTACAAATGACGCTTGTGGGAGCAATTAAAGAGAAGAAATGGGTGGGGGAAAAGTCAAGAATAAGATAGGTGGGTGTCTTAACCTAACAAGTGCCAGAACTTTATTATTTACGCACGACACTTTTCTACCGTGAGATGTAGAGGTATGGAAGAGAGAGCGCCGAACAATCCTATCGGCTGTCTTGCTCCTGGTCTGGTTCCATTCTAGTCCTCGGTCCTTCAAAGATTGTCTAATGTTGTCCTCCAAGCTTGCTCTGAGTCGTCCTGGAGGTGTTGATCCGTGGCTCTTAGTTTCCCATGCTTGTCGTGGAAGTCGTTTTTCTCCCATTCTGCAGACATGGCCAAACCATCTTAGTTGGGACTATTCTACAGGGGTTGGGTTTTTAGGCCTTGACGTAACGTCCGGTTTTGGACCATGTCTCTTCTTGTTACTTTAACCCCCTTTCTCAGATACATCATTTCTGATGTTTGGATCTGGATTTTGTGGGTTGTAGTCATTGCCCATAACTCGCATCCATACGTCAAGACTGGAACATAGGTGGAGCGGTTTAGAGCCATCTTCGTCTTCTTACTAACTTCTCTTTTGCTGAGGAATCCTCGATTTATGGCCTGAAATAGTCTCCCAGCTGCTAATCTTCGGGTAGCCAACTCTTCTTTGGTGCCTCCCTTTCGGTCTAAGACAGCTCCGAGGTATTTAAAGTGGTTGACCTGCTCCAAGACCTGTTCTCCTAACCTAATCTGATGCCATCTTTCCTGTCGTGATATCACCAATCTCATGCTCTTTTTTAATTATTTAATGTACGCTTTCATTGATCGAGGGTATTGTCATGAAATATTCTAATCCACATATATAAATTATTAGGTAAATATGAAGCCTAACAAATAAAATTAATAAAGAGAAGAGCAATGGTAAAATAACAGTGCTGTCACAAAGAATGTACTCGAAATCCCCCTTGTTTTCTGCTTCGTCTGCAAATTGTAACGCTTTAACGTTGATAGTAAAAGCCTACTATATTATTACCCGCTTTCTTCAATGAAACGTGTGCTGTATTTCTTGGAAAAACATTGAGAGCTACTGCGTAATGACCTAAATTAATCCTAACATTAATTATATTACGTTACCAAAACGAAGGAACAGATGGACAAAAGGATAGCGAGAAGGGAGAGGCAGAAAGCCGAACACTAAACACGCTTCGCGCGATACGCAAATGCTGCCATCACGCGTGTAAGTCTACATGCACTAATTTTTTTTTCAGACGGACAGTGATAAAATACACTACCCTTTCCCAGAGTTAGGTTTATAAATCATAACAGACTCTTATTAGAAAAGATAACAATAGATGGGTTTACGGTTGAAAACATAACAGTACCCAGACAGCACATCTTCGAACCAGGAGGTAGAAGAAATTGCATATTTTGAACGCAGCCACGTAGCTCCTTCAAATTAGTATTTTTGGGTTCCTTAGGGCTTGCTGACAAATAATATGTAAAACGTTACGCAAATAGTCCAGGAATTAATAAATTATACCCAAAATAAAATATTGGGGGTGCCTGACAGCATAAAATCATTTCTGCTCATAAGATTTTTTTTTAACGTGTTTGAAAAAAATTTACGTTACAGAAATACCCTACCATGTAAACTCCAAATTGATTGGAGCGCAACAAATGAAAGCCTAACCACGATTGGTCGGGCTATAAATACTATCTTGGTTGTTAGGGGAAACGGGGAAAGGTAACATTTTTTCAAACACTTGTCGAAACGGGGCTCATTGGTCAGACTCGCTGATATACACACTTGGGAGCGTTAGTTCGAAACCACTTGTTTAAATACACTTGATAAAGCATCAGTGCGTTGAAGCCAGCTTATATTTGACTCAATAAAAGCCTGGAAGATAAGCAGATGGAAATTTGTGCCAGTTTGTGCCAGAATTCATTGCTAATCAACGTATCTGTGTTATTCGTATGAATTGTGGTAAGCTTGAACCATTTAATATCTTTTAATGAAAATTGAATGTGAATTGTTGATTTATGCCTGTATATATATATGTGTAGTTCAGTGGCAAACGTGAGGTAAAGCCTAAAATGCTCCAGCCTGAACAGAGGGTGTCGGAGAGAAGTAAAACGGCATGGAATGGCCAAACAGTACACTGACACCTGGATGATTGACTAGAAAGAAATAATGCTGGAAGTGCAGAGGCGTAGTAACCATTAGGAAGGGTAATACTGGAATAAAGTATTTCAGATGAAGCTGACTGTTGGCCTAACGCTCTGAACGCAATGTTTGTGATGTATTGTGATCAGTGTAAAAAGAAAATATAAATTAGTTATGAAGTAGAAGGTACATCCTTCTTGATTTCAGGGACAGTGGTCTTGATGGTACTGAGCAGCACTAGTCAGAGATTTGCTGAATCCAGTGTCGGACAGCATACTCCTTGGTCTTTTTAGCTATCAGTGAGGTGTCTCCAGAGCCCAGAAGAGAATTCGAGCAGAGGAGTCCTTTCCTGCCGCCATCACTCAAGATAAGCAGAGTTGGCCAGCTGAGCTCAACATTATGTCCCCTCATCTTGAACTGACTTTTTAAAATTAACATTAAGAGGGGAATTTACTTGTCTTAAAATCAGGAACTGTGAACATCTCCAATACTGGTCCCTAAAGACAAACTATTGAAGTCATGATGACAAATACCAACAGAGCTTGAACAAAACAAAACCAGTATTACCTCATTTTACCACTACACAACTGACACACATAGAACATTTGTAATAATATATGTCACTACAATATTCATATTAAATACATTCTGTACATAACTTGTAATTTAAATTGATTGTGATTCCTGGTTCCCTTGTAGTTGAATCAGGACACATATTCATTCATGCCAGTAATGAATACATATTGTTATTTGAAAGTTTATCAGTGACTCTTTTAAGATATCTTTGTAGAGTGTTATATGTATGTGAGTGTCACAGTGTTGTCAAGAGTAGTGGATTAAATTAAATTGTTTATCTGTCTGTTGTTGTGACTTACACTTCATCATACACATACCCTAGACACATAACGTAGCATCACACTATTCCAGAATAATTCTGACTGAGATATATAGATATGTGGTAGCAAGTAAGGTTATCTATAATACACTACTCTTAATAGATATAGATACCTTCACAGCTGATCTCAGTCAGTACACTAAGTTCCCTATAAATATTTATAACATCCCACTTCACCACATATATTGGGGTCTCGCTCTTGGGATTTTGAATCTTTCCCTATTAAAAAATATTGGGGGTAATTCACTTCAGGGAATATAAGAATTAAAAGGTATCCTTGGGTGGAATTAAATAAGGTTGAGCTCACGGTGCCTGTGTTGTCCATTAGATATATAGTTAGAAATTGAATTGTTGGGTAGACATTATATAAATTTACCTGATAGACAATGGCGGACCTGGCCAAATTTCGATCTGCTGCGGTTCAGACTGCAAAAGAGTTAGGATTAGATGGGCAAGTTATGGTTGCCTATGTCACAACGGAATGTGACAAATTTATTGAACGCGAAGAAAGAAGATTAGAAAAAGAGGCCGAAAGAAGGTTAGAGGCTGAAAGGGAAATTAAGAAGTTACAATTTGAAGCTGAGGCTGAGACTAAGAGGTTGCAGATTGAGGCTGAGGCTAAGAAATTGGAAGCAGAAAGAGAAGACAAAAGATTAGCTGCAGAAGAGAAGAAATTAGCTGCAGAAAGGGAAGCCGAGGAAAGAAGACAAGCTGCAGACAGAGAAGAGAAGAGATTAGCTGCAGAGAGGGAAGCAGAAAAGGAGGAGAAGAGATTACAAAGGGAACATGAGTTACGACTAAGGGAGTTTGAGTTTCAAGGCCATGCTCCTGAAAATGGTGCCAGTCCCTTTGCCTCTGATGCTACGGTTACTCAAGGAGCCTCAACCTCAGCTATGAATTTTCATTTAGATCATTTTGTTGAGAAAGACGATGATATTGAGAGCTATATAAATAGGTACGAACTATTAGCTACCACGTATGGGTTAGAGAGAGAAAGGTGGAGCTTAAAGTTATCTCAGGGACTTCGTGGGGCAGCTTATGAAGTTTTTGCAAAAATGAGCAGAGGTGATCAGGAAAATTATGACATGCTAAAGCAGGCTCTTTTGTTAAGGTATGAAAAGAATGCAGAATTCTATAGAAAAAAATTTAGGAATGCTAAACTACTGTCAGGTGAAACCTATCACCAGTTCTCTGCACGAATAGAGACATACTTGGAGAAATGGACTTCTCTGGGGAAAACCCAAGATCTTAAGGAAATGGTCCTTATAGAGCAATTAAGAGAGTCCATGGCTCCAGACCTGAGAAAGTTTCTCATGGAACAAGGTGCAGAGAGGCTGGATGAGTTGCTAAATGTTGCTGAAAGGTATCAAGCAGCTCAAGCAGAGGTAACAGGTAATAAAAAGAAACAAGTGGATAACTTTAGGGCACCACAGAACTTTAATAAATTTGATCCTAGGGATCAAAATAAAGGTAAGCACCAATTTGATAGGCCACGGTATGACAATAAAAATAAATTCCCACAATTCGATGAAAGGAAATATGATGAAAGAAAATCTTTCAACCAAGGAAAAAGGTGGTGTAAGAATTGTCAGATGGACAATCATGACACTGACCGTTTGCAGAAGGAAACCTGTGTATATGGCAACCCTTCAGGTCAGGTCGACCTCAAGACAGGAGGAGGATATTATGTTAGATACCACTCCAGAAGAGATGAGGAAGGCACAGGCTGGGGATAAAACACTCAAGCCTTGTTTCAGAAAATTGTCAACTTGTCATACAACTCCAGGCAAGGGAGATTTTTACATGAAAAACAAGTTGATGTATAGGAAGGCCGGAACTAGATCCCATGGTCACGGACAGCTGGTTCTTCCAAAAAGATACAGAACAGAATTAATAAGGAGCCTACATGTGAAACCAGATGGGGACCATGAGAAGATAGGTACCATCATTCAAAAGGTGGCTCACAATTATTATTGGCCCAAAGCAAGATGGGACATTGAGAATTTTGTAGAAAGGTGTAGCATAGCACATGAGGGAACACCCACAAGTGGGAACATGGATCAGGACCTGGACACGCCACGGGGCAAAATTAGGCCTGATAATAAAAACAGATATAAATTTGATAAAGTGGACCAAATGGAATGGGAAGCCCCTTTTCACGGACAAGCTTCACTTAACTGTTTTACAATGGCCACTATGCGGAGAGTGCAAAAGGATGTCTTACCCCAGGATAAGCCGACAATCCCTCAATCGGACTTAAACAAACTGGAGGAAGAAGATGTAGAGAGGAAATCTCTCATCAAGAATTTTAAGAGGGGAGAAAGCCCCAAGACAAGAAAAATTGGTAGCGGTCGTTTTGTGAATGATAATTCTGGGAGGAAAAATCATCACTATAAAGCTTCGAGTGGAAGAGACCATACCGGTGCATGGACAAATAGGTCCACACAATTAAAGGTCCATATGTAGCTTTGTTAAGAACGTGGACTGATGAAAAGGCAGAGGAAAACATTACATCTTCATACCAATATGTGAATGAGCTGACCACTCGGTTGAAAACTGGCTGGAAACTTGCCAATGAAAATTTGAAACAAGCCAGGAAGAAACATGCTGCCTATTATAACAGGAAGGCGAAAGACAGAAATTTGGCTGTGGGAGAGAGAAGGTACTGCTTCTTTTGCCCGGGAGTCAGAATAAGTTACAAATTGGATGGCAGGGTCCATATACAGTTTTCTAGAGAAGGTGTCTAGAACAAATTATAAGATAGATAAGAAGGGGAAAGAAAAAATCTATCATGTGAATCTCCTGAAGAAATATTTGGAAAGAGAACATCAGGAAGAGACACACTTGTTGACCTTGTCCATCGCCATGGAGATGAAAAAGGAACCACTTTCATCATTTGAATATCCATTACACCCCTGTGAGACAGCAGCACAGGTGAAAATCAGTACACATTTAACGAAAACTCAGAAAGAGAGAGTGCAACAGGTTCTAAAGAATCATGCAGAGGTGTTAACAGACCGACCAGGGCATACAAACCTATTGGAATATGATATGAAACTCATAGACTCCACACCTGTCTGTATGAAACCATATTCGATTCCGTTTGCTAAGGAAAAAGCTTTGAAGGAAGAGATAGACTATCTATTGAAGGAAGGAATTATTTCGCACAGTGAGTCTTCGTATAGCTCCGGGGTTGTACTCTTAAGGAAGCCCTCTGGAGAACATAGACTCTGTATAGATTACAGGAGACTGAACGCTATTACAGAAGGACAGGTGGATCCATTGCCGGATACAAATCAGCTGTTTGCCAGACTAAATAAAGCTAAATATTTCTCAAAAGTGGATCTGAGTAAAGGATACTATCAGATTCCAGTAAAGCCTGAGGTTAGACCATACCTAGCTTTTAGTACCTCAGAAGGACACTATGAGTTTAATAGATTGCCATTTGGATTGAAGAATGCGCCTAGTGTCTTCTCTAGAATGATGAGAAAATTATTGGATCCTCTGAATAATCCCTGTATAACAAATTTTATGGATGATATCCTTATAGCAACAGAAACATTTGAGGAACACATTGACTCTCTGAACATGCTGTTTGATCGACTTAGGGAGGCAAATTTAACAGCCCGACCAACCAAATGTTGCGTTGGATGTAAAGAATTGGAATTTTTTGGGACACACAGTTTATCAGGGAAACATGACCCCTGACCCAAAGAACTTAGAGAAACTACAGAAAGCCCCGAGACCACAAACCAAGAAGGACGTGAGATCCTTTGTCTCATTATGTGGTTTCTACCAGAAGTATATCAAAAACTTTAATTCCATATGTGCACCGTTAACTGAATTGACACGTAAAGGACATCCAGATCGCATTACATGGACACCACAATGTGAAATGACTTACCAAGAATTGAAGGAAAAGCTCACAAGTAAACCCATTTTGAAATTACCTGACTTAAGTCAAGAATTCATAGTAAGGACGGATGCAAGTAATATTGGGTTAGGTGCAACTTTACTACAGAAATCAGATGCATTGGATGGGGAATTAATCCCAGTGGCATATGCTAGCAGAAAGTTGAATAAAGCTGAAATCAACTACTCAACTAGCGAAAAAGAATGTCTTGCAGTAATATGGGCAATAAAGAAATTCAATATTTATCTATATGGGAAGGCATTTAAGTTGCAAACTGACCACAAACCTTTATCGTTTTTAGCACAGGCTAAGCATGAGAACTCTAGGTTACTCCGATGGTCTTTGCTTCTGGCTCCATATAATTTTAGCATTGAATATATATCTGGAAAAACCAATCTGGGAGCGGATTTTTTAAGCCGCCATCCGTGTGATGAGAATCACCGTAAACCCCAGAAATAATAATAAATTTCTATATGTGTATATAGAATAAAGGACTGACATATAATGTCTGTTTTAAGAGGGGAGGTGTCATGAAATATTCTAATCCACATATATAAATTATTAGGTAAATATGAAGCCTAACAAATAAAATTAATAAAGAGAAGAGCAATGGTAAAATAACAGTGCTGTCACAAAGAATGTACTCGAAATCCCCCTTGTTTTCTGCTTCGTCTGCAAATTGTAACGCTTTAACGTTGATAGTAAAAGCCTACTATATTATTACCCGCTTTCTTCAATGAAACGTGTGCTGTATTTCTTGGAAAAACATTGAGAGCTACTGCGTAATGACCTAAATTAATCCTAACATTAATTATATTACGTTACCAAAACGAACGAACAGATGGACAAAAGGATAGCGAGAAGGGAGAGGCAGAAAGCCGAACACTAAACACGCGTCGCGCGATACGCAAATGCTGCCATCACGCGTGTAAGTCTACATGCACTAATTTTTTTTTCAGACGGACAGTGATAAAATACACTACCCTTTCCCAGAGTTAGGTTTATAAATCATAACAGACTCTTATTAGAAAAGATAACAATAGATGGGTTTACGGTTGAAAACATAACAGTACCCAGACAGCACATCTTCGAACCAGGAGGTAGAAAATACATATTTTGAACGCAGCCACGTAGCTCCTTCAAATTGGTATATTTGGGTTCCTTAGGGTTTGCTGACAAATAATATGTAAAACGTTACGCAAATAGTCCAGGAATTAATAAATTATACCCAAAATAAAATATCGGGGGTGCCTGACAGCATAAAATCATTTCTGCTCATAAGATTTTTTTTTTAACGTGTTTGAAAAAAATTTACGTTACAGAAATAGCCTACCATGTAAACTCCAAATTGATTGGAGCGCAACAAATGAAAGCCTAACCACGATTGGTCGGGCTATAAATACTATCTTGGTTGTTAGGGGAAACGGGGAAAGGTAACATTTTTTCAAACACTTGTCGAAACGGGGCTCATTGGTCAGACTCGCTGATATACACACTTGGGAGCGTTAGTTCGAAACCACTTGTTTAAATACACTTGATAAAGCATCAGTGCGTTGAAGCCAGCTTATATTTGACTCAATAAAAGCCTGGAAGATAAGCAGATGGAAATTTGTGCCAGTTTGTGCCAGAATTCATTGCTAATCAACGTATCTGTGTTATTCGTATGAATTGTGGTAAGCTTGAACCATTTAATATCTTTTAATGAAAATTGAATGTGAATTGTTGATTTATGCCTGTATATATATGTGTAGTTCAGTGGCAAACGTGAGGTAAAGCCTAAAATGCTCCAGCCTGAACAGAGGGTGTCGGAGAGAAGTAAAACGGCATGGAATGGCCAAACAGTACACTGACACCTGGATGATTGACTAGAAAGAAATAATGCTGGAAGTGCAGAGGCGTAGTAACCATTAGGAAGGGTAATACTGGAATAAAGTATTTCAGATGAAGCTGACTGTTGGCCTAACGCTCTGAACGCAATGTTTGTGATGTATTGTGATCAGTGTAAAAAGAAAATATAAATTAGTTATGAAGTAGAAGGTACATCCTTCTTGATTTCAGGGACAGTGGTCTTGATGGTACTGAGCAGCACCTAGTCAGAGATTTGCTGAATCCAGTGTCGGACAGCATACTCCTTGGTCTTTTTAGCTATCAGTGAGGTGTCTCCAGAGCCCAGAAGAGAATTCGAGCAGAGGAGTCCTTTCCTGCCGCCATCACTCAAGATAAGCAGAGTTGGCCAGCTGAGCTCAACATTATGTCCCCTCATCTTGAACTGACTTTTTAAAATTAACATTAAGAGGGGAATTTACTTGTCTTAAAATCAGGAACTGTGAACATCTCCAATACTGGTCCCTAAAGACAAACTATTGAAGTCATGATGACAAATACCAACAGAGCTTGAACAAAACAAAACCAGTATTACCTCATTTTACCACTACACAAATGACACACATAGAACATTTGTAATAATATATGTCACTACAATATTCATATTAAATACATTCTGTACATAACTTGTAATTTAAATTGATTGTGATTCCTGGTTCCCTTGTAGTTGAATCAGGACACATATTCATTCATGCCAGTAATGAATACATATTGTTATTTGAAAGTTTATCAGTGACTCTTTTAAGATATCTTTGTAGAGTGTTATATGTATGTGAGTGTCACAGTGTTGTCAAGAGTAGTGGATTAAATTAAATTGTTTATCTGTCTGTTGTTGTGACTTACACTTCATCATACACATACCCTAGACACATAACGTAGCATCACACTATTCCAGAATAATTCTGACTGAGATATATAGATATGTGGTAGCAAGTAAGGTTATCTATAATACACTACTCTTAATAGATATAGATACCTTCACAGCTGATCTCAGTCAGTACACTAAGTTCCCTATAAATATTTATAACATCCCACTTCACCACAGGTATTTTGTCACCCCCCCCTTCCCCCCCGCCCGCCCCCCAAGTTTACCTGACTGTTTGTTCTGAGCTTTTTAAGCCACGTCAACGTGTTCGTTTGATTAAATCGACAGCACTACGCGGGGGGGGGAGAGGTAGATGTCTTCTTCACACCAGATGGTAGCTGGCGACAAACCCAGATTTGTGTCGGAGAGTGAAGGTAACGAATATTTGATTCGTAGACATGGCTTGCAGATAACTACCACAAAGCCATGTTGCCACACCCTTTGCAACCAGGACAAAAGATGGTATTTTAAGACAGTGTGTTAGTTTTGCAGACATGACCAGCTGGAAAGGAGTGGAATACGAGAAATTATATAACACTTCTGGCAGATGACTTTGTTGTAATAAACAACAGTGAGAAAATAACATCTTGGAAGAGATTATGAGAGATAACCTAAGATAGATCTATGATGTAGTTAGTTAGGTAAACATGACAAGTAACACAGTAGTGGCAAGACCGTATATGGTCATGGAGTTTGTTCAGATGAGCTTGAAAAAAAGATATAAGGGAAATTCCTTATGTGTCATGTAGTAAAGTTCAGCATGAAGGTGGGAGAAACCCTTACCAAAATCAGACTCTTACTGACAATATGTTTGGTATTGAAATGCCGGACTAAACTATTTATGAGTGGATCCTTTCCCAACGGAGAAATATGTTCATTGGAGTGACAATTTTGCTTACAAACTAGAGCATTCTAAGACTTACGCACTCCATTTCCGTCTCATCAAGGGGAAATCTCAAACAGCCAGGATAACGAATACAATAAGAATTCCAGTATAGAACAGGACATAGTACTAGAGGATCTTCTAAATATAGAGAGGATAAAAACTCAACTTACTGGGGTAAGTTTTAATATGTATATTTTATCATGTGACATCTTGACATGAATACATTGCTTGTGGATGCACAGTTGCACATGAGGCAGGCAACCTCGTAACTTAAAATGAATTTCTAATGAACCGCCACTGCAAGAGCTGGTGACTGCTTTGAGCGGGTTTCCTCACAAGGAACCAACAGCAGAGGTGGCCGCAGGCTCTTTCAGGAGCAGGGAGTGGATGAGGATATCATGGTGTATATATTTATTATACCAACATTTTAGAAAGTTTTATATTTATAAAAATGTACGCATTTAAAGTTGCAATTGTCGACTTCGCTGTAGAAAAGCACTTTCATCCATAGAATGGGTCCAAATATAATGCTTCGGGAGGGGCACAAATTCTGAGGAAGATAACAGGGTAGATGGAAGCGGAGGTCGCCTGAAGTTCATATCAAGAGATCAAATACTTAAAAAGAGGCATTTGTTTCTTCTTATTTTGTGGTACAAGCTACCAGCAGCCGATGATAGACGCCTATATAAGAATGGTCTTGAAGACGCTTTCCTGGAAATCTAAGTAGTTATCCAGGCCGTGCTGAAAGAGACGTGCTATTGCCACAGTATCTGACTGATGAAGGAAAGAAACAGTCCAAACCAGCAATGACTGCACCTGAGATCATCGACGATTCATTGTCAACACTTGGCCAGATAAGTCCAAAATTACTGGCACAGTATACAGACCCTGTAAAACTCCACCCAAATCAACCTATGATGATTAAAGTTAATTTATTATTTTCCTTATTAAAATAACTTTATTTGTTTTTCTTTTGTTAATCAATAATTGATTATTAAACTTGTTATATCTAAATATAAATCTGCAGTTGATTAATCATTATTGAGAGAATTTGCATCCGTATGACTCAGGTTTTTTTAAAAAATACATAAGCATACGGAGCTAGTAAATTAATATTCTGCTGAATCACCTTCCGCTGAAAATACGAGTCAATAATTATCGTCACAGAAGAGGCGGAGAATAATAAGTTCATAACATGCTTAGATGCAGGACATTAGGCTAAGTAGGCTGAAGCCTAGGGGCCCGGAACTCATAGGGGCCCGTGCATAAGTTTAAAAAATTTTTTATGTATGTATTTGTCAATAAAATGTGTTTATTTTTTTACCTTCATAATAATAATACAAATAATAATACAAATAATAATAATAATAATAATTACTAATAAAAGAGGTAAGCAATGTTAACAAGCTAATGTACCAGTCTATTAATAATACTAGTATATATCATCACCACGCTAAGGGGTTTGAACAAAAATTTTAAAATTATTGCATATTAAGCGAAGGGGGGGTCCAAACACCAAAAAGCCTAGTGGACCTTCTGGGCTTAATCTGGCCATGCTTAGATGATCTCAGTTGTTATGCTTTCCATTCTGTAAAATTCCTGCGATGTTCCCATAACTACGAGCGTCATTCTTCTTTCTATATCTCTGTCAAGAGTAATCTTGAGCGAAGGTTGACACCTTTTAAAATTTTTACTCGGAGTTTGGCCATTAGTAGACCACTAGTACTTGGGGGTCGGAAGGGCTAAGAAGTACAGTGAAAAAAATGTTCCATAAATTATATTCCCTCAACTGGGAATCAAACACGGTACGTCTAACGTGTTCGATTCCCAGTTGAGGGAATATAATTTATGGAACATTTTTTTTTCAGAATCAGTAGTCCCAATGATTCATAAACCCCCCTTGTCTCCTGGATGGTGAGATCGGATGTCTAGCCTTCTTGGATCACTTCGAAACAATATGAGGTCCCGTGTGCAAGTTGCGCACGTTAAAAATCCCACGGCAGTTGAAAATCGTAAAAAGTAGGCCTATTAGGCCGCTGCACTGGCAAAATTTAAAAATTAGAAACCTACCCACCACACAAATATTTATAGAATGTGGGATTCCTATATACACTCTTTAGGATTCTCGACGGTGCTACGGAGTTCGTGCACTGTGCTGAGATCCTCCATGTGTTATCTAAGGGAGGAGATCGGAGATGGAGTAGTCCGTGTGCAATGAAGATAGTTCTTGAAAAAAAACCTAAAGCAGACTACTACTGTAGAGCAGGGGAGACAATCCCGGGACAATGTGGCAATCTGAGTTTGTAGTGGTCGGTCCCCCAGCCAGTTTGAAAACATTCACCTGATATTTTCTCGCCAAGAAGTAGCATGTCTCTGTCACATCCAGCCCCAGACAAGCTTTTATGCCATCCCTACTTAAAGCTATCTTTGACCACCGATTCAATGTTTTTGTGTGAAGTCCAGTCCCCTCGTTTTAATGCCGCTTTCTACCTCTTTAGCAAGCCCATCAGTTCTCTCTTTTCTACATATATCGCAGTGGGTACAAACCTACAGCACTGTAACCTTGTTGAATCTACAGCTGGTCTCCATAGGTGCCTTCAGCTATTTGTCCCCATGGCTCTCAAAGATAGCCATGCTCGACATGGAATCTGCGAGAAACACCGCAAAAGCCCCCAAATCACTTCTTTTGTAGACAACGTCACAGCTGTGCTCAATAACTCTTTCCCAGCCTTGAAGCCACTTACAAATGTTTCATGTGACCACTGATAAGCGAATTTCCTTTCCACGCCCCAGGACTGTACATACGACTCCTCCTTTCTTCGCTGCCCGTAACGCCGATCAGCCTCTACATACGAGTCCACTTTATGGCCTGACACTTTTCACGGATTTATCGCATGGCTTTAATGCTCCTTCAATCTGCACCGTTCAGCTGCTCCCTCCCGATCACATATGTTGTTGTTGTTGTTTAACTAGGGCTGCTGAGCTTCTCGCTCTTTTGCAGCCAATACCAAGTTGAAGACTCCATGGTGTTATCTACACTGTAGATCTCGGCTATTTCTGTGGCTTTTCTGCCATTCGGAAATGTGCTGAGTTGAAGTCATGAGCTCTAGTTTCTCTAGCTTGGCTTGCATTTAAAGGATCATCACATCTGGTCCTAAGCTATAGCACGTTTCACTAGCTTTGCCCTCAAACAAATTTAATTATCTGATTAACCGTCCAACGTATTAATGCCATTTTTTGCATACGATGTTACATTGGGTTAGACCCAACAAATATATACTTTATATCTGTGCATCTTGTCCAGTTCCCATAAACGGATGAAATCCTTTGATCTTTGTCGGCATACTAATTATTGTGTATCGAGAAAAGAAATTTTACCACTTCATGCACAGATTCTGTGAATTGATTAGGCATAGGCGTGTCTACTATTACAATAATGTGGCCATCACGTTTGCATATGAATACCTGTTGAAGCTGATTTCTTAAATGATCTGCATGCGAGATACTCGTGACATTGGTTGTCATTGACATTTAACGCGCTACCAAACTGGTCCTTCCTTGATCTAATTATTTCAATAGGTATCACCTCTTTGCGGTTCATAAATATCATAATGGAACGTTGCTCCTTTAATGTGCTTGTAAATAAAGGTAAGGTCATCTTTAAAGAAATTAAACTTCATCCGAATCATAATCAGATGTCTCTGAGAAATTGATAATCAATCTCGGCTGAATGAAGGACAAACCATCATTCTTCCAATATTCCTCTTCCTCTTGTAACACATGGTTCTCACATTTCTTCCAATAATCCTTGGCTATATTGGACATGGCGGCTTTTATAAGTATTTCAACATCTTTTAATTTGAACGTTCTATTTTCTGTTGCTACCTGTTCCTTAATTTTAGCCTAACTAGTTCTATTGTGTTTAAGTGAGAATGGTAAGGAGGCAATCTTAAACATCTGTGACCATGTTCATGGATTGCCTTGTCTATGTGAAATATCTTTGTATGCTGTGTCTTTTTTACAATTCCAAGTAATTCAGGCTTCAGGGACATTTCGTTGAATGGAATGTTGTTTTTGGTCGGCCAAATCTTTATTACATCTTTAGTACTTGATGAATTAGGAACTTTATCTTCTGGTGCCACAACGTTGTGATATGAAGCATTGTCCATTATCAAACACGACGGTCTATCCAAGGAAGGAAGTACATGATTCACAATCCAATCTTGAAATATCTTGCCATTCATCTCTGTATGATAATCCCTATTATCTGTAGATTTTGAAACAAATGTGAGTTCAGTATTATTTAGAAACCCATGATGGCTGCTTTCTGCATGTGCAATTATTAGGCGCTGTCCTTTGCTGCTTGGTACTAGTCTCTTAGTTGTCCAATCAGATGATTGCCATTCTCGTTCATTACTGTTGTGCGCATTGATCTAAATACACTAAATCATAACAATCTCTTCTCATTTCTCTGACCTCGCGTAAATATTTCCTTCTCATTGCAACTATATGAGGCTTCTCACAAATAAGGTTTCTACCACCAACATATTTTCTAAAATCCTAGTAGTCCTCCATAGCGTAGATTTGGAAATTTCAATGTCATTATTCTTTCTTAACCAAATTTTCAATTTCCTTAAAGTCACTGCCTCATTATTGTGAAACATATTGCAAATTTCTCTGCGGATCAATTCTCTGTCAAAATTATTCACCACTCTTGGCCTATTTTTCGTGTGTAAAACACTGGAATTAGACATTTCAGATGTCGCTATCCAGCGGTGCAATGATCGTTTGCTTATCCCCAAGGCATGAATAGTCCTCTTTTGTGGGTTTGAAATAGAATGATATAGTTTTCCTCGAGTAGCTTCATTGCAGAAATACTTTAAAATCCTATTTGTGATTTGCTGTAATGTCATAACATGTACTCGCAGACTCATTTTTCCTACTTAGCCACACAATACTTTTTGTAGACACGCCACTGATTGACAATGTGTGCGTAAAACCGGAAATAAACTGTTTTATGTTCAAGAAGTGCAATTTCACGCAATTTCACGCAAAAATCATGCCAATTTCTTGATAAACCAAAAATGTGCAAAGGAGGTCGTATAATTTACTGTAGACATTTCAATATGTGTGTGTGTGATGTGTGCTGGCAAGTAGGATTTTATATTATATCGCAAAGAAACAAAAATTGAAACCAATGGCCGCATTTTAATGAAAAATTTAATTCATAGGGTCTATACCATTTCAAATTTACACACAAACTTTCACTTATATGCGTTATATATTCGCTGAGATATAGCATTTTGAAGTTGGGCAAAGCTAGTGAAACGTGCTATAGGAGTAAGAAGCGTGTGGCATACTGAAGATTCCCCGCCATCAAAGGGGGTTCTCCAACTATGCAGAGCTAAAATACTGTACTCTGGTTCTGGTCTCTCCAAAGGAATTGTAACGTTCTACACAGAGCCATTTCTCAGCTCCGCCTGCCTATCACTGGGTCCATAGTGAAATCCTCATGCATGCAGTCAACCAGGTCAAAGCCAAAGAATCACATCTGGGGCTCAAGTGACTTCTCCAAGCTCAGTGTGCAATGCTGGGTTCTCAACAAGTTTCACCACAGAAGGAATCCCTGGAAGTGTGCGGATGATTTCAAGAGTCAATGAGGATGTAATTAGCCTCACAGACATTCGTTCACTTACACGTACAAATATTGTAGCATTGTACATAGCTGGTGGTCAAATAAGGATGACTCCAGATATGCCTCCATGAATCCAGTGTGTGTATACATGAATCATACCTTCTATAAATATTCTTGTGGGTAGGTTTTCTAATATTTTTCTTTAATTTTGCCAGGGTAGTGGCCGTGTGGCCTACTCTTTATGATTTCTAATTCCCAAGGAATTTTGAACGTGCGCGACTTGCACGGGAGGCTTGGGAAGATGATGAAAGAATAAATCAAATCTGCACACCGTGTATCCGTTGTAACACGCACTAAGGGAAGTTTTGTACGAGCTAACAACTTCAGCATAAAAAACAAAATGCCGCGGAAAGCAACTGTAAAAGCATGTGCAGCGTTTTAGTGAAAGATTCGGGCATTTAGACCAGCTAAAGTTATCTTTCCATACTTCATAACGTGCGAGAACCGAACGTTCATTCATTTTATACATAACGAACAAACTAGCAAACGAACGAGAGAACACGCAAATGAACGAACGAACGAAATCTTTATTTCATCTGGTTCTCTTTTTCTTTTCCCTACCACTATTGCTGTTAAGGTTGTATGGAGCTGAAGTATGAGATAATATATCATTTTTCATGATGTCTCTCCTGGTAACGCTAATAGGTTTCCTGAAATATCTCATTTAATAGGATGATGCTCCTCTCCTGTGCTTTGGTCAGGAACCATGTTTGACAATGATAGCAAAATAATTGGTAAGAATATACTTTTTATCAGCTGTCGTTTAGTTTCCATAGATATACTCCTGATTTTTTAGTAGTGCTGTCAGTTGTTTCAATTTATCTGTCAAGTCTTCCATTGTCTGTGAAAATCCTTCCTAGGTAATTTGAACTCTACAACGTGCTTAAGCCTGATGCTCTTGATATGTATGTTAAGAAAACTTGGCGATCTGCTAATCTTCATAGTTTCTGGCTATAGTGTGTTAATCTTTATGTTGTATCTTCCACAGATTGAATTAAGTACATCTGTATTGTTTTTGCAAATTGATTTCTTCTTCATGTATTAGTGGACGCCAAACTAGACTGGCAACTAAACCTGGGGATACAAATGGTGTCACTGATCCGTCATTCATCTCTAGTGCTGCCACCACCATGGCACGTTGGGATGTATTAGGTGCACAGGAAAGTAATCACCTATCTTGCGTCATACTCATTGCAAAAGGGTAGGACCACTAGACACAGGAAACCTAAACAGACCTTCAAGTATTCTACAGGTCCACTCCACTGTAACAACCCTTTACACACATGACGTCACAATGCCAAAAAAAAGACTGCGAGAACACCTTTCACCCGACCTCCCTGGTGGAATAAGACAGTGGAGGATGCATTTATAGAAAAAGAAAGAGTAACAAAGGAATGGTTTAAAGCACAAAACAGAAGAATGATAAATGAGGGAGAGGTTGAAGAGATGAAGGAAGAAAAGCAAAGAGCCGTTAATAGATTCAAGAGCTTGGCAAGGGAGGCCAAGGGTAAAGTGTGGGACGACTTTGTGACAAAGGTGGGCACGGAAAAAACCCTACAGAAATTCTGATCCTTACATCGACGAATGAATAGATAAAGTGCAAGTCAACCTATCTCTAATATCAAAAGGTCTACAGGACTAAGCCTGAAGACGGACGAAGAGAAGAGAAGAGCATTATTCAATCGTTATGTGGAGCAAACAGATAAAGGTGACAAAAGTGCCCGTCTGAAAATATAGGACAATGTGCTGGAAAATGCCCTAAAAGACCAGATATTTTCGATCATTTCTGAAGAGGACGTGGTGCACACATTGAAAACCAGCAGAAACACTGCTCGGGTCCTGATGGCGTATAATACCATCACATTAAACAGCTCGACGACACAGCCATTACAAATATGGTGAGCGATTTCAATACCAGCATACAGAATGCCGAGGAGCCGGAAGACTGGCTCGACAGTTACCTTCGGCCACTTCCTAAACCTGGCAAAGAGCCCACACTGCTAAATAGCTATCGAAGTTTCACACTACAGAATGCCTATGGTAAATTACTTGAAACGACAAGTAATAAGGTAAAAAAGAAAAAAAGGTAAAGGATCCCGTTACACGCCAAATGAGGCATGTTTGGAATATGTTTGTCACAGATGGAAATAGTGCAGCAGTGATCATCCACTTTTGCCCCTCCCCATCTAGTTTATTTTTTGCTACATGAACAAAGGCATCACTAGTGCAATTAACACGTAAGCCGTTTGGAAATTAAGCACGGTGGAACACACAGAGAGAGAGCGTGGAGCATGGCGTAATAGATTCTTTGATCAGGGGTGATGTTAAGTCTGAGACGGACCTTGGATTGTAAAACTTTCAGAGAAATTTATTGCGTAGCTGATATTCGGCAAGGCGGAGATGATGAACGTCAAGCCAGAGAGGTTGTTGGCGGAAGAGGTGGTAAAATTACCTTTGATTCAAGAATCGAACGGCAAATGGGTTCGGGTCTGGCAGTAGGTGTGACTTTCGCATTAAAGAGCGATAGAACGGAATTTACGGATATATACCATGTCTTTCCGATAGCCATGATCAGTTGTTCAGAAATCTATCTGAAATTCACTAGCTCGATATCTTAGATTTCTCGTACAGAGTGAAAATTATTAGATTTTCGTGGAGTGTTTCATTTTTCTGATTGCGGTAATTTATATACTAGTCTTTAAGTGATTTAGTGTGTTTAAAGTCTTCATTATATTTCACCGAGATTTTCTGTGCTAATTAAATAACGTATAGCTAAAACGTTTTCAGCTGTAAAGTGAATTTAATTACTCGCTATTTCCCAGTAAGAGATGTTTTTAATTGACTAGTACATATATTAAATAACTGTCTACTGACGGTACATATTATTTACTTCTATCCATTTTATGTAATTTTTTTAATGACTAGTGTTCATATCAGGCGATAAAAACGATAGGATAAGCTAGACACGTGTGTTTTAAATCTAATTTATAACGGAGTAGTGAAGAGGTCCTATTTTAACACGTGTTAGATATGATATTGATAATTTGGTTAAATGTTTATATTTTCTTTCCTAAAATCTAGGCTGATCAACCTGAGTACTAGCAGTTTTTTTTATGGCCATATGAACTTATGATCATACGAACTTATAATAATATAAGCATCCAGGGATATTTAATATTGATGAGCTTCTTGCTGTGACCTGTGTGGTCCAATTTTCCTCATTTTCATGAGAGAAACCAGAACAGAACCTTTAAATTATAATATTAACTGGACCAGAATTATTACCAGATTTACTTATATCAATCTCATCAGCCAGCCTTGGCGAAATATATTGTCAGCAACATTTGTGTAACTTAACCTAGCGTCTCAGCCACCTGAGGCTAAACAACATAGGAACTATATATGTTCCATTCATCCTACGTCGGCGATCACCACGCATGAACCTTACTCCAACCAACTGAAGGCATAGATAACTTATTGTATCCAGGACAAACTAAATCACCGACTCTAGCGACTCCCGTGAAATTTGCAGTCAGCAACTACGGCGAGTCTGGGGCTGGATTTGGCAAAACTTAAATTTGACACTAAATAGTCTTATTACTTATTAGTGTATTTCCTTGGAATGCCTGCGACAACTACTGGGGTAAGCAAAAGTCTGAAAATGGCCACTGAATCGGTGTGAATTGAATGAACAGAGAAAGAAACTTATATCTTTTGTTAACATCATATACTTATGTGGTTTCTTCTTTCTTTTTTTATCTCACTAATCTGAGTAGTCACGGGATAGATTACATTAGGAACATATTCTTTTCCCATACTGACTATTTCATAACTTATTGTTAACCTTTGATCTTTTGGGTTAATTAACCTTTGTTGGGATCGTCTTTTTTTTCCTTTACCAGAGGGGGAGAACCTATTTGATTAATTTCTTTTTTTGCGATTTTGTCTGTAAACCAGGATCTAGTAATGTATATGCTTATTGTTGTGATCTTCTATTGATAATAAACTTTATTAAATCTTTAGTTATCGTGTCGGTCAACCCTATCCATTATATGTTATTCATAGTTTGTTTTCACGTTCGTGCTCATTTGTCACAGAATTGTGTGCATTTGAGTGTAGTGTAACTTGAATTTCGTACAAGGAGAGAAAGTGCGTCTGGTTTAAATATCGTCGTCCAGATAGGCTGGATTAGATAAATTATTCTATCCAGAGGCTGTCCTTTCTCTTACACGATCACCTCGTGATAAAACTATTTCTTACGCCCTACTTTCACATTGTCATCACTATCACCTCTGCTCAGACAGGACTATAAACATCTATTACCTATCTGATAAAATCTACGACATAATGGTCGCTCGTCGCGGGACTGAACTCTAAGTCTGAGTCTAGATAAAATCTAAAGTCTGATATTGAATCTGAATTTTCATCTAGATAGAGAATGTGTGAGTTTGTCTTGTGAAGTTAAGGTATACAAATTAATTATCCCCTAGACAACGATCTTAGTTACCGGGTGTTTGACCACACACATGTAGGACTGTTTTTCTTTCCACCGCATCATAGAGTTACGTGCAATTTGTTCTGATTGTAATCTTTGTCAGATATATGAGATATTTGGTATTTTGTTCAAAGCCGCTAGTACGCGTGATTGTTTATCAATCACTGGGGGTTTTTTTTTAGAAGCAGCAGAGTTTGAGCACAGCTAAGGACCGATTTCTGAAATTACGTCTAGTTAATAACGTCCCTTACTCTTAACTGACTTCTAGAGTGGGCGAGTTTTGGTGGATTTATAATATAAGGGGAAAAAAGATTTCTCCTGCATTTTATAATTAATTTAAAAAAATGTTTATCCACTGTTAGTATCAGTAGTTTTTCCAGTATTAGACTAATCTACCATTTATTTGGCTTAGTCATCTGTATTAGGAGCCTTGTGCCAGGTAATAACAGCGATAGATTAGATAACTGATAACGGGACAGGAGGTATCTCAGTGAAATAATAAATATTTTTGTTAGCTTGTTTTTTTCTCATAAAGTTGGTTAAGGAAAGAGTTTTTCTCTCCTTCTTTTCTCCTTTCTTTCTCGGGTTAACGGCATTTAGTTATTAGCCATGGCTGAGAGAGCTAAACTTAGAGCCATGCAAAGAGAAGAAGCAAAGGAGACCGGATTGCAAGGAGAAGAAGTGACCGCGTTTGTCAATGTAGAACTTGACCGATATGACGCGGAGAAGAAAGTAGCAGAAGCTAGGGAGAAGGAAGATAGACCGGAGAAGAAGGAAGCCCAAGATAGAGCGGAGAGGAAAGAATCGGAAGATCGTCAATTGGAACAGAGAAAAATTGAGGCGGAGATGGAAGCTGGATTAGATAAATTATTCTATCCAGAGACTGTCCTTTCTCTTACACAATCACCTCGTGATAAAACTATTTCTTACCCCCTACTTTCACATTGTCATCACTATCACCTCTGCCCAGACAGGACTATAAACATCTATTACCTATCTGATAAAATCTGCGACAATGGTGTTAGGCCCATATTTTCGTGACCATCGGCGCACTAGGGGTGATGTGGTCAGCATCACGCCGGCCGCCTTAACCTTCCCAGAAGTTTCTCTGGTACCCAATTCATGAGGCTGGGTCGATCCCGGAGCCGTTTGTGGTCTAAAAACTCCCACCTCAACTGGAGATCGAACCATGGACCACAGAGCTAGGAAGCCAGTTCACTAACCACTGCGCTACCGCGGCTCTGAATGAGGAATGAGCCACCTCGAAAATGCACACATTCTTCCTGATACCCTGGGTAGCTATAGGCCTATGAAAACAACATGGGGTTACACTGGAACTTTTGCGTACGATATGTACGAGGGATTCCACGGTAAAAGAGAAACGATGGCTGTCGCAATTGACCTAGAGGATGCTTATAACAGTGTGGACTTTGCAACCCTAATAGACTATATAATGGCATGTGGTGTAAACCCTTGGATAACAAGGGGGAAAGCAGCTGCCTTAATGGAGAGATCAGTTGCATTTCGCATGGAAACTTGGACATCAGAACCAATGCGCATTTGCCCAGGACTACCCCAGGGTTCTCCCCTATCACCAGTGACGTTTAACATCTACACGGCAAAAGTAGTAACCTTTCAACCAACAGGACTGGGACGAACATTAACTTTCACAGATGACATACTCATGTACAGAACTGGCTCAGACAGACAGGAAATGGTCCAAGGCATACAACAGACACTACAGGCGGTTTCTAAATAGTGTAAGGAAAGCGGACCAAAGGTCAATCCCCAACAAGGTCTGTGTGATGTGGTGCTCTTTGAACAATTCCATAGTGAAAGCAGACCTTCCAGACATCACTTTCAATGGGCAGAACATTGAAAGGCAAGACCGACTGAAGTATCTGGGAGTAACGTTTGATCGTGGGCTATCATTCAAGTATCATGTCAAACTGATCATACAGAAGTGAATGCGAAGACTGGCAGCCTTAAAAACAATGGCTGCCTCGCGCTTGGAACAGAGACTATTGTTTCTCCTGTATCATCAGCTCGTGATTCAGTAATCGAGTACGGGATAGGAATACTCACGCTGTCAGTGTCACAATGTGAACGACTGGAACGCATTCGGAATGAAGGAATGTGACTAGTTACCCCCATAGTGACAATGAGATACATGCTCGGACTGCTGTCGATTCGATCCAGATATGCGATGGCCCAGGCTAAAGCATATATGCGGGTAAGCACCGACAATATACGCCCCCTACATGAGAATGTAGCTGACATCAAAGGCGCAAGAATCAAGAGGGGAATGTCATGGATGCCACAGGCAGAGGCTACGATTGGTCGGGTAAAAATATATCCAAAGGGGAAAAGTGGAGTAAGTCAGGGAAGAACTGGATAAACTACCAGCAGTTAGTCATTAGCCTTGACAGAGAGTGCAGATCTTGGGGCAATGGAAAAGCAGAGCTGGAGATTAATCAGCTGATAAGTGATCATGCTGGGGATGATGACGCCATTGTTTATACTGATGGGTCTGTAATGCGTGGTGAGAAATCAGGATGGGGGAGAATATAGGGCAGGGTCACCGCTGAACAGAGTGGAGCCTACATGACAACAGCCTCCAGCATGAGAATGGAGGTAGAGGCAGTTACTGCAGCACTGAGGTGGCTGTCTGAAACGCCATCAACCGGGGCATTTATATTGTCAGAGTCTCAAGACATGCTTGTGAAAGGTCAGAACGGATGGCTGCGGCAGGAATGGAAAACATCAATAGAATCCTCAAATCTTGAAGAACTGGAGTGGATCTACTGTCCTGGTCATGCAGGGGTACATGGCAATGAGAGAGCTGACAGACTAGCCTCGAGAGCACATATAGTGGGGACACTGGACGTGGATAAGGGAGAGATACTAAGGGAAATTAATGATCGCCTGCTGAATAATGACACTGCAATGGATGAATCAACAAGGCTGAGGATGTTGGAGTTTGGCATCAAACGTGGGACTAGCAGAAATGGACGTGAAAGAGGATGCATCCGTCGTATGTACAACCAGCGTGCTTCAGGTACAATTAGCATTCATACTCTTCGACATTTGCCGAGATAGACTGAGCATCTATGGGTTTGCGCGGAGTGCAGTGAGGTCGATTCTGGTTAACAATAACAATAACAATCATGTATTAGACTCTGGTCAACTGCAAAAAGGAACTCATTCAGTGGGTTTGAAACGTTCTCCACTTAATGTGCAAGAGCTGAGGAGTGGCGTCACAACAACAACCTGGAGAACTGGTTTTGCCTTATGGCCGTTATTTTTTGCTTAAACATATTTTAACAGTATTATTATATCTCTTTAGCCTTGGTCAACTGCATTCAGTGGGTTGTATTCTCCACTTTCTGAGTTCACTTCGTTTTCTGGGTTTGTTTCTGATGTTATTTTTGTCAAAATACATATTGAACAGTAGTGATGATATCTCTCAGCCTTGTCAAACTCCTGTGGTTATATCAAATGCAACCCTGAGTCCATCAGTTGTTCATACTACACTTTTGCGTGTATGGTAGAGAACTCTCATGATATCTATTACAACTGGTCTTGCATTTCACGGTCTTCTTATACTGACCAAAGTTTATTCCTATCCAATTTATCGAAGGCCTTTTCCTGGTCTATAATTAAATTAGTTGACTAATATATTGATTGTTCTTTCACTTAACTGTCTTAAGGTTAGAAAAGCATCAGTACATCGTATTCCTTTACTTTCTGTGTTTTATTCGATTTCTGGGTTTGTTTCTGGTGTTATTTTTTCCATATAAATGTTGAACAGTAGTGATGATAGCACACAATCTTGTCGAGCTCCTGTGGTTATATCAAATGCTTCAATGAGTCAATCAGTTGTTCTTACTACAGTTTTACACTCAACCCCTCATTTGCGCTAGTTCCATTCGCACGAAATTGAATATACGCAAGCTATCTTTTACACCCCATATTTAATAGTGGCGGAGAAGAGGCAAAAGGCGCGACAACCAACACTATGGCCCACTAGTCTGTTGAGTGTTGTTTTTCAGCCTTCAGAATCTCAGCATTCCCCTCTTCAGACGACCAAGACAGTCAGCCAAGACTTTCAGGAACACCAACTTCTGCGATGGATACTGACACAGAATCTGCCTCTGATTAGGTCTGTGTGATTGTTCTATGACACTCATATACAATTGTTACTTTCTTAATGTACGAAGTAAATGCAGTAATAACCAAAATAGATTTATTTATTTTGAACATGTGTTGTAGTCACTTTTGATTTGCATTACCTTGCTTATTTACATTAACATAGTTCATAGAATATAAATGACCCTCTACCCGAAATTGGAACCTAACCCACTATTTCCTTAACTTTTTTAGCTCCATTCACGTGAATTTTATGAATGCGAAGTTTTTGACGAACCGAAGTCTCCCGCACATTGGGGATTGAGTGTATGGTACAGAGCTCTCACGTTAGCTGAAAGCTGCCACTGTATCCCGTAGTCTTCTAGTACTCACCAAAGTTTTTTTCTATCTACACTATCGAAGACCTTTTCCTGGTCTATAAATAATATGTTTATATTACTGTCATATTCAATTTTTCTTTCGCGTAGCTGTCATAAGGTAAACAAAGCATTAGAACCACACATTCCTTTTCTGAACACTGGGCCTCACTCAACTGTGATTCGACGATAAGTCATATTCCTTGCTCAAGTATTTTTTTTTGCATATAATGACCTGTGTGGCTTTATGTCATCGGGATAATGAAACTAGTCATTATATATTCGGTAACATGTAATGCAACTACAAGAATAATTAGACCAATAAAAAGAACATACGTTTCTAATGTATTAAACAGGACTATGACCAGTATGAAACTGAAACATTGCTACACTAAATATTTCACTGATGTTGATTACTCACTTAAGTGGATACAAGAAAATGGAGATATTTAAATTCACATGCAACAACTCACGGTCAGTGCTCCAATTCCCACATGTCATCCAAGGAGTGTCTGATGATATACTTGAGAAGAAGAAGTAAATGGCCCAAGCAACAATCACATTGCAATACAGGGCCAGCATAGTTGTCATGAAGACCATAATGACGCCGCAACCTGGTGTACAGAAAGAGTGTCCGCACGGTAACATTACTTCATTAATCAAGTGACGATTCGCCCATGAACTGTATACCTGCAGCACCCCATTTTCTTGTTTTTCTTCTTGAATAATGTATATGTACTTCTACTTTTTTGAAAAATTGTTTCCTCCGCGCAACTAATGTATCCTTTGCTATCTTATATTATTGTTTTCCACTTCTGTGAGAGACTAACGCAGATCAAAGTGTTCTGTATGTACGAACATGCCGACCAGGATGACCTAAGAGTAACGCTTCATAAATTATGACAGCAATTCATAAGAGTTGTGATACAGTGGATCCCTTCTTATTACAACATCCCCGGAAAGGAAGTGGCTGACAGACTGGCAAAGGAAGGTGGAAAGTTACCTCAACTTGACATAAGCATAACTTATGAAGAGGCCAAGAGTTTTATCAAGCGCAGATACAGGAGCTAGTGGAAAGCAGAGCATCCATGTCATTAAAAAAAATGATGCATCTTACCAGCTCAGCAGAAGTGAACATGTGGTAATATTCATTGTGACGTCTGAATGTGAACGAAGAAGATCCGCTAGTATAGAATAAAAACTCAATTCTATATTTTTTTTTCGTTCGCCCGCTATTACTCGAGGCGAAATCTCTAACACTGAGACTGGTTTTACGTGAGTATCCCTTTTTTCTTGCACAGAGACAGGTGTCCCTCGCCATTCAGGCAGATATTCGCCGATTTCGGAGGTACCAATTTGAGCTGGGTCGGCTCAGGAGCCGCCAGTCCTTGGGCGACGATACTTCTTCAAATGTCCTCGCCAGGGCTCGAGTTAATTCAGTCCAAATCCTGGTCGACGAAAAATCTTCAAATGTCCTCGCCCGGGTTTGATCCTGGGTCTCACCCGGTCGCCAGCGCAGTGTGGTAACCACTACGATAGCGCGACTCCCTCTAATTTATTAAAAAACATCTCATAGTGACTATCACGGGTTGCCTACCCTTTGTGACCGGGCTTGGTCATGGCATCAATATGAAGTTAGTGTAACCGTGTCTGTTGGCAGGTCAATGGTGTTGTGCGCAGGTAAATATTTTGACGTGAGCTAACTCTTTGTACGTTCTGGTTCAAGTGGTTACAAGCCTTTCGCCTGAGATGGAAATTCTTGACCTTAATTTATTCTTCTTCCCAAAGTTCGTTCTTACCCTTTTAGGTTTAGTGAAAAGCAATACCTCGTATAATGGTTTGTTGAATAATCCAACTGTAATATTCCAAAGAAAACTCAGCAATGTAGGAAAATAAAATATAGTTTATTAACGTCATTAGAACAGCAATGTTATTGACACAATGGTGAAGTACTTGTTTCTTACGCTTACACAAAATAGTGAGTATCCAAAATGAAAGTGTATATCCACAGGAATAATATATCAAATAGAATAAAATACAAACTTGTCTACTTAAAAACTAACTTGCCTACTTAAAAATACTTGTCTAACTTGAAAACTTGTCAAGTTAAAAACTTGTCTTGATAATCTCAAAGACGAAGTTCACCTAACACTATCTGTAAAATCCTCTCGCCTAATGAATCCTAAAAATCTGTAAAAGCCTGTCTATCGCCCACATCTCTCCTTTTTATACTATTTCTTCTTTTTCCCAGCCAATTTTCACATGATGCTTTCTTTTTTCACACGGTACAATTATCTACATTATCTTTTTCAGCTTTTCGACTTTTTCCACACGTCTCTCTCTCTCTCTAACAACGGAAAAAACCCAAATTAGCAACTCTCACTTTCACAAATATATATATACAGTACTTCCTCATATTAGCTAGTTATAGGAAGTGTTTTACAACTGTGAAATGTATATTAGTAGGATAAAGACATACCTGATAACAATGGACAGAATTCCCAGCAAGTTAAGGGACCTGAGCTGCTGAACTGTCCTAGTGACACCTCGAGGAAGATTGTGGGGATTCCCACACAGATTATACAAGAAATGTAAGGAATGAAGAAGGCTCCTGTATGTAGTGAATTTCTAAATACAATATATAAATTAGAATATAACAGTATAGGGCATAAAGGCAAAGATAGGATATTACTAAACAATTTCTGCTAGAACGGTTGGTGTCGCCTACGCCTTCAGACTATTATTTGCTAACGAATAGCCGAACAAAACGGTACCCAATTTTTTTTCAAATTCGTCCTTGACATAAACGAACCACTTTTCCTAGTTCTAAGAAATATTTGCCTAAAATGCATTGTGGAACGAGGAGGGGCAAGGATAGATGGTAAATGCTAATTCGTTTCGCATTGATTTCAAACTAAAAGCCAACCACAGCACAGTGGCAAGCTTTGCCTTAGGGGTTTCCCCAATACGATGAAAAAGTTAGAAATGTATACCTACGGTCATGGAAACACGTTTAGCTCTTATTATGAATGACCTAAGCTCTCGTATTTCGCTTGAAATTACATGGAAAAAGAGTGAACGAGAGGTAGTTTAAAAATAAACAACTAACATAGAAAAAAAAAGATAGAATTTTGAACCAAACCACATAGCCCCTTAAAAATCGTATATTCGTGTACCTGAAGACTTGCTGACCAAGAATATGTTGTTAGTTATCTAAATAGTCCCTTAACTAATCAAATATTGATAAAACAATACATAGAGATCAGAGATACTGTCAGGTCAAGTCATATCTGCTTAGATTGGATCGCATATTTTTGGGGGAAAAAAGTAGGTGACAGATAGGCTAAGATAGTACAGTGAATCGGATTGGGTGGAATTTGAAGTGAGACGAAATATTATTGGCTGACCTCGGAATAAACATAAATAGCCTAGTAACGTAGAAAGGTTTGAATGATATTTTTTGAAAGACTGTTTACACTGTAATATTAAGAGTGATTGGCCAACTGAGTCGATATTGTCAGAACAAGCGTTAGGGGGACGCCATGTCTTGAAAACTTCTACCAGCGATTGATGAGATCAGGCTGTGCTTTCAAATACAATTTCTAGGCAGCCTGGACAATAAAACAGATCGAAACTGTGTCAGTCATCGTCACTGTGTATTTCATTGAAAAATTGTGGTAAGATTGACATTTATTAACATGTATTTTATATAAAAATTGAATGTGAAATAATAATATATGTCTGTACATGAGTGGGTCTATAGCGACCATGAGGCAAAGCCTAAAGATTGATCCACCATGTGATAGACTGTCAGAGAGGTGTAAAACTACAAGAATATGTATGATTGTCATAAAGGAGCATAACACCTATCCTATTATATGGAAAAGATTACAGCTGGAATTGCAGTGGCGTTGTAACTATTAGGGGAGAGGAATACTGGTGTACATTGTCACATCAAAAGATAATGGTGGCATAGGTTGGTATAAGGATATGACCCTTTTTGTTTGTTTGTAATGTACCTGTCCTAGAATGTGGACTATTAGTGTATGCTAGGTATTAAGAAGGATGCATAACCTTCACATTTCAGAGGTCCTGGGTACTGACGTTAATGTGGTACCAAACGCTTGAAAACTGATTGATTCAGGACTCTGTCTGTATACTGCGAGCCCATGCTAGTGGCCATTGCCTATCAAACAGGGAACAGATTGTCAAGCGAGCAGAGGAGACGTTCTACCTGTATTCTACTGCCAATATAAGTTCTTGTTCGGCACCTGACAGCTCAACTAACAGAACTTTAAAAAGGAATATAAAGTGACAGTGGATAAAACTGTGACAAATATTTAATAGTCCCACAAGAGAAAAACGAAAACAAACATAACTAAAAGGGTGTGATTTTAAACAACAACCTAGAGGTACTACCAGTATTACCTTAAAGTAGGAAAATACAACTACAGACGTATATTAGAATAATATTTTTATGTATGGACAGAAGATCTACTGTGCTATTTGACTGATGTAAATGATTCTTTTGATTTCACTTTTGATTGTCAGTCCTGGTTCAAAATAAATTAGAATCAGGATAATAAATTGTAAAAATTATATTTACACAAATTTCAACCACAGTCTTAAATAAGATAGCCTTTTAAAGTGTCGTTTGTATGTTATTGTGGTAGTACTGTGTGCTGTTGTGAATAATAAACTATTTGTTTGTATGTTTGTTGATTATTGTACATTACACTCTACCTTCATAACCCTAGACACTACACGAAGTCATTTAATATAATAAAAAAAATACATTTTGAATGAGATAAAAGGGGTGGTAGCGGAAAGGTACCCTGAAAAGTTCACAATACTATTGGGTAAATTCAGGGACCTTCATAGCTAATCTCATTTATTACAATAATAATACCTAACAACAATTCATAACATCAAAATCCACCACATATATTGAGGTCTCGCTCCTGGGGATTGAATTTCTCATAACACCAGCTATATTGGGTAGTTTGCTTCTGGGATTTTAAATTCTTAAAATATTATCAATTATATTAGGAATCTCAGATAGTACGTATAAAACTAAAAGCATTCCTTTTGGAAAAATTAAATGGTAGTTGAGCTATCAGTGCCTGTGGTTGTTCTTGGTTATCATTAGAAATTATTAGCCATAATTAGAGATTTGTATAGTTGGAAATTTTAAAGGTTGCATAGTACAAATGGCTGATCTGGCAAAGTTTCGATCTGCTGCTGTGCTGACTGCTAAGGAAATGAACATGGAGGGTCAGGCTTTGATCCAATATGTAACTTCAGAATGTGACGAGTATATTGAAAGGGAAGATAGGAAGTTAGCAGAAGAAAGAAAATTTTACAGTTACAAATTGAGGCTGACAAAGAACTTAAGAGGCTGCAGATTGAGGCTGACAAGGAGGCTAGGGCATTGGAGGCAGATAGGGAGGCAGAGATTAAAAGGCTCCAATTAGAAGAGAAAAAGGCTGAAAGGGAAGCAGAAGAAAAGAGATTGGCAGCTGAAAGAGAAGAAAGAGATTGGCTGCAGAAAGAGAAGCAGAAGAAAAGAGATTGTCAGCTGAAAGAGAAGAAAGAGATTGGCTGCAGAAAGAGAAGCAGAAGAAAAGAGATTGGCAGCTGAAAGAGAAGAAAAAGATTGACTGCAGAGAGGGAAGCAGAAGATAGAAGATTGCAGAGGGAGCACGAGTTACGACTAAGGGGGTTGGAAATTCAAGGCCATGCTCCTGAAAATGGTGCCAGCCCCTTTGCCTCAGATGCCACTGCCAGTCAGGGAGCCTCAACCTCAGCTATGGGTTTTCATGTAGACCATTTTGTTGAGAAAGACGATGACATAGAGGGGTATTTAAGTAGATTTGAACTTTTAGCTACTACATATGGGTTAGAGAGAGAGAGAGAGAGAGAGAGAGAGAGGTGGAGCCTCAAGTTATCACAAGGGGTTAGAGGAACCGCTTATGAAGTTTTTGCCAAGATGAGCAGAGATGACCAGGACAATTATGACATGCTAAAGCAGGCTCTTTTATTAAGATACGAAAAGAACGGAGAATTTTATAGGAAAAAATTTAGGAATGCCAAACTACTGTCGGGTGAGACTTATCACCAGTTCTCTGCACGGTTAGAGACCTACTTGGAGAAATGGACTGCTCTGGGGAAAACCCAAGATCTTATGATCCTTATTGAGCAGCTAAGAGAGTCCATGGCTCCAGACCTGAGAAAGTTTCTCATAGAACAAGGTGCAGAGAGGCTGGGTGAGTTATTCAATGTCGCTGAGAGGTATCAGGCAGCCCAAGCGGAGGTAGTTGGTAATAAAAAGAAACAGGTAGACAATTTTAAGGCACCTCAAAACTTTAATAAGTTTCACCATAGAGACCAGAACAAAGGTAAACAATATTTTGATAGGCCACGCAATGACTATAAAAATAAAACCTCACAATTCAATGAAAGGAAATATGATGACAGAAAACCTTTTTATAAAGGTAGATCATATTGTAGTTGGTGTCGGATGGACAACCATAACACCGAAATGTGTAAAAAGAGGCCTGTGTACACGGCCACGCTTCAGACCAGATCACAGTCTAAACAGGAGGAGGATAATCTGATAAATACCCCTCCAGATGAGATGAGGAAGGCGCAGGCTGGGGATAAGACCCTCAAGCCTTGTTTTAAGAAATTGTCCAAATGTCATACACCTCCAGGCAAAGGAGACTTCTATATGAAGAACAAACTGATATATAGGAAGGCTGGAACTGGATCCAATTGTCAGGGACAGCTGGTACTTCCTAAAAGGTATAGGGCAGAGGTAATAAGGAGCTTACATGTTGGGAAAGATGGGGACCATGAGAAAATAGGTACCATCATCCAAAAGATTGCTCAAAAATTATTATTGGCCCGAGGAAATGATTGACATTGAGAATTTTGTAGAAGCATGTGGCATATTACATGAGGGAACACCCACAAGTGGGAAAATTGATCAGGACCCAGACACGCCACGGGGCAAACTTAGGCCTGACAATTTAAAGAAAAATAAAATTAATAATGTAGACAAAGTGGAATGGGAGCCCCCTTTTCACAGACAGTCTTCACTTGGATGTTTTACAATGGCCACTATGCAACGAGAACAAAGAAATGTTTTACCCCAGAATAAGTCGACAATCCCTCTGTCGAAATTATGTGAACTGGGTGAAAATAAAAGAGAGAGAAGACCTCTCACAAGGAAATTAAAGTGGGAAGTAACCCCAAGAAAAAAATTGGTAGTGGTCGATTTGTGAATGATGATTCTAGGAAGAAAAATCCTCACTATAAGGCTTCCAATGGAAGAGACCATACCGGTGCATGGAAAAATAGGTCAACAAATTTAAAAGTCCATATGTAGCATTGTTAAGGACATGGACCGATGAAAAGGCAGAAGAAAATATTACCTCATCATATCAATATGTGAACGAGCTGACCACTCGTATTAAAACTGGCTGGAAACTTGCCAATGAAAATTTGAGACAAGCCAGGAAAAAGCATGCTGCCTTTTACAATAAGAAAGCGAAGGATCGAGAATTAGCTGTTGGAGAGAAGGTTCTCCTTCTACTGCCCGGCAGCCATAATAAATTGCAAATTGGATGGCAAGGTCCATATACAGTTCTAGAGAAGGTGTCTAGAACAAATTATAAGATAGATAAGAAAGGGAAAGAGAAAATCTATCATGTGAATCTCCTGAAGAAATATCTGGACAGAGAAAACCAGGAAGAGACACACCTACTGACCTTGTCTGTTTCAATGGAGATGAAAAAAGAACCACTCACTTCTCATGAATATCCTTTACATCCCTGTGAGACCGCTGCACAGGTAAAAATCAGCACACACTTAACGGAAAATCAGAGGGAGAGGGTTCAACAGGTTCTGAATAATCATACAGATGTGTTAACGGACCGACCGGGGCATACAAATTTATTAGAGTATGATATGAAACTCATAGACCCAACACCAATCTGTATGAGAGCCTATTCGATTCCGTTCGCTAAGGAAAAAGCTTTAAGGGAGGAGATAGATTATCTGTTGAGAGAAGGGATTATCTCGCACAGTGAATCTTCTTACAGCTCCAGTGTGGTTCTGTTGAGAAAACCCTCTGGAGAACACAGGCTGTGTATAGATTACAGGAAACTGAATGCTGTCACAGAAGGTCAGGTGGATCCATTACCTGATACAAATCAGCTGTTTGCCAGGCTGAATAAAGCTAAATATTTCTCTAAAGTGGATCTGAGTAAAGGCTACTATCAGATTCCAGTAAAGCCGGAAGTCAAACCTTATTTAGCCTTTAGCACCTCGGAAGGACATTATGAATTTAATATGTTGCCATTCGGGCTGAAAAATGCACCGAGTGGGTTTTCGAGGATGATGAGAAAGTTACTGGATCCCCTGAAGAATCCATGCATCACCAACTTCATGGATGATATTCTCATAGCAACAGAAACATTTGAGGAACACATTAACTCTCTGAATATGTTGTTTGATCGACTGAGAGAGACCAATTTGACAGCTAGACCGACGAAATGCTGTGTTGGATGTAAACAGCTAGAATTCTTGGGACACACAGTACATCAGGGAAACATGACCCCTGACCCCAAGAACCTGGAGAAGTTAAAAAAAAAAGCACCAAGACCACAAACAAAAAAAGATGTGCGATCTTTTGTCTCATTATGTGGTTTCTACCAAAAGTATATTAAAAACTTTAACTCCATATGTGCTCCATTGACTGATTTAACGCGCAAAGGAAATCCTGATAGAATTATTTGGACAGCGCAGTGTGAATTAGCATACCAAGAATTGAAAGAAAAGCTCACAAGCAGGCCTATTTTGAAATTACCTGACTTGAGTCAAGAATTCATTGTGAGAACAGATGCTAGTAATATCGGTTTGGGGGCAGCTCTATTACAACGGTCAAATTCACTTAATGGGGAATTAACCCCAGTAGCTTATGCTAGCCGTAAGTTGAACACAGCAGAACAAAAATATTCAACAAGTGAAAAAGAATGTCTGGCAGTTATATGGGGTATAAAAAAGTTCCAGATTTATCTTTATGGAAAATCATTTAAGATCCAAACAGACCATAAACCACTCGTATGTCTGTCACAAGCAAGGCATGAAAATGCTAGATTATTACGCTGGTCGTTGCTCCTACAACCATTCCAGTTTACCATAGAGTACATTCCCGGAAAAACCAATGTCGGCGCTGATTTTTTAAGCAGACATCCGTACGACGAACATCATAGTAGTCACCAGGCATAGATAGTAATTTCATCTATGTGTATTTAGAAGTAGGAACTGACACATGATCGTCTGTTCTAAAGGGGGGAGATGTGTAGTGAATTTCTAAATACAATATATAAATTAGAATATAACAGTATAGGGCATAAAGGCAAAGATAGGATATTACTAAACAATTTCTGCTAGAACGGTTGGTGTCGCCTACGCCTTCAGACTATTATTTGCTAACGAATAGCCGAACAAAACGGTACCCAATTTTTTTCACATTCGTCCTTGACATAAACGAACCACTTTTCCTAGTTCTAAGAAATATTTGCCTAAAATGCATTGTGGAACGAGGATGGGCAAGGATAGATGGTAAATGCTAATTCGTTTCGCATTGATTTCAAACTAAAAGCCAACCACAGCACAGTGGCAAGCTTTGCCTTAGGGGTTTCCCCAATACGATGAAAAGGTTAGAAATGTATACACTACGGTCATGGAAACACGTTTAGCTCTTATTATGAATGAGCTAAGCTCTCGTATTTCGCTTGAAATTACATGGAAAAAGAGTGAACGAGAGGTAGTTTAAAAATAAACAACTAACATAGAAAAAAAAATAGAATTTTGAACCAAACCACATAGCCCCTTAAAAATCGTATATTCGTGTACCTGAAGACTTGCTGACCAAGAATATGTTGTTAGTTATCTAAATAGTCTCTTAACTAATCAAATATTGATAAAACAATACATAGAGATCAGAGATACTTGAGTCGATATTGTCAGAACAAGCGTTAGGGGGGGACGCCATTTCTTGAAAAATTTCTACCAGCGATTGATGAGATCAGGCTGTGCTTTCAAATACAATTTCTAGGCAACCTGGACAATAAAAACAGATCGAAACTGTGTCAGTCATCGTCACTGTGTATTTCATTGAAAATTGTGGTAAGATTGACATTTATTAACATGTATTTTATATAAAAATTGAATGTGAAATAATAATATATGTCTGTACGTGAGTGGGTCTATAGCGACCATGAGGCAAAGCCTAAAGATTGATCCACCATGTGATAGACTGTCAGAGAGGTGTAAAACTACTTACTTACTTACTTACTTAGGTTAAAACTAAACCAAGAACGCCAGACCATACAGCTGTCTTCTTCCTGGCCTGGGTTCCCCATTCTGTCCTCGGTCCTTCATTGTCATAATGGAGCGGAAAACACCTGGGTCGTCCTGGAGGTCTGGATCCCTGGCTCTGGAAAATGATTACAGCTGGTAATTTCTGCAGACATGGCCAAACCATCTTAGTTGGGACTGTATCTATTTGGGTATGCAAAATACGGACCATGGTCTCTTCTTGTTACTAAACACTTTCCTCACATTTTTTTTTTTTTCAAAAAAAAAGGAAAACAAAAGGTTTGGGATCCGGCTTTTCGTGGGTTGTTAGTCATACTCGCATCCATATTCAAGCCTTGGGACAAGTGGAAGCGGTTTATACAACTTACCAACCTCTTTCTTGCTGAGGAATCCACGATTTATGGCCAACTGTAAAGAAGTCTCTAGCCGCTGCTATTTGACTGAGTGGCCAACTGAATCTTTTTCGATTGCACCCTTTATTGGTTAATAGCTCCTGATAAATTAAATGGTCGAATGCTCCCTACCTAAATTGTTCTCCCAACTTTAAAAACTGACAGTTTTTAAAATAAGATAGCCTGATAACCAGGGTCGTTTGTAGGTGTTGCTGGTATGACCATCCCTCTGTTCTGAATAGCTTTCCTTCCAGTTTGCAGGTTGGATTGGAGATGTGACTCTGATTTTAGCAATCAGAAAAACACCATCAGCCCCCAAAATGCCAGAAGATTTGGCAAATATATCGACCATATTTCATCTTCCATGTACCCCACTGAATACTTTCTTCGTTCTTAAAAATCTTCAAAGTTGATGCCTTGATGACATCGTCCATAAGGAGTATGAAGAGGTAAGGTGATAGGATATCACCTTGTCTTACACCAGTGGTGGTCCTGAACTCTTCTGACTTATTGTTTTTTTCTCTAGACATAATTTCTGTACAAGGAAACTGTTGAAGCTTGTAAAGCAAATAATCAGAGGTGCTGGTATATATGCTGCCTTTCCAAATCAGTACCCAAAGTTTGCTCCCTTAGGGGACCCTGTCAAATGCCTGATTCCAGATGCTATGAAAACAAGAGATGGATCGGCCGGCGGACTCAAGGGCCAATTTTGCACTCGCTGTCTGAGTGTGAAGATTAACGAAGTTAGGCTAGCAGTGTGTCGCATAGACTTCGGAACGGAAGACATGACACACCAGCAATTGTGGACATGCTAGGCGTGTCTCTGCCTAGGATTTTTGTTGATTTTACCAGGGACATATTGTTAAGGATATGCTTCGATGTGTTTTAAGGTGTCACTGATAGGGTTTGTCAAAAAAAAATTGGTGTTATGATGGCAAATCTAGAGGTCCAATCCTTTGGTATGGTTAACTTGTTGCACCATGCTGCCTTGTAGGACCTTTAAGAGTAATAAGCCTGATGCTCCCATAATCAAAAACCATTTCATCATGTTAAAATTGAATCGTCCATCATAAGCCCAATAAAGCGTCGTCGGCAATAACAGCAACCAATCAAACATTTTCTCTTTTAGTGCTACCTCAGTTCTTCCAATCTTTATCGTCATCTATCACCATCATTGGTGCTTCTGTGTCAGTGGTTATTCAAAATTTCTGATGCTTCATCAAGGGGCCTGAACCATCCAGGAGTTCTGATGAAAATTCTTTCCATCTTTCCATTAACCACCCCATCGGGGCAGTAAGCTTTTGCCTTGCAGATCCTTTATAAATTTGAGAGGGCATTGTTTTTTTGGGCCTCATGTTTCATTAGATGGTCTTATAGAACCAACCATGGTTTTCTAGTGCATCTTTTTCTAGGCTTTTCTCAGGTGGCAGCCCTTCTTCCCAGAACTTCATGTTTTCGAAAGCACTTTGTTCTTTAGCAAAAACCAGTTCATGGTGACAACATATTTCTCTATATTTTTCCTTTTGTCCTGTTAGGTCAGAATGTTTTTGCTCCTAAGTATTGTTTAAATGCCATTTTCTTCTCTCTTGATAGAATAGCGACTTTGACAGTTCCTCTGTCCAAGAGGAGGTGTCAACTTTCTCTGGGAGGGAAAAAAGCCAAGTCGGTACAAAAAATTGCACAGCATGTTTTTTTATGGCAAGAATTCTTGCCAGCACAAGCTGAGGTTTTCCGCATGAGATATCCAAAAGAAACAGCCAACGCAAGACGAGGAAGTCTGTCCGCAGGAACCGCAACTAGAGCACTTCTGTATGTGAGAGTCACTGCTGTAGCAATAAGCTGTGAGCCATAGCACCAACAAACGCAGCTCAACTCGACAAGGTCGACAATGGGTTTGCTCCTGTATAAGTTTACTTGGGCGTGGGGTTCATCACGCAGTTCCTGGTGGAGGGTATTTCATTAATTCGTTTCAAATTAAGATCTTCAGCAAATGTGATCACTTCCGGAGTCTCTGGAGGAAAGAACGAGTTCGTTGAGTTCGGACATATCTGAATGAGCTTCGGTCCGGGCTTACAATGGCATAGTTTTCACTGACTTCTCATTCTTGGCTGGTTCAATCTAGTGTAAAAACATGAATGCGCCCATGGGGGAACTTTTGAGTTTGTAATGATCAATTCTGCTCACTGCAGAATCTAAGGAGTCGCTTTCCATTTTCATTGAGAGTATCTTCAGAGGAAGCCAATGCTACAGTGTGGAGACAGAATCGGCATTCCGATGCAACTCCACCCCACTTGCATGGTCATTGTCCCTGCAAGGAGCTTAAAATCTCCGAATACGTAACTTCATCAGGCATAGGTGGCCTTTAGAAGCAGCTCGAGAATTCCTGACAACTTGACACAATCAAAGGCGCCGATCCTCATTTGGCCCACAACACTATGACCAGGGGACTATGGAAATCCCCCCTTGAAGCAGATTTAGGAGCTTTACAAATCAAATGCGCTCCGAGTACAAAGGAGACTCCAAAAGCATACTTTGTTTTATGATTTTGGGGCCACAATGTCCCACGCCCAAAATCTTTTCAGATGGGTAAACACTTGTAAAAGCAAAAAGTCTCTACCAAAGTCGAGATCCATGACACTGACAGTCAGATGTTCGTTTTCAGTTATAGCGCAGGAACAGTATTTGTGAGTTCCTCAAAGACTTCCACCAGCTCCTCTTCCTTCCCAAGACAACACGTTGTGTTCCAAAATGTTCCATAGAAGTCCTAGTCCGGATAGTTGTTAAAACGTTCCAGTTCGTCGCCTTTATGAATCAACGAACAATCATGAATTTAAAAGAGAGCAAACACCTTTGCATGGTGGTGGAGGGCTTGCCTCCCCTTACCTGACCTATGCAGGCCGCCCTCCTCCCTTTTCATCCGGGCTTGGGACCGGCATTGGAGAGAGTTCGACTGAAGCAAGAAAGTATGTATGATTGTAACGGGACGATAACACATCCTATTAAAGATAATGGTGGGAAAAGACACTATTAGGTAATTCTGGTACATTGTCAATCAAAAGATAATGATATTGATAAGGAAATGACCCTTTTTGTTTGTTTGTAATGTACCTGTCCTAGAATGTGGACTATTAAAAAAGTGTATGCTAGGTATTAAGAAGGATGCATAACCTTCACATTTCAGAGGTCCTGGGTACTGACGTTAATGTTGTACCAAACGCTTGAAAACTGATTGATTCAGGACTCTGTCTGTATACTGCGAGCCCATGCTAGTGGCCATTGCCTATCAAACAGGGAACAGATTGTCAAGCGAGCAGAGGAGACGTTCTACCTGTATTCTACTGCCAATATAAGTTCTTGTTCGGCACCTGACAGCTCAACTAACAGAACTTTAAAAAGGAATATAAAGTGACAGTGAATAAAACTGGGACAAATATTTAATAGTCCCACAAGAGACAAACGAAAACATACATAACTAAAAGGGTGTGATTTTAAACAACAACCTAGAGGTACTACCAGTATTACCTTAAAGTAGGAAAATACAACTACAGACGTATATTAGAATAATATTTTTATGTATGGACAGAAGATCTACTGTGCTATTTGACTGATGTAAATGATTCTTTTGATTTCACTTTTGATTGTCAGTCCTGGTTCAAAATAAATTAGAATCAGGATAATAAATTGTAAAAATTATATTTACACAAATTTCAACCACAGTCTTAAATAAGATAGCCTTTTAAAGTGTCGTTTGTATGTTATTGTGGTAGTACTGTGTGCTGTTGTGAATAATAAACTATTTGTTTGTATGTTTGTTGATTATTGTACATTACACTCTACCTTCATAACCCTAGACACTATACGAAGTCATTTAATATAATAATATAAATCCATTTTGAATGAGATAAAAGGGGTGGTAGCGGAAAGGTACCCTGAAAAGTTCACAATACTATTGGGTAAATTCAGGGACCTTCATAGCTAATCTCATTTATTACAATAATAATACCTAACAACAATTCATAACATCAAAATCCACCACAGTGAGCCAAGTGTGTCGCTGTGGCAGCTGTGAATTAGTGTTGTAGTAGTATATCTGTAATGTTGTAGTAGTATATCTGTAATGTTGTAATAGTATATATGTAATGTTGTAGTAGTATATCTGTAATGTTGTTGTAGTATATCTGTAATGATGTAGTAGTATTTCTGTAATGTTGTAGTAGTATATCTGTAATGTTGTAGTAGTATATCTGTAATGTTGTAGTAGTATATCTGTAATGTTGTAGTAGTATATCTGTAATGTTGTAGTAGTATATCTGTAATGTTGTAGTAGTTTATCTGTAATGTTGTCTAACCATCTGCCTCTTTGTCTTCCCCGTCATTTCACCCAGATCTTCTAGTGTTGTAGACGAGTAGTGGTAATTTATCGAGGTCTGTTCCCATGAGATGACCAAACAACTTAATTTTCTGTGCCTCTGTATACAAGATGTATGGTGTAATTCCTACGATTTTTCTGGAGTCATCATTTCTTATTCTGTCTCTCCTGATTACATTAATATCTTGTCTTAAACATCTCATCTCACAGGATGCGATTTCTCCCTTCTATGCTTTGGTCAGTGACCATGTTTAACACTGATAGCAGATCGTTGGTAAGAATATGCTGTTTATCAACTTTCTTTACATACTGATGTTCAAGAAATCGTATGTAAACTGGTGAGTCATGAGCTCCGTGCTAAGTTATGTTCAACTATTACGCGCAGTGCAGCTATCTGGTAGGTACAGGATCTGTGTTATTATAACAAACTCTCTGTTCTTCTCACTGTCATCATCGGAGTATGGACCAACCCACTACAGCGGTTCCTCCTGCAGGAAGCCCACATAAAGCATTCACATATTCTAGTAGCCGTGGTTTCTGTAGCATTATGTTTGACATGATGAGGTAGCCAGCCTAATGTACAACCTCACATTAGTCGCCGTGTACAACTTGCCTGAGGTGTAGTTTGGCTATTCTTTCTTTATCTCTTCAGAGACCACCGAGAAGTTCACGGGGCTTCTTCTCACTGAGGTTATCTGTGCATTCCCCCTTTTAATCTCTGCTGGACAAGCGGCATTATCGACAAATCCGAAGCCGTTTTCTCTTCTATTCCGGATGACCGATTTGACTGACTTCATTTCGATGACATGTTAATGGTCTGAATGCTTTTTTTCGTAGCTGTCTACGTTTGTACACAGGGTAGCCGGGATCAACTGTCACTGTTTGCTTTTTACGACAATGTCTGATTGGTCAAAATGAATTCTTTGTGTACTTCTTCTGAGGCCGTGGTTGCCAGAAGGATGATGCGCCTACGTGTGTTTGCATGCCTATATCTACATGTATAATTACTGTATGTAAATACCCTGTGTAGTCCCCGAGACAAAGAAACAATGGGACTACTGCATCATCAGGCACGTTGTAGAAGTCGAGTAGTTTAAGGTTGTGTATGGGGCTGGCAACCTCATCATGTCATACACATTACCACAGAAACCACCACTACAAGAGCATGTGAATGTTTGGTGCTGGCTTATTGCACGGTAGTTGCAGTGGTGGCTCCATGCTCCGTAAGGACAATGATGATGATATAAATAACCTACAGCTGACCCGCTGACGGAAAGCCTTCACCAAATAATACAAATGGTCTCGCAGCGTTGCTTTCTTTACCCATTTATGTTATATGACGAGGTTGACAGCTCCTTGTACCGTTTTATATTAGTCCCCCGGGACGTACATGAGGCTGAAACAATATTGGTATGATGTTTACCCTGTTGAATATGTTCGGATAAATGTGGGGACTGAGTGTTACAAAGCATTTGACAGGAGAAAACAGAACAAACCAGCGTGACGTGAGTATAAAACTGTAATTGTACCTCCTCCATTGCTGTAAACAAGAATAGGAAACACAGAGACGTCACCAATTCCCAAAACACAACACAAAGATGATATCAGAAAGTCTAGCTTGCCTGTCCAAAGTTCTCGAACGTTCTGTGTAGAGTCAAAAATGAGAATAAATGAATATGGACATGCGGCATCGTTAAATATTTCATTATCTTTTGTATATCTCAGCTATCTTTTAACTGAAAAAGTTATCTTTTGTGTATCATTGCATTCTTCATTGACCCTTCAGTGCCCCAAGGTGCCTTGTTTGCTCCCACTACAGGGAGTATCACGCTCCCACTACAGGGAGTATCATTGATAGACTTCATTGACCCTTTAGTGCCCCAAGGTGCCGTGTTTGCTCCCATTACAGGGAGTATCATTGATAGACTTTTTTTTTCAGAACCAGTGGTTACTAATTGTGTCACACTCCACAGTGCTCTCTTGGGTAGCTAGATCCGATGCCTAGCCTTCTCGGATAAGGGCGAAAAAAATAGGAGGTCCTGTGTGCAAGTTGCGCAGGTTAAAAATCCCACGGCAGTTGGAAATCGTAGAACACACGGCCGCTACCCTGGCAACATTTAAAAATGATAAAACCTACCCACCACAAACATGTTTGTGGAAAGTGGGATTCCTGAATACATACATTAGGATCCTCGCTGCTGCACTGTGCTGAGATCCCCCTTGTGTGATCTAAAAAAAGGGGGGGGGGGGAATTGGAGCACTTATTGAGTTGTCCGTGGGCAATGAAGATAGTCCTTAAAACCAAAACCAATCCACCAGGAGAATAGACCGTCATTAATCTTATGCCATGACCTCCTGTCACGTGCCATCAGGTCAATGTCTTTCCATGTCTTCCTCATCTTTATCTGTCTGCAGCTTCTCTTCTCTGTGTTTTTTGGTCTACTGCAGCTTCTCTTTCCCTGTGGATTCTATAACCAGTACTGCCTGGTAACGATGTCAATAGGTTTCCTCAGTGTGTGCCTTATCCATCGCCAGCGTTTTCTTCTCATCTCTTATTCCAGACACTTGTCTGACTCGTTATCGGATCCACATTGGTGGCCTTGTCGTACCATTTCAATCCCACTATTCTTTGCAAGTACCCATTTAACATGGGTATTAAACTATTATGTAAAGGTAACACTGATAGAAGAAAACATATTCAAATCTCTATGATCTGAAAAAAGCGGGTTTGTGTGTGTGTCTATTGTTTTTTTTATTTTTTTATTTCATGCAAATGTAAGTTCACTTCCGCAACACTATCAATGAATTTCAAAATCTGCAAATCTTAACATAAAATAAAACTGTACTCAACAGTTTTGCAGGAATGCAGATTCCAAAAAGCGTCCACACTGTGGCAACACGGGAATAAAATAAAAATAAGAAAAAGTTGCAAAAGTTTTCTTCTATATTTATCCACTTGGGTCTGAGTTGAAATACAGTATGAAAACAATTATAGTTTTTACGAAGGTATTTTCATGTCGCTTTCTTAAATTTCAAAATATGTCTAAGACTGTTTTTTTACCCTAGTTTACATCGTTTTTTTTTTTTTTCTTAAAATCATTCAGACTAGTTCAAAATAGATAAAATAAAAGAAATCTTAAGAGAAAAGTTTTGGAAACCATGAAGAATCACAGCAAAAATGTTGCAGAAACCCATTACCTTTGCACAGTCACCACTTTTTTTTTAATCAATTAGCAAAGTTGTTGTATTAGTGAATTTAAGTGATTCTTCAGTTATGTTGATAAATTTGTATAAGTTGTTCAATGTCTTGTTACTTTTAGAAACACATTTGTTATTTGTTTGTGTTTTATCGTGTGCTTTTGCTGATGACTCGTGAGATAGTAACCAGAGACCTCAGGAAACAAAACCACACGGGTTTACAACATGATTAGTTAGACATGAGACCCCAACATTGCATCATCAACACGTTGCTAACTAATCGTGTCAATCAGAATTCCTTTTACATAACTTTACATTTATGTGATATAATACTGATTTTTTTTTTACCTTGTCTTTACGTAACTCAAATGAACTTGGGATATCCATGTATTTGAACCTTTACTACCGTCTATACAGCTCTAACATCGATGACACTTCAATGGCGTTGATTGGGAAGCGGATTCAGAGTGACCTGTATTTGAAAAGGAAAAACGTAAATAATAAAAATAAAAAATAAAAAAATAATTATAATTATTCAGTTTCATAATGATACAAAGACGTTTATAAAAATTTACCATCTCCACAACCCAGTGGGAGACAACATAACGTGGGTACTGTTTAGATAATAGTGTGTGTGTGTGTGTGTGTATATATATATATATATATATATATATATATATATATATATATATATATATATATATATATATATATATATATATATATATATATATATATATATATATAATTTATAGGAGTAACTTATATTTTTTGTGACAACTTGCTAACCCAATAATTCAGTGATATGAAGTGCATAATCTAGCCATCGTAATTTCGTTACGCGAAAGCTAACAGATACTTTTTCTGATTAAGCAACACTTTGTCAGTGGTTATAATCGGAGTTATCATGTAACTAGAAAGCTGACGGACTTTGTGAATTAGATATATACCTGTCACAAAAAGTAGGGAATATTGAATTTAAAAGTTATCCAAAGACAATATATTTCAAATTAGTTCATTTATTCCTTCGTACAAGTAAACTTGAGCATCATAACAAGACATTTGCGGTATAAGAAGTGTTATGGCTTTACTCACTTGATTTTAGTCGCACTGGCAACCAAGGCGGGTAGGTACTTCATTTTCACAAAAATATTCCAATATTTCTAAAAACGTGTAGAGCCCCCGTTTGCCGCTAAACATGCATTGCAACGACGTCTCATACTGCAAATAAGCCTTCTAATGTTGTCTTGAGGAATTCTCTGCCACTCCTGCTGAAGGGCCTGGGCTAACTGCTGAAGAGTCTATGGAGCGGCTGGACGTTGTTGGACGCGTCTATTCAGGAGGTCCCACAAATGCTAAATAGGAGACAGGTCGGGGGACATCGGCGGCCACGGTAACGTTCGGATATGCTGCATCTGAAGGTGATCTTGGACGACGCGAGCACGGCGAGGACGTGCATTGTCATCCTGGAAGATGAAATCTGGTCCGTGCCGTTGAGCAAATGGCACAACGATAGGCTCGATGATGTTGTCACGGTAGTAGAGCCCTGTGATATTGACCTGGCATATGTGAAGGTCGGTCCTGTCATTCATACAGATGCCTGCCCACACCATTACACTGCCACCTCCATAACGGTTGTGTGCAACAGTTGCAGGAGGCTGGTAACGCTTACCTCGCCGTCGCCAGACACGTATTCGACGATTATGAAAATCCAAAACGAAACGGGACTCATCAGAAAACATCACTGATGCCCACTGTTGATTGGTCCACCGATGATGACGTTGGCACCAATCCAGTCTTGCTCGCCTGTGTTGTGGTGACATGGGCAAAGCAACAAACGGTCTGCGTGAGGCCAGTTGCACTTGGGGCAAACGGTTTCGTACTGTCTGAGTTGAGACCCGAATCCCAGTGGTCTGTTGAAGGTGTTGCTGAAGTTGAGTGGCATTTAGAGTCCGAGTACCCCATCGAGGCCAGCTCCTTGACGTGGAGATGGGGCTCAAGTACAGCCATCAGCGGCTGAAAAACCAAGACTGGCCAGGCCCTCCTACCCTCGAGCAAGACCACAGTCTGCCCTAGCAAGTCAAGGTGCTGAAGACGGAGGCAACCAGCCAAGAGGCGCACCACAGCAATCAGGATGCCACGCACATGCGCTATGGAAGTATGCCTATATCTGCAAAACGTTATGGCACTCGCCCTGTGATGGACACCCATGCAGGCGCAGTGCCGGGCCCTCTGCCTCGGAAGGGCCCAACCCCTACTACTGGGGGTCCTTCTCAATTGCCCCGTGGAGCCAGGAGGCATGAGAATAGAGCTACTGGCCAAGCAAAGAAAAGACCATTTAAAATAATGCACTGGAATGCTGAAGGCGTCAATAGTAAAAAAGACGGCTACAGCAAAAAATTAGAGCTCGAAAATATCTTGAATAACTACAAAAGACAGTGCTCGATTTATGTCCTAGAAACAACATTGCAAAATACGAAATAGTTCAAGCGTAACGAAAGACAGACCAAAAAAAGAGTCCGAGTTCTGAGGGCCTGAGTAACAAGAAGTTGATCTTGGCGGTGTGTAGTGACTCTTGGGCGGCCAGTCCGAGGCAGATCAGCCACTGTGCGGAAATTTTGATACCTGTTCCACAGTCTGCTGACAACTGACTGTGAAACATTGAGGTTCTGAGCAGCATCCACTTGCTGACTTCCGGTTTACAACATGCCTATGCCTATCCATCTCTGCTGTTCTGTCAAACGTTCCATGACGAAGAAAAGAAATTTTATCTGTTGCAGAGTCTTTTTATACCTGTCCATGGTGAGTAGTGTTCATCAAACCCGAGATACACGCATTTTTGTGAAAAAGAATAATGTGTGAACTTTACGGATGGGCCCCACCTCTGTTCTTGGGATTGGCTTACTCATCACGAGTCACCAGGTCAACATGATATTGCACGTGAGAGTGGAGAAGAGCGTGCTCGATATGTCCTACAACCATTAAAATACGAAATCCACTCTTTTGTAAAATAATACATATCATCTTAAAATATCCCCTACTTTTTGTGACCAGTATATATAAATTATTTCCATAATCTTAATAGTGACGTTGTCACGAAATGACCGTGCTCTTCATTTTATCGTCTTCTACCTGACTTTTTCTCTACATCGTGCTTACCATTCATTTTTTCCTTACCCGTATTTTCTCTCATATTGTAACACGTGACTCAGGTTTCGTGTTGTTATTTTCGCATGACCTATCATGAGTGGAGATAACGTTAACAACACAGGTGGGAGCAGACAGGTAAATTTGCCTTAGCTGTGAAAAACAAACACAGACGTGAATGTATATCGCTCACACCAAGATTGGCACCCATACTTCTCGTACGGTTAATCGAAAGATGAACTGCAACTGCACCACTGTGACTGAAATGTGATGAAACATTACCGCAAGTGGACTCATGCTTGTTAGCATTTATAATAGCAAATTAAACAGAAGGGTTTGTTATGAATTACAGATATAAATCATCTAAAAAGTAGTAGCATCAAAATCTTATATGGGAGGAGTTTGAAATTACTTGTGCCATGCAGAATTTCAAGAGACCTGGGGAGATTATTTGCCTCGAAGTCATTAAATCCACTTGGTACGCAAAAAATTTTAAAAAAAACTAAAAAAAAAACTTTTACGCGTAGAAAGCAGGGAGAGGGTGGGCAAAAATTCTCTTATAATGTAGCACGAGTTTAGACCCCAGCATTGTGTCATCTCATCTGATTAAGCATCAAACTTGTCTTCAAAGGTATCTACTTTTAGCTCAAGATCACTCTTGTCAGAGATGTGAATTGAAGAATGGTGCTTCAATTTTAGGAAGAATTTAAGAAATAAATTATAACGACTGATAGGATCCAGGCCGTGCAAACTTTCTATCTTCCAAGACCTTCAATGAGGAGAAAGAATTTTGCTCGTTTTCATGAGCCCCCCCCCCCCTTTCCGGGCCAACTCACTTAAATCAGTAAAATATTACTTCAATAGCTCTGTTATATGTGTCACGGTGACCGATAATTTATTTTACCATCACGTCTCAATTTTATTACTCTTTTAATGTTCTGGTTTCATCGACATTTTGTATTTTCTTTTCTTTCGGATTCTACCTACGTTGCCCATTATTCCCCTTCTCAGACCCCACCCCGCGGTTTGTTTACGTTCTGGTCTTCAGCATAAATTCCCCACTGGTCAGCAGCGGTCAGCTAACGATAATGTTACCTAAGCGCACCTGGTGTTTGTCTGACCAGAGGAATATCTCTTGCGAGTAAAGTGTTTGATCACGAGCGAGAGGGTTTCTGTGAAGAAACGGTCCGCTAGCGGGAGGTACCTTTTGAGGTCTGAGGAAACAGGTTTGATCTCCGATTCAGGGGGAGATAAAACCCGCGGTTGGTCTTTGTGGGTTTGGCCCTTAGACGACGCAGATAGAGCTCATAATATTATGTATTGTCTATCTGGGGAACTTTCTCGCGGTTGTTGCAACTGATGTATACCTCTAGATAACCTTTGTCTTACTCTTGATTACGTTATACGCCATGCCAGATGTCCGGGTAGCGTTATTTGTAAACTATAAGAGTAGAGGGTTTTAATCAGGCAGACACACTCGTAAAATATTTCCTGCCCGGGATGACCATACTGAGACTCAGGCAAACGTTAACACAGAACTAAATGTTTTTGATTATGTTCTCGGCATTTCTCGGGGTGAGTAGACATCTATTATAATATGTATATTCATGTTAGCCTTTTTATACATATTTGTTAGGAATGTGACTTGAATTCATTTTTGAGGATTTCTCCCGGTAATTTAATTCAGTAATAATGTAGCGCCGTCTACCACCTTAGTTAAGTGGTGCTTAAGCAGTTATGGTTTACAATGTATAAATACAATGGTAAACGTACGATAACAGATACTCACTAGGCGTAGAATCAGTCCATACAGATGCTTACCATTGGTTAAGAGTAGGCTAAAATAACTGTCTTTACTGTAAGGAAATGTCAGAGGTGTGGGTTATTCACTTAAAACTGAATAGTGAGATGCAGGCACTATAACACTGAATTATAGGAGATAGTCACTTATTCCTTTCTGATAAAAACTTCTAGTGGCTGGGTGGAATCATTATATGCCGATTTGTGTAGTTAGACACTAGTTATAACTTTCACAGAAAGCAGTCACCAGCCATAGATATAATTATATCTTATGTTCAGTTACAACTGTATTATTATAGCAAGAACATTGTATTTTCTATGTATTCATTTGTGGGATGTTAATATTTTCCCCAATGGGGACATACGATTTATTTTTGTAATGTCAAATGCTGTAATCTGTTTATGTAAATTCACTTAATGTTGTAAGATGAATAGCATATCCACTCAGCTGTAACTACAGGGTTAGGTTTCCTGTATGTTGAGTTGGAGGAAGAGTAGATTTTGCTGTCAGAACATTTACTGACAGGTACTTGTATGTACTAAATATATTAGCCTATGCGGGCGCATGCTGATAATTGATAGAGTGGAAGGAACAGGAGACTTATATGGTTAAAGACAGCCCTAAACTATCATAGCAATGATTACAATAATTCAAATCCCATAGTGGAGCATAACTGTTTAGTATAACGTTAGTGTCATTTTATTGTTTGCTTGATGTAAAGGTCGTCTCTTTTTGGGTCTCAGTTTCAGGGATACCGAATTGCTAGAGCAAGACTCCAGTCAGGCGAAGAACGTCATATTCTCTTCGATCTTGAGGGTTTCCGAAAACACCTATCATTCACGAGGCGTCACCCCCATACCTGAAACAAAACCCTTTGTCAACGCCATTCTCTCTAACGGGAAATTAAGCTCACGCAGTGTGCAACGAGCCAACGCAAAATCTGAAATCATAGTACAGTAGTAGTCTCCTACTCGCCTTTGGATTACCAGTCATAGCATTGCGGCTTCCAACCTATCTAGCAGCCCAGCATCTTTAGCAGTATTTAAATAACCAGACTGTGTGTGCTTAAACGGAGCACTCAGTCAAACCACAGTTCAAGCCAGCCCAAACCGGATTTAATACCAAGTACGCAAGCAAAATTCTAAGCGCTGGATAAGAGCGCAATGGACCATTTGTCCTAAAGTAAATTCGTTTGTGTGTGTTTCTGGTTATTTAAACCCCGCACTTATGAGTGGTCAGCCGGAGATAGACAGAGTCTTCCAGTCCTCCTCGTGCAATTAGGGTGTCACCAACGATAGCGCCTACAGTGAATTTATTGCATGTTATTTCCATCACCTATGAAGGATATCTACACGTAAAGACACTTACTGGAGCTATTGCATTTGGTCCCACGAAAGCGGACGGACTGACACTCGGTTTATTTATTTCTCGGTGTTCTACAGGTTTTATGTTGGTGGTCTGTGTGTTCGTTGGTGTGTATTTGCATATTTGTGATTATTGGTGTCATTGTATGTTGTTTGTGCTGATATGCATTATTTTCATACATTTCTTCTTTAATAAATTTTATTCATTTATTAATGCGCTGTTCACGACCCTTTCATCCATAATTAACATTTCAAGCTCTTTACTATAGTCTCTATTTCTGATTCAGAGAAAAGAGGAAGAGCAGGCGGTGCTTAGACTATATAAGTGTGTTGAGGCTTGGAGAGAGAGAGAGAGAGAGAGAGAGAGAGAGAGAGAGAGAGAGAGAGAGAGAGAGAAACTTTTTTTTATAAATCTTCTTCCAGGTTGGTCTCAAGTCCACCTCCTATTTACACCTTATGTATGTGTAATCTATAACCTTGTCAGTTCACTATCATTGTCGATTTCACTACTATTGTCCAACTCGACAAATACTCTTACACTTTAACTCAACCAAGACAATATGTATTTAAAATGAATGATACATATGGGTGCAGTTCACTCAAAATGACTAAATCAACTATAAATTTGTACATATACAGATAACAAATTTAATAATAATCAACTATAGTTAAAAAAGTAACATAAATAAGGGCGCGAAGCTATAGGACTATTCCTTTAAAGATTCACCACTGGTGATGGTCTGGATATGACTTTGCAAAATTTTCTTAAAGAGTTCACTTGGCGGCTCTGAATGGGTATTTAGTTGTCAGTTAAATGCCGGTGGTTCTGCTCCAGGTGACGTTTCTTCTTTGCCTGTTGTAGACTGGTTCTTCTCGTCACTTGTCAAGTCCGGTGGCCGCATCACGCCCCTCGTAGTATCGTGGGGTAATAACGAAGATGGTCTAGCGTATTTTAAGACCCGCCTGCTAGCTTTGTGTCTAGCTTTGAATGATGGCCACTTATACCACACACTTGTTCCACGGACTAGTACCACCAATTAGTACCATCGATTAGTATCTTGAAATAAGAGAGAAACAAATACTGTACTGAGTATTGGGTTTCCTGACACGAAAATCCTCCCACCCCCTCTCATTTCACCATTGCACCTGCCTCAGAACTTTACCCTCTCTGAGCATTAATGTTAATCCCAGTGAGCGGAAAACACCCATTGCATTTTTATGAAACATGTTTACATATACATTTGCACTGGGTGAAAAGGTTAATTTAATAAGTATGTACATTAATTCTGTCACCATCCACTCCCTGCTCCATAGGAATTTGGGACTACCTCTGCTTTTGGTTCTATATGAGAAATTCGCATGAATAAGTCACCAGCTCTTGCAGTGGAATCTCATGAAACCATCATTCTATATGCTGAGGTTGCCAGCCTCGTATGAACTTGGAAATCCACTAGCAAATTTCACTTGTTAATATTGCAAACCATAGAATGATACAATGTACAACTTACCCCAAAAATATTTGGGCATACAGACTTCTGGCTCAGAAAATCTTTTTCGGCAACTTGGTTAAGATGCCTCTTACTCTTACACGTAGCCTGGGGTATTACTTTGCACTAGAATCCCACTATGGCTTAGTGTTCAGGTTCCTAGGATTCCAGGCTTTCCGAATTAAGACAGGTAAAGTTTTCTTGCGGTGTAAGTCCATAAGATTCTCAAAAATGTTGTCCAGTCCTTTAAAGAGGAATCCTGATGCTATTCCTTATTCTGGCTTGTCTCGCTGTCTTCTTGACGAGTTGAATTTAACAGTGCCGTAAATTCAACAGGCGCAAGATTATAAGCCAACATTCGGCACATGCATCCACATTGCTACTATATAACAAGGCTCCAATTAGAAATGTATTTTAACATCTCAAATGCCAAACCAAAAGCACGCAACTGGCATATTTTGGAAGGCGTATATCCCCAGTACTCTATCTGGGACAATTTCTGCGTGACACATAAAATGTGATTTTTTTTCAAGTCACTTCCCAAAAAAGGTATTCTCTCTTCCGTTTGTTATCGATCGTGTTTACACTCATGACTTCATAGATATATCACTGAAACAATCTTCCTGGATGGACAACTTATTGTAACTATTGCCTACAACCAATCTGCCCGGACATTATTACCTCGTTTACCTGGTCCAGCAAACAGCTATCAAGCAACATGCCGGCGAGACAGAAAACATTATCAGTGATAGGACAACTAATTGTGATCATCTCAAGGTTGTTTAAGTATAATCGGGCGATTCCCTCCACTGTCTGGTTGGAAATGTGTTATGCATTCGTAAACAACATTTCACTCTACTGATCCAGGTGTCAATATGGGTTCAAATGAAAGTGACTTATTACAATGATCAGCAAGGATGTTCGATGAAGCACCGACATAACAAGAATTGAAGGAAGGGAGTGTAAACAATGAATCGAAAATACCAAATTTCTGTCAGAGTTGGGAAAAAGGAAAGTAAAGAGCACGGAAAGAATTACAGGATGGCACAGGAAAATGTGAAGATTCAGTTTATTTCGTCGCAAAGCCCCTTTATGTTAATTAAATAATGCATGTGTTTTCCCACGTCAACTACAAATTTATGGTGACCCATTCGAACACCATGAGCAAAGTATGTGGTGACAATATATATCCCAGCAGGACACATCATGTGGACTGAACTTTTAACATACTGGTGTCTTACACTACTTTCAGTGTCTGTGTGATTCACACTAATTATAATACTAGTCGGGAGTCCATAAAGTTTACAGTGACAAGGTTGAAATGAACAACAGTGGGACATGTTCTTTGATGTGATCTAAATAACTTGCCCACGTCGGTATGGTTAGAATTAGGGTTAAGGTGTAGAGTTAGGTTTAGGATTACAAAACCTAACCCTAACCTTTATCCTTTTTGCTGTGTTTCTGAATTCTTTTTTACGACCGTATCGAGCTAACGGCCCACTGTTTTTCATTTCAACCCACTGACAATGTTCCTTAATCTACCGTGTCACAGACCCCACATTCAGTTAACAGTAGCCTAAACTGTAAATTAAACAATTAACTAACTTAGTAATATTATTATCATTGTGAAGATAAATGTTCCAATAGTCATATGAAAATGAAATAAGACTAAGTTACCTCGGATCCAGTTAGAATAAAGAAAGCTTTTACAACACAAATAATATTCTTTGCGCACCATCATTCCATTACTATTTGCCGTTAATTTTACTGAAGTGCGAAAGTGTGCGTTTGTTTATATACAATTCTTGTTTCATTTTAGCCAATGGTGCGAAATCTTTTTCGTTGTTTTATTTCTTTCTTTTTTAACTTCTTTCATTTTCTCTGTGTTTTTTTATTTGTTTGTTTGTTTGTTTTGTGTGTTTTTTAATATGTTTAATTTTGTCGTTATTATTTCATCTTCACCTGTTTTTCCTTATCGGTTTATTCATGCTTTAACGGGCTGTTTGATTTATTATACGTACGAAACAACATTACTGTCAATACCATTTATCACAGGGAAGTTTATTTGTTCGAAGTACGAAATCACAACAATGCATTCAACACTTTCGAGAATATAATTTGCCGGTTAAAAAAGAATGCACTGACATTCGTCCATTTATTACAATTATAAAACAGAGCTCGGAAAATATTGAGCTTTACATTTGTACCCGAGATGATCAGAACTGCGTCGATTAACAGCGTACTTATTCTCGTTTCCACATGATTTATCCATGCACCTTTCAAAATCTAAGCGTATAACAGCCAGACATGATGCGTGTTTCGTAAATCTACTAAACTATAGGAGTTTTATAAATAAAAATTATTTTCAAAAGTTCCCTGGTCCCGTTCATTTTTCCCGGGACTCAATATACTAAAAATGCAATGCAATTCCCGGGAATTGGAAATAGAGTATTCCCGAACCAGAAATCCTATTACTGACTGCCTGCGTCATCAGCGAACCAGAGCTGACCAAGACCCTTGTGTTTTTGTGAAACAGAATCACATATTCGAAGAGGGAAGGCAAACCATGTGCGGAAGTCGGATCCCCGCAGCTTCGCTGTAAACGGACACAATGCAACCAACGTCCTTTTCAGGACGAACGAAGAAGAAGAAGAAAATAGAGTATTCTCGAGCCAGAAATCCTATTACTGACAATGCACTTGTGTTGTTGTTTTCAGAATCACATATTGCAAACTCATGTGCTGTCTCCCTCATCAAACGTCGAAAGGTATGAATACTAAAAGTTCTTGTCGTGCTCGGGTTGTACACACGCCAGATGTATCCTCTCATACACGTATCCTTCCAGTTTGATACCTAATTAAATCAGTCTTAGCCTTGTTAAAGTCATCGACTGCAGTACCGTTTTATAATAGGCCATTCTTACCCTATTCTTAATTCCTTGTTTGCATATGCCATCTTCTGTTATTGTATGACTAAGATATGAGGAACTCATTACTTGTTTCAGAATTTTTCCCATTTATACCTAAATTTAATGTGGCCTTATCGTCTGTTTTGTTAATTATCATAACTTTCGTTTTCTCATTGTTAATGTCCAATCCATATTCATGACCTAAGTCAAATGACTGGTTTGATGCTTCGTCAAATGTGAAAACAACTGTGACAAAAGCTAAGCGCTGTGCTGCGATTGAATACAAAACGTTCACCCAGTGCTAGAGCTCTACAGATCCTGAAGGCTACAAGAAGCAAAGTGCAACACACTGCTCGACGTTGTGCAAATGACTACTGGCTCCAGCTCAGCGAGGGCATCCAAACCGCAGCGCAAACAGGTAACACTAGACAAATAACAGTGCCCGATGCTAATCTGAAGAAGCAAACAAAGCACAGAATAGTTAAAATCATAATATAATACTGAATGAGAAACACCACGCTCTCACCTGTCAAACTGTCCTACGCCGCCACCTGACACACTCAACTATCACACACACACACACTCATGTGTGTCGTCCAATGACTAGTATGGTGTTGTGCATGAGGCTGGCAACCTCACCATGTAACACAGAATGCTACCAAAACCACTACTGCCCGAGCATCTGAATGCTTAATATGAAGGCAAACCACACTGTTGGCCCCATGCTCCCTCAGGAACGGAGAAGAGAAATATATATCTTGAAGTGAGCCCACGTGCTCTCACAACCATTCCTCACATAACCATAATTAAAAAATCATAAAATGGACATAAAATAATATTCAACTATATGTACAACAAATACTCTCAATAACGAGAATAAACCACCACCTCGCAACTGATCTATCTCAATATTCGTTACTGCATTCGGAAGCATGTCGTATGTGACCACTGATGAGACTGGGAATCTCATCACATGAAACACATCGTTACCGAAACAAATCACTGCCATAGCATATAAATGCTTCATGCAGGCTTCTGTTGGATTCAGCCGCACTGGTGTCGCCCTGCTCCGCAAGTAGCAAACAGCAACATTTATGTCTCAAATGCGCTTTACGCCCAAGGAGTGGCCTCGCGCTCTCCAGAAATCTAAATGACTATTCTCACCTCACAGTAACCCATTAAATATATACAGTATAATTATGATAAGTAGGCTATCGTGAAATACACTCAATTACTTTTACATTAAAGAAATAAAATATAATTACTCTTGACTTAACAACTAGAACTAGTCATCATATAAAGGAAAATTAACACGACAACTCTTTCTTTCCTTTACTGGGGAAAATTATCTTAATCTGCTTCCCACCCACGTGTCAATTCACACAATATAAAACTGGCGTCTTCTTTATACACACGCATGGTGACGCGCCGCCTTTCATGACCACGTGGCCGCCATCTTGATAACAGTCAATATCATCTAAATTCAAGTAAAAAATCGCTTCTCTGTCCAGTTTCGTGTATAAAACACTCTCCTACTAAATTTGCCCTTCTCTGATGAATGGAATACTTGATACTAAACTCTTACATATGTGATTTGGGCTTTGCGTGCCTAATAAAACCGATCAAACATTATTTTCACTCATCTATCATTTCAAGACTAAATCATAATGTCCTAAAAAAGACATTTCCTTTGGAAACACATCTATCTATATCACTAAACATTAAAACAGCCACATCGATATTATTTCCGAATTATATAAAACTAATGCTAATTTAAATTAACTCACGTGCTCAAGGCATTTACAGCTTGGCTCTGTCTGTCTTCTTCGTCTGTTCTCACTGGGCGGCTGTCTCAACAATAGACCAGTTTCGCCGCTTGCTACCCCTGTTATAAGCCCTGGCCTAACCACTCAACTTACTGCGCGCTACTGGCGTATTAATCTTGGCTACTTAAAAATCACACGCGATTATCGCTTTAGGAATAGCGAAAACACAAATAAAACCTATTTCTAGAGCAAAAACACAATTCTACACCACAACTCTATTTTTAAGGCTTTATTATGGCCTCATTACATATCTTCTACTTCAGACTTTTCACATCCCAGAATGCCTCGCGCACATCGAAAATAATCTGCCCAAAAACAGGTAGGGGGCGGGCGTCTCCTTTTCGGCCCCATCATATATATATATATATATATATATATATATATATATATATATATATATATATATATATATATATGTATATATATATGTATATATATATATATATATATATAATAGCCCCTTCAGTCATAACTGACTATGGGAATGCGCCCCTGAGGTGACAGCCCTCAGCTGCTTATTTTCCTGGTGCTCCTTTCGACGTTTTCTCCTCACCTCTGCTTCTTGTGTGAGCCTCTCTTTGCCCAATCTGAGGTGGCGCCGTAAATAGCATCGCCACTTAGTGCGATCGGCAGCTTCATCCTCCCATGTTGCTGGATCCATGTCCAGTGCCCTCATATCTCTCTTGCACACATCTTTGAACCTCAGCTGTGGTCGCCCAACTGTTCTCTTGCCATCTGCTAATTGTCTGTAGAAGATGTCTTTTGGGATGCGACCATCTTCCATGCGGCGAACATGGCCAAGCCAGCGAAGTCTGCGCTGTCTAAGAAGCGTATACATACTTTGAAGGCCAGCACGTGACAACACCTCGACATTTGTCACTTTATCTTTCCACGAGATGCCGAGGATGCGGCGTAGACACCGCAAATGGAAGGTATTGAGTCTTCTTTCTTGCTTAGCATAGGTCGTCCAGGTCTCGCTGCCATATAGGAGTGTGCTGGTGACGCAGGCATTATATACCGCAGCTTTGGTCTTCATTGTGAGTTTAGAGTTTCCCCAAACACGCGATGTGAGGCGGGCAAAGGTAGCTGCAGCTTTGCCAATGCGGCTGTCGATTTCTGTATCCAGTGAGAGTTTGTCATTGATGGTAGACCCTAGGTATGTGAAGTGGTGCACCACTGCCAATTCATAGTTATCGATAAATATAACTGGTGCAGCACCCACATCCTGACTCAGCATATTCGTTTTCTTTAGACTTATTGTGAGGCCAAAGTCCTTGCATGCTTTAGTGAAGCGATTCATCAAGCTCTGAAGCTCCTGTTGGCTTTGAGTGACGACTGCAGCATCATCAGCGAACAACAAGACTCTTATAGTGACCCTTCTGATTTTTGTTTTTGCCTTCAGCCTTGAAAGATTAAACAGACGGCCATCTGACCTAGTGTGAAGGCATATTCCTTCAGTTGCATCTCTGAATGCATGTTTCAAGAGTAAGGCAAAGAAGATTCCGAAGAGGGTCGGAGCCAGAACACAGCCTTGTTTAACGCCACTTCGTATATCAAAGGGCTGTGACGTGCTTCCAGCATATTGGACTGTTCCCTTCATGCCGTCATGGAATGACTTTATCATTTCCAGCATTTTAGAAGGGCAGCCTATTTTCAGGAGGATTTTAAAGAGTCCATCCCTACTAACCAGGTCGAATGCTTTTGTGAGGTCTATAAAGGCGATATATAATGGTCTTTTCTGCTCTCTTGATTTTTTCCTGAAGCTGGCGGAGAGAGAAGAGCATGTCTGTTGTTGATCTGCCAGCTCGGAATCCACACTGTGACTCTGGATATATGCGCTCAGCTAACTTGTGTAGTCGCATTAAGATGACTTTGGCAAAAACCTTACCAACAATACTAAGAAGAGAGATGCCTCTGTAGTTATTGCAATCACTTCTGTCTCCTTTATTTTTATACAGTGTTACAATCTTGGCATCTCGCATGTCTTGAGGAATAGTTGTCTCTTCCCAGCACTGGCACAGCATCCTATGCAGGGGATGTAATAGCGTGCTCTTACAGCATTTGATTAAATCAGGAGGAATCCCATCACTGCCTGGTGCTTTGCCAGAGGCCAAGCTATCAATGGCCTTGCTGAGTTCCTCTAATGTTGGTTCGGCATCCAGCTCCTCCATAGTTGGCAGACTGTTGACACCATCAAGGGCTGCAGGCGTAACGGTATTGTCTCTAGCGTAAAGCTCAGAGTAGTGCTCGACCCACCTCTCCATCTGCTTACCCTTATCGGTTAGCTTCTCTCCGCTGATGGTTTTTAGCGGTGCCGTCTTACTTTTATGGGGGGCCAAGTGCTTTCTTTATACCGTCATACATTTGTCTAATGTTGCCTGTTTGCGCTGCGATCTGGATGCTCTCACTGAGCTGGAGCCAGTAGTCATTTGCACAGCGTCGAGCAGTTTGTTGAACTTTGCTTCTCGTAGCCCTCAGGATCTGTAGGGTTCTGGCACTCGGTGAACGTTTGTATTCATTCATAGCACTGCGCTTAGCTTCAATGACAGGTGCCATCACATCTGATGAAGCATCAAACCAGTCATTTGACTTTGCTGTTTTCTTTCCAAAGGTGGCAAGTGCAGTACTTTGAATGGTGTTCCGTAGATGCTCCCAGTTCTCTGTAATAGTATCACCATGCTGAGGGCTACTGAGCACTTTCTCGAAGGTCGCAGTGAATTGAGCGATCATGAAAGGGTCTGACATCTTGCTGGTATCAATGCGCGGTTTCCCTTCATGTCTGACACGATAGAGTTTTCTTGGTTGTGCTCTGATTTTGCAGCAAACCAAGGAGTGATCTGTATCACAGTCTGCACTATGGTACGAGCGCGTGGAGAGCACAGACCTGAGGAGTGGCCTTCTGACGAGAATCAGGTCAAGTTGGTGCCAGTGCTTGGATCGTTGGTGTCTCCATGACACCTTATGCTGGGGTTTTGTCTGAAAGTAGGTGTTGGTCACGCAGAGGTCATGGTGGACGCACAACTCTAAGAGCCGTTGTCCATTTTCATTCATCTTGCCAATACCAAACCTGCCCAGACATGAAGGCCATGAAACATTATCGGCACCCACTCTAGCGTTAAAGTCACCAAGGAGAACAAGCTGTTCTTGCCTAGGTATGCTTTTGATAATTGCTGTTAGATTCTCGTAGAACTCATCTTTAGCTTCTGAGGCAGTGTACAGAGTAGGAGCATACACACTGACAAGGGTGATGGGACCTGTGCTAGTTTGCAGGCGGAGCGTTAACAGGCGTTCTGATCCATTCTCACCTGGTTCAACCATTTTAGTTAGCGATTTTTTGACCACAAAACCTACTCCGTGTTCTAAAGCTTTATTAAGATCTTTCCCTTGCCAATAAAATGTGTAGTCCTTCTCGCTCACCGTTCCAGAGCCCGCCAGGCGCATTTTCTGAAGTGCAGCTATATCCAACTGAAGTCGTTTAAGCTCATCATTAATTATGGCTGTCTTCCTTACATCGTTTACATCCTGTAGGCTTTCGGATAGTCCAGTCAACATAGTCCGGACGTTCCAGCATCCCAACCTGAGAGTTTGCTTATTTCTATTTTTTCGATAATTGCTTGGTGCAAAATTTTCTGTCCACAGTTCGGGTTTGACCCTAATCCCCATGCACCCAATGGGGAAAGCAGACAGTGGCGGGACAACACCTTATTGACTGGGGGCTGTCCAGCTTGAAGCGGGCGGTAGTTGTGCAGTGAGATCCTAGAACCTCTCCCACTGTCGGAAGTAGCCCCTGACGCCATGCCCTACGCCAATTGGGCAAAATGCTTATAACCGGTAACTGCTACTTCCCGTGTTTTGCCGACACCTATAGGGTGAAGCTGGAGTGTCCTCTCCAGGGCGCGAGCTTGGGCACAGTTATATGGAGATCAAGCTGTTGCCCATGCAGCATGTTCCCCCTCTCCACACAGCCGGTAGATCCAAAGGAACGGCAGTAGCCGATACAGTTTGGTACCAGCCATGTCGCAGGAGTTGCCAGAATAATGTCGAATCGACATTAGACTGCCTTAGGGACTCCGACTCCGGATTTATCCTCAGGGTTTACTCCCGAAGCCAATTCCATAAATGGATATTCCCGCAAGGCAGCGGTGGTTCCAAAGGTTGTTATTGCCGGGAGTTGTAGTGAGGATAAGCTCTCACTGCAGATAAAATACTTCTATGGCACGCGCCTCAAACAGCCTCTGACAACCAAGTCCAGCTCCCGGCCTTCACGTGTGGCTCAATTTGAGCCCGGCGGAACTGTTTCCACTGACGGGAGAAGGGGCAAAGGCGAGCGACTGGCGCCTTAAAACCAGCAGCTTCGGGCAGATAGGGCTCGTGATCCTTGGTTGGTAGCTTATCTAAGAGAAGGAACTCTGAATTCATATGTGTGTGTGTGTGAGTGTGTGTGTGTGTGTGTGTGTGCGCGTGTGTGTGTGTGTGTGTGTGTGTGTGTGTAAGTATTAAATAGTCTTGTTCATACGTTTGCTTTCATACTTCTAACGACTGAATAAACAATTATTTGTTTAATTTAAAATAAGATACAACACATTTAATAGTCAATTAGTTCAACAAGTTAAAATAAGGATTAAATGGGGGCGAATGGTAAATTAAACTTTTCCTCACAGAGGTTGGATCGGGGCGCTATCAATGTCCGTGTTTTGCTGTTGCCTGTGACAAAAAAAAAAACTTAACTCCAGATGAGTCCTGCAGCTGTGGTTCATCAATTCTGTCATGACGGAAGCTTTCTTCACACTCTCTTCTACTGTAGGCGGTTAAGGTGGATGCTTTTCCCTCACAATAGCAGCGTGAATACCACACATCGTCTGATGGCTTGTAACCACGAACTTTAGACAAATAGAAAGAAACAAATACCTGCTGAGTACATTTGTTCGCCGCAACTAACAGGCCCATTGTCATGTGCTCCACCCACCAATGTTAACCTCTCAGAAGAATTAAATTCCAGAGCACACAGTGTAACTCATGGAAAATGATGAAAATTCACCAATATCCTTGTGGGTGTTAACTAGGAAATTGCGTCTGGAGTGCGTGAATAATGATTTCCCTGAATTACAATTAAAAAAGATACATAAATTTCACAAGATAATATGGTACACCTTAGGCACATGTGATCTAATCCTGACTCATTACTAATCACTACTCCCGTCGGAGTCTGGAGTCGCTCTGCTATCAGGTTTCCCGCACGACTAGGTAGAAACAATTACCAGCTCTTGCAGTAGTGGTTTATGCATATACTATTTTCATATGTATTAGTAAATAAATTGTTTCCACTTACCCCAACATTTTGGGAATACACAATCTCCTTGCACAGATTTAGACTAGACAAAGCTCTGTATTAGATGCTTCGAAATCACTTTGGTCTGGAAATTAGAGTTAATTCTTCTGACGCCGGATGTTCTGTGAAATCTCTGGCCTGGGAAAACGTTCGTTTAATTCCTCTATGACTTGTGATCAAATTCCTAGGATTCCAGTCTTGTTAATTAAAGTCCTGGCCCCTTTTAGTTTCCAGTCTTGTATTAAAAAAGCGGGTGTTTCAATTTTAAATATCCCCTCGCGTGTTTCAAAATATTAAATTTAATATCCACGCGTGACCTCTTCAGTGATGTCATATCGTTGCGTAAGACTTCTGGCTGCACCTACCTGCCTCTCACCATATTATGACCATGTGTTCCTGGCATAACGTCTACAAATCTTGAGTTTCCAGACAGATTATCTGAGATAATTACACACAGGGATGGTCTAAGCGGAAACAAATTACGCATTACCATCTGTGTTTTGCTAGACGGATTTCCGCCAGAATAACCACACAGTAAGGGGTTCTATTCATAGACCGTGCACAATGCAAGCTTGAATAAACAGGCACAGTCGCTTTGAAAAGATGGTCAACCTGATAATACTTGATAAAATAGTATCGCTGACCGGGTCAATAAACCTGGCATAACACAAACAGTCGCGTAGTGAAGTGTTAGAGACTTAACTCTACTGATCCAACGTAGAGAGTAAATAATGGTGCATAAAATATGCATAAAACATAATAATGACAGGGGAGAGAAAAATAAGAAAATATCACTCGCACAGGAATGTAATGCAATCCTGCCGGAGTGGACTTGATATCGCACAACCGTATCTTCACACTGAAGATAAAACCAACATCAGACGGGTCACTATAAGAGACTTGTTATTAGCTGATAACGCTGCAGTCGTCACTCAAAGTCAACAGGAGCTACAGACTTTGGCCTCACAATAAGTCTTAAGAAAACAAATGTGCTGAGTCAGGATGTGGATGTATCACCAGTTATCACTATCGATAGCTATGAATTGGCAGTGGTGCACCACTTCACATACCTGGAGTCTACTATCAACGACAAACTCTCTCTGGACACAGAAATTGACAGCCGCATTGGCAAAGCTGCAGCTGTCTTTGCCCGTCGCACAACGCGTGTTTTGGGAAATTCTAAATTCACAACGAAGACCAAAGCTGCGGTATATAACGCCTGCGTCACCAGCACACTTCTTTATGGCAGCGAGACAAGGACAACCTATCCTAAGCAAGAAATAAGGCTCAATATCTTCTATCTGCGATGTCTACGCCACATCCTCGGTATTTCGTGGAAGGATAAAGTGACAAATGTCGAGGTGCTGTCACGTGCTGGCCTACAAAGCATGTATACACTGCTTAGACAGCGCAGACTACGCTGGCTTTGCCATGTCCACCATATGGAAGACGGTCGCATCCCGAAAGATATCTTCTACGGACAACTGGCAGATAGCAAAAGAGCAGTTTGAGACCGCAGCTGAGGTTCAAAGATGTGTGCAAGAGAGGCATAGGAGCACTGGACATAAATTCGGCAACCTGGGGAAGGGGGGGAGGGGGGGAATGAAGCTGCCGATTGCACCAACTGGCAATGCTATCTACGGTGCCACCTCAGTTTGGGCGAAAAGAAGCTCTCACGGCAAGCAGAAGAGAGGAGAAAAAGTCGAAAGGAACACCAGGGAAATAAGCAGCTGAGGATTTTCACCCCAGGGGCGCATTCCCATAGTGAGTAATGACTGAAAGGGCAATTTGTATTATTATTACTCATGACCTACTGCCAGATCTTAGTGTAGCAGTTTGTTCTCAATAAAGGTTACTAAGTCTTCTTATGTCTTTTCCATCAATACCGATGTCTTTGAGACATTCAATTATATTCCCATAATGGACTCTAAGAGAGCCTTCTTATGGTCAATGAAGCACATGTAAATACTTATTTGAACCTCTGTATATTTTCTGCCAACATTATTATATAAAATACTGCTTTGTTCCTTCGAAAATGAAACTGTTCTTCCTGGCTCATTGGCCACTTTATTTTTTATTCTCTCCTGAATGATCTTGAGCAATATTTTAATTGTGTGATTCATTAGGCTGATTGTTCTAAAGTCTGGACATTCAGTAAATCTCGGGAAGAACTTGTTATTACTGACATCAATACTCATTAGAGGTATTGCCTCTTTCATGTTGTTATGTTGAGTAAGTTCCTCCCCAGGGGACTAGGAGTTCTTTATATCGCTGTGCTTTTTATTTCGTTGTAACTCCATTGTGTTCTGTGGGATATTACATGGTAATGCCACCAGTCTCTTCCTCGGTGGTGAGCAGTTACATTTGTCTATGCCCTGATACGCTTCGTGAGCCGTTGATTTTTTCAGATTCCCCGCCTCACTCACTCTCTCAGTCTCTGTGTACTAGGGATGAACATTCCTTGAAGTAGGATTACTCTTTTCTCACTCATGCAGTCTAGCCAGTCAACCAAGACTGCTGTCAGGGCTATGGTCACCGCCGTACACAAGCAGTATCCGTGGAGTCTTATACATGAGCTAGATAAAGAGAGAGGAACCAAATAGGATCCTGATTATCCATTAGGGATGTTGCTGTCACTCACCGTGACCTAAGATCCCTCTATATTTACCCTACAACACAATATAGGTAATATTTTTTTCTACTTTTTGTGACTGTGAATTAATTAAAAAAGTGAATTCTGAAAAGCTATTTCTCCAATACTTATTTTCTGATTTTAAGTCATATCTCAATAACTTATTTTCAGTACAGCAAAACTGAGCAAAATATGCTTTATAACTTTAAACACCCAATGAAAGTTGATCTAGAGCTGTGTTTAACACAAAGTATTTCAGACTTAGCTGTTTAAAGAAATACATTGATTTAATCACTGCATCACCATTTACCATTCCATGCCCAACCCTTTAATTACTAAACACAATCTCGATTTGCAGTTTATTATTTCCTGTACATTAAAACGTGTATCTTAATGGTGTTCTTTCTACCTTCTTTTATGATGTGTAAGTTATTATATAACATTGGCTGTGTCGATGCTGGTCAAAATATGAAATATTAAAATGTACCTAGAAAGTGATACATAGTCTAGTTAATTCAAGATAATAATTTTAATTTCCGATATCAAAATATTGTATCATCTCCCCACTCCACTCAGTGCAAATAGAGTCAATCAAACATGTAAAATTGAGGGAATGAATGTGTGTGTGCTCTCCCCTTTCTTAAAACAAAAAAAATTCAAACAAAAAACAGTAACTTACATCTGCCAAGTTGCTAACAAGGGGGAGAGAAGGGTGGGAAAGCCCGGGGGTGTTCTGTGTGACAGCAAATCCGTCAATCATCTGCCATCATCAACGAGAATTACGAGACCCCTTCCAGAGTCTTACTTTCCGGTCACACCATTACTGATTCTTATACATTAATTTTTGTTCGTATAATGTTTTACTACATTGTTCAATGTTCTAGATCTGTCAACTCTCAACACCTGCAAATAATATAATACTGGTTTTCTCTATTGTTCACACTTCCTACATTTTAGAAGGAAAATCTTTATATCATTTTCCTCTAGACCAGGGTTTATCATCCGGGGTTCCATGGAACCCTAGGGTTTCGCGAGAGATTTTGATTGAGAAAAAAATTATATAAATAAACATCGATTTTTTTTTAACTTTGCACGCCCGGCGATTTTAGAACTGGCAGTGGTGGGCAGTGACCGAGTAGCCCCGTATGGCAGTAAGAAAAAGGACAGTGTTTGCTTTTGCACACATGTGACAGAATTGTCCGTACTCTTTTCCTCGTGCTCCTCTTCTACCCGACATTATTGATCTACTTCTCATTTTACGTACTAAATCATGGGCCACATACACTGTTTACAATTGCTTCCTTCAATTCTTGTAATGTCTGGGCTTCATCGACCATCTTTATTGATTATTGTAATCCCTCACTTGCGTTCGAACACATACTGAATTTTGGATCTGTAGAGTGAAAGGTTGTTTACGAGTGCGTAGCACATTTCCGGCCAGATAGTGAATGGGAGCACCCGATTAATACGTAAACAATGCTGGGATAGCCACAATCAGTTGTATTATCACTGATAATATTTTATGTCTGGCCAAGGTGTTGCTTGATAGTTGTTTGCTTGCACTGGAACGTGTCGGACAATATCAATCTGGTGATAGAGTATAGACATGCACTTAAGATAACTCATCGGATTTGGAGCAATTAAATGAAATAATCATTTCCGGGCAGATTTGTTGTAGGCAATAGTTGCCATAAGTTGTCCACCTGGGAACATTTTGTCTGTGATAGATCTATGAAGTGGTGGGTTGTAAAAAGGATCAATATCAACGGAAGATGGAATTCCTTATGGGAGTGACCTAAAAGAATCACATTTTAAGTGTCACGCATGAATTTTCCATGAGAGGGAAGGAGATAGACGCTGCCAAAATACTCAGATTGAATGCTATTGGTTTGGTATTTGAGATGTTAAAATACAACATTTCTCATTGGAGCTTCGTCATACAGTAGCAATGTGGATGAGTGGGCCGAATGTTGCTTATAATCTAGCCCATTCTGAGTCAAAGGCACTGATAATTCAACTCGTCAAGACAGTCAGACAAGCCAGAATAAGAAACAAAATCAGGATTCTACTTTAAAGGACCGGACAACGTGTTTGAGCATCTTGTGGATTTAAACAGCAAGAAAACTCTTCCTTATTAATACGGAAAGCCTGGAATCCTAGAAACCTGAATGAACAGCCATAGTGGGATTCTAGTTAAAGTAATACCCCAGCTCACTTGTAAGTGGCATCTGAACCAAGTTGCCGAAACTATTTCTCTGAGCCAGAAGTCTTTATGCCCAAAGATATTTGGAGTAAGTTGTACATTTAATAATTCTATATTTTGCATTAATACCATCTGAAAATTTCCGATGGATGCTTAAGTTAATACGAGGCTGGTAACCTCAGCATATAGAATGATAGTTTCATAAACCACCACTGCAGGAGCTGGTGACTGCTTCATGTGGGTTTCTCATTGAGAACCAAAAGTAGAGGTAGTCCCAATTTCCATATGGAGCAGGGAATGCATGATGATATAAATAATAAACATAATTATTATATTAACCTATTCAACCAGTGCATATGTAAATATAAATATGTTTTATATAAATGCAATGGACGTTTTCTGCTCACTGAGATTAACATTAATGTTCAGAGAGGGTAAAGTTCTGAGACAGATGGGAAGATGGAATGAAAAGGGGGGTGGGGTGGGGAAGGGAGAACACCTGCTTTTCCTGTCAGGAAACCCAGTACTCAGGAGGATATTTGTTTCTCTCTTATTTCATAATAATAGTTGGTGGTACTAATTGGTGGAACTAGTCTGTGGAACAAGTGTGTGATATACATGGCCTTCAGCCAAAGCTAGACACCAATATCAGAAGAATCTTCAAGATGCTGGACCATCTTCGTAATTACCCCAAGATACTACTAGGGACGTGTTACAGCCACTAAGCGACTTGACCAGTGACGAGACAAACCAGTCTACATCCTGCAAGTAACTAACGACTGCTGGAGCAGAAGCCAAATGACACTTTACTGGCAACTAAGTACCCACTTAAAGCTGCCAAGTGAACTTTAATAACGAAATTTCGTAAAACAGCCAGATCATCACCAGTGATGAATCTTTAAAGAAATATTTCCTATAACACCGCACCCTTATTTATTTTACATTTTTAACTATAATTGATTATTAAATTTTTTATTTGTATATATACACATTTATAGTTGATTTAATCATTTTGAGTGAACTGCACCCGCATGTCTCAGTCATTATAAATATACATAATAGAGCTATTGAAGTAATATTTTACTGCTTTAAATCAAAACGAGCAAAATTCTTTCTCCTCATAGAATGTCTGGGAAGATAGAAAGTTTATACGACCTGGATCCTATCAGCCGTAGTACTTGATCTCTTAAATTCCTGTAAGTCTCCCTAAAATTTAAGCATCATTTCGCATCTCTGCCAAGAGTAATCTTGAGCTAACGGTAGACACCTTTCAAGACCCTCAGCAGATACTCTGAAGGTTGGCCACTGCTGGACCATCACAGCAGAACAAGAGGAGAAATCCCGTGACAACATACCACATTTCATTAGCATCTGGTAGAGTAGACATGTGTTATAAGACATTTAGACCTGTTTGGATAAGGTTTTAAAAAAATCAAAAAGGAAATTTAAGAAAGGAGCAACCGAAGTTTCCTATACCTGCACTGCTGACATGCATTAGTGCTAATATCCTTTGTGGGGGGAGGGAATCAGACAAAAACGTAGACTAATAAGTTAGCCAAATAAGCAGATCCACAGACAAAAATCATTTTCTACTTAAAAGAACATTAGCAATTTATTATTGGATTATAATATTTACAACTAACTGATCTTGTTAAGGTACCATAAGCTGTAGATATAATAATTTTCATAAAGGGATTCCCTGAGACCTGAAAATTATTTCAAGATTTCCTCCAGAATAAACAAGTTGAGAAAAGCTACTCTAGACACTCTGCACGTGAAGGTTCTTCTATTCTAAAATAGCCCTTTTCCAGCGGCAGCAGCAGCTTCAAAGTTTCGGCTCTCTACGATGAGCAGAACATGTAGATTTTGAGCGTCAAAGATTTGAAACACGATTTGGATGAAGTATATAAAAAGAATCGGTCGGTTGGATCGGAGGGTTGATCAGTGAGTTAACAATTCACTATCGTAAAACAAGCTATTGTTACCGAAACAGCTGTATTATGTCACCACTACTTTTTGGAATAGCTATTGATTGGGTTATGAGAAACTATACCCACAATGAACAATTGGGTATAAAATGGACAAATGGAAAATTCCTGGGGGACCTGGATTTCGCAGATGATGTAGCATTCTTAAGTTCAACACCAAGACAATCCCAAGAAGCAATAAATAATTTGTGTCATCTCTCGGTTAAAAATAGGTCTCCAAATAAATGCCTCTAAAACTAAAGCTATGAACTTTTCTAACGAGACCTTTGATATCATCTTGAACGGGGAAAAACTACAGAAAGTTGAAAGTTTCAATTATTTAGGCAGTAAAATGACTCTGGATGGTGACACAACAAGAAAAATCCATACTAGAATTGCTTTGGCAGCTAGCGCCTTCAATAGATTATCTAACATTTGGAAATTACGATCATTGAATTACATACCAAGCTTCGTCTGTTTAATTCAAATGTTATCTCAGTGTTAACATACGGCTGTGAGAGTTGGAAAATAACAAAATCATTGGAGAACAAGCTGAATACATTCGAGATCAAATGTCTTAGAAAACTCATGAACATCAGTTGGAAAGAATTCAAGACTAATCGACAAATAAGAGAAGACTCTAGGCAGAAATATGTCTCCGACTATATAAGGAAAAGACGATGGTCATATATCGGTCATGTCCTACGAATGCAAAACAACAGAATACCACTACAGGCGCTCACTTGGGTTCCTGAGGGTAAGAGGAAAAAAGGAAGACCAAAAGAAACACTCAGAAGAACAATAATAAGAGAAGGAAGAACGTTGGGCCTAAATAATGTGCAAGAGCTAAGAGGAGTGGCGTCACAACGAACAACATGGAGAGCACTGGTTTCTGCCTTATGCGCCGTGTTTGGTGCTTAAAGAATTTATTATTATTATTATTATATAAAAAGAAATATCACTAACAAAAGGGAAAGGAAGAAATGATTTAAAAAGGGTACGTAAACAGAAAGAAAAATGAATAAGGGAATATAGTCACATCTCGCTATTCGCGGGGGTTAGGTTTCTTGAAAACCCCTTGAATACGGAAATCCGCAAATAAGGAACCGTTGATCCTATAGGGAAAAGGAGGTTAGGTTTCTGTGGAACCTGCTCACCATACACTATTGCTACCGATCACCAAAATCTCATCATTTCGTGTATCCTTCTAGTAAAAAACAGCTTATTTATTTTACTGTGCAGTTTATAAATGTATTTTATGCACTGTTTTCTTTGTATTAGTACAGTATGTACAATATTTTGGCGTAACAATTCTCACTCACCCATTCACTCACCTATTCACTCACGCTGTCATTACTTATTCTCACATCCACATGCAAACACACACACACACACACAAACATTTTTACAAAATAATGGAAAACAAACATCGAAAACATTTACACATAACATTTAAAATTAAGAAATAAAGAACATTTCATAAAGACATCCCAGAAAGAAGTGTTTTTAACACACGTACTATTTCACTGAGGATCATTACAGCCTTCTTGCGCTTAGGTACACTCGCCAACACGCTTGCACTGTGCTTGGATGCCATTATTAATTTTTTTTTTAAATTGTAAAACTGCAAAAACGTGGATGAAAATATGCTGGACAAAGTCACTTGTAAACATAACGAAAGCCACGAGAACAAGGAGCCATCCTCTCCTTGCTGTGCGGAAGGCGTCTCGAAATTGTTTGCCTTCTGTGCATGGCCGCTAATACCCTCGATGTGTCCCCGAAAGGCAAAATATGGGTTAAACTTTAAATCGCGCGCATGAGCGAATCCGCGGATATGGAACACACGAATAGCTAGAATTGACTGTACGTAACAGAGAATGAACGAATAATGATAGGTAACAAAGAAATTTTAAAAAAGACAGAAAGCAAGAGAATGAAAGAAGTAAAACGAGTAAAATAAATAATTGAATAAATAACGAAAAAAGAGTTCACACCATTGATTAAAATGAGACAAAAATCCAACATTTTAAAATGCACACTTTTTAAAATATGATATTTTAAAAAGCACACTTTTGCACTTCATTAAAATTAACGGCAAAAACATAATGGGGTGGAGGCGCACAAAGATTAGTAGAAGAGTTCCTTTTTGTCTAATCAAATCCGAGGTAAGTTTATCTACCTATATTTTCACATTATAATGTTAGCATTTCGGACATTTATCTTCATAATGATAATTATTCTTCTTCTTCTTCGTACACTCTCAGACGTCCACTTGAATGTTCTCAAAGAAAGCAGTAGTCAGTTTGAGGCTATTTGAATCCCCGTAAAGCTTTTCCACGAAAGGAGCTGGCGTCGGCCATATGCACTTTCTCTGTACCCCATATAAGGGGCAACTTTGAAGCAGATGTTCAGCAGTCATTTTATCAGTGCCACAGTTACACTGATCGGTAGTTCCTATCTTTAGCTTGTTGAATAGATGGTATCTCAATCTGTTGTGGCCAGTGCGGAGTCTGAAGATTACCACTTGTTCTCTTCTGTGGAGCTGGTAGTAAGCATCATTCTGTGTGTGCCCTGGATGTTCTACATTCCATTTGTTTCTGTAGGCCTAACTGATTCTGATAAAACTCTTTGCCTCCTCAAAAGTTATGCTTGCATCAGGCTGAGGTAGATGTGAACCTTCTTTTGCCATTCTGTCAGCCTCTTCATTGCCGGCGATGTTACAATGAGATGGGATCCACTGGATCACAACACTTTTGAATCGTAGACAAAGTTTGTGGAGAACTACTCTGAGATCATCTAGGTCTGTATTATTTTGTCTTTTCAACGTTCCAATTACTGACTGTGCATCAGTAAAGAAAGCAACTTGTCTCTCTGCCGTTTCTTCTGTCAATATAACCTCTGCTGCAGTTTTCAAGGCCTCTGCCTCTGCTCTGAAGTTGCTGGAGAATCGTCCTGTCGCCACTGACAGCCTTTTTTCTGCACCAGTGCTTAAGGTCAGAAAGACACCCGCACCTCCATTTTCTGTTGCATTTGTTGCTGATCCATCTGTGTATGCATGGGTCCAGGTGTTGCGTGGATAATGTTTCTCTATGTATTTTGTCGTTATGGATTTTCTATCTGTTGCAGTTTGGTTCTTTTTACTTTCAATTCCAGGAATGTTTTCTATCATTTTAGGGAAACGATTTTGTTTCCAAACAGGAAGCTTGTGTGCAGTGTAGATGGGTTTAACAGTGGATATTTCATCTATGGATACTGCTCTCATTTGTGGTTTGGTTGATTCTACAAAATTACTTCGTTTGAGTCTTTGCCTTCTAAGAGCATTTATTCTATGGCACATTGGGTGGTCTGTTAGTCTTTTGAATTTTTCGGCCTGTTGTTGAGCCCTGCAGTCTCTTCTATCTGTCATTTAATGATAATTAAATTACTGAGAAGTGATTTAATTTTTTAAAATAACAGTTTACTGAATGCGATATATGTGACCTGGTGGTGGACTTTTAAAAATATCGTCACTGTACGCTTTATGGACTAGTATTATAATCATGATTAAACACACAGGCACTCAAAGTAATGTAAACCGTCTGATATTTCAGAAGTTAAGAGTCCAAACAATGTGAACGACTGCGATGTAAATTATTATCAATTATTTTGTTTATGATATTTGAACGGGTTGGGTCATCACACATTTAGAGTGAACAGGGAAAAACATAGGCTACACATTGTTTAATTATTATAAAGTTACTCGAAGAGAAAGATATTGCTGATATGTGTGCTATCTAATCATACGGATGATGAAATTCAAAAGAAAAGCGGTGAAGATAACTATCATTACACTTTAGCTCCAAAAAAAGGAAACGGTTTAAACAAACTTACGCCAAACATTTCCTGTCTCGTGCCATCAGTTCATGGTTTGTCTTCTTCTAGCCCTTCATGTCTGTTTCCCGTTCTCTTTTCTATTTGTTCTTTGGTTTCTCTCTTCCTCTCTGACCCTGGAAAATTCCAGAACAAGGGTTGCTTGGTAATTTTATTCAGGTTTCCCCAAGTACTACGGAATTCCGGTCATTTCATTTTGGCAGTGTTCTATTTGTCTCTCTATCTTGTGCTCTTCCCTTCCTTTCTTTTTTTACCCGTATTTCCTCTCATATTTTAAACACCTACTCAGGTTTGTGTACACCCCATCTTGAACTCGGCAGATAACACTGCCTTACCTATGTAAAGCAAACACAGGTGTGAACGGACTCGCTCACTAAGTTTGACAACCATGCTTCGTGTAATGTATAGTAAATCAGAAGATAAACTGTGAATGTACCTTAGTGTGGCAGGAAGGTTACGTAACACTTCCGGGGAAACACCTGTGTTTGTCAACACTCATGATAACCATTTAAACTGAGGTTATATCATACGTTGTGGCGCAGTGGGTTCAACTCACAGGCGTGAGAGGAAGTTAAGTCCACGGTGACAGAGGTGCGGGTAACCTCACGGTTATCACTAGGAGCGCCAGCTAGCCACAAAGCGGAAAGGATGTAGTTTCATACATTTGCCAGTGCTGGTTTCAACGGAATTTCATGCAAGACGTCTGTCATACATCCTCGTTGTGCGCCACGAATAATGGCCCCTCTCGGGGTCTGAACTAAACTGGCAGAGAATCTTGGAGTCAGTCGATCCCTAAAGATGTGGTGTGCAGAACTCATCGATGAGTGGTATATGCTCTGACACTCATCAATCCACTCCCAAATGAGGTCAAATGATAACAGAGTCATCAGTGAATGACCCCAAGTCTAAGGTGGGCCAATGTGCCAAGAGACTGAATGGCTGTTGGGTAAGCAGTCACGAACATTGGCTGTCTGGAGGGTGAGCGGGGCCGCACCAGCCAGATGGACTCCGTAAGGACATCCCTTGCCTCTTCCCTGGTATGGTGGCTCTACCAGAGTGATCGAATATTTCCACCATTTATTGCAAATACACCATGAGAATTTTAACTATCCAGAATCGTCGTGGTAGCTACGGAGATCGTGCTCTGTCGTCGACACTTGCTGCAAATGAAATGAGGAAATACAAAAGCAGAAGGAGAGGTAGGGGAGAGAAGAGGAGAGAGAGAAAAAGAAGGGCAGGAAAGAGAAGGTTCAGAAAGAAAGCAGATCGCATTTCGATGAAATATGTGCGTATAGGATACTGGACGTGTCGAAGTGCCAATCAACGTGCAGCCATTATACAAACAATCATCTACAATTTCGATATCCTCATGAACCTGGAGACACATTTAAAAGCCAATAGTGTTATTAATTGCCCAGGCTACAGATGTTACTCCAATCCATGTGGGAATGTAGACGAGGGCAAGCTATACTGTATATGTAAAACATGAGCCTTCTCATTCGTGGCTGGATACAAGTTCCCAAACTAGTGAGGATGCGGAATAGCTGGGGATTGTTGTGAATATAGGCGGTCAGGAGTGGGGAGTCTACAGTTTATATACTCATGTCGACCATTTTACAGCAGAGAGTGATTGGAATTTTCTGGAGGAATTGTCTGAAGATTCTAACATAAGGTGTTTAATTGCTGGCGATTTCAATGCGAGATCCAAGGAGTGGGGGAACATCACGGAAAACAGGCAAGGTATAGCTTTGAGCCAGGCATTACTTAACATGAACCTTGCCATCCTGAATGATGGACGCCCAACTTGACTGGCACCTAAACCTGTTGTCATAGATTTGGCATAAGGTGATCACCTACGTTGCGTCAAACTAATTGCACAGGGTAGGACCACTAGACACAGGAAACCTAAACAGACCTTCACGTATCCTTCAGGCCCACTCGACAGTAACAAACATTTACACACATTGCGTCAAAATGTCAAACAAAAGACAGCGAGAACACCTTTCACCCAACCTCCCTGGTGAAATAGGGCACTGGAGGAAGCATGGATAGAAAAGGCAAGAACAACAAAGGAATGGCGTAAAGCACGAAACAGAAGAATAATTAATGAGGTAGAGGTTGACGAGATGAAGTAGAAAAAGCAAAGAGCCGTTAATAGATTCAAGAGCTTGGCAAGGGAGGCCAAGGATAAAGTGTGGGAGGCTTTGTGATACAGGTGGGCACGGAAAAAACCCTACAGAAATTCTGGTCCTTACATCGAACAATGAATAGGAAAAATGCAAGTCAACCCATCCCTAATATCAAAAGCTCCACAGGACTAAGCGTGAAGATGGGCGAACTGAAGGGAAGAGCATTATTCCATCGATATGTGGAGCAAGCGGATAAAGGTGACAAAGGTGCCCGCCTGAAAATAAAGGACAGTGGGCTGGAAAATGACCTAAGAGGCCAGATATACTTCATCCTTTTTTCTGAAGAAGAAGTGGTGTACACATTGAAAACCAGCAGAAACACTGCTCCAGGTCCTGATGGTGTTCGATACGATCACATTAAACAGCTCGACGACACAGCCATTATAAATATGGTGAGCGATTTCAATACCAGCATACAGAATGCCGAGGTGCCGAAAGACTGGCTACACAGTTACATTCGGCCACTTCCTAAACCTGGCAAAGAGCCCACACTGCTCAACAGCTATCGAATTATCACACTAAAGAATGTCTATGATAAATTACTTGAAAAGATAGTTGCAAGACAAGTAATGAGCCACCTCGAAAATGCACACATCCTTCCTGATACCCTGGGTAGCTATAGGCCTATGAAAACAACATGGGGTAACGCTGGAACGTTTGCGTACGATGTGTACGAGAGATTCCAGGTTAAAATAGAAATGGTAGCTGTCGCAATTGAAATAGAGGATGCTTATAACAGTGTCAACTTTGCAACCGTAATAGACTGTATAATGGCATGTGGTGTAAACCCTTGGATGACTAGGTGGATATCACCTGCCTTAATGGAGAGATCAGTAGCATTTCGCTTGGGAACTTGGACATCAGAACCAATGCGCATTTGCCCGGGACTACCCCAGGGTTCTCCACTATCACTAGTGTTGTTCAACATCTACACAGCACAAGTAGCAACCTTTCAACCAACAGGACTGGGACGAACATTAACTTTCGCAGATGACATACTCATGTACAGAACTAGCTCAGACAGACGGGAAATGATCCAAGGCGTACAAGAGACACTACATGCGGTTTCTAAATGGTGTGAGGACAGCGGATCAAAAGTCAATCTCAACAAGGCCTGTGGAATGTGGTGCTCATTAAACAACTCCATAGTGAAAGCAGACCTTCCAGACATCACTTTCAATGGGCACAATGGGTGGGTTTGAAAAAAAATCGAAAAAAGGTGATTCGTCTTACGACAAAAGACAAAGAAAGTAGTCTACGTTACGGCCACAAGGCCTTCGTCAGGAAAAGAAAGAAAGTGAAGGCTAGATAGGAGACATAAGAACTTCATCTCATCTCATCTCAACCCATAACCCGTCATGGGTCGTAGGGGTGCCATGGTGGAAGCATCAGCAGACAGGGTCCTCCACTGCTCTCTATTCTCAGCAATGCGTACAAGTGTGGAGAAACCGTGTCCTGCCCATTCTTTGATGTTATCAGCCCAGGATTTTCTTTGCCTTCCTCTTCTCCGTTTACCTTCGACTGTTCCCTGGAGGATCGTTTTCGAAAGGGAGTCATGACGAGTTACATGCCCAAACCAGGCAAGCTTTCGACGTTTCACTATTGACAAAAGTGATGTTACTTTTCCATATCACATTCAACCTTGTCATGGCAGCTGAGGCCATCTCAAGTCTTGTCTTGATTTCTTTATTTGATCTTCCATCACTACATATAGTGGACCCGAGATATTTAAAGGTGTTAACTTCTTCTAACGTTTGCCCATTTAACGTAATGTTGGTCGGAACATGTTTCTTATGGCTATTCACCAATATCCGAAGTGAGATTGGAATAATGCAATCTCACTTCGGCAGAGTCCTGCGCTCTCTCCCTTCTTCGCCGCAGAGACGACATTGTCATCAAACCGGCTGACAAGGGAGGAGCCATTGTCGTCTGGCAGAAGGACTTATACCTAAGTGAAAGTAATAACCAGTTGACCAATGGCTCTTTTTACAGGCCCAGGACCAGCGATGCGACTGTCTCTAACAATCGCACTGTACACAACACTATTAAACAGCTCATCACTAGTAATGCTCTTCCTCCCGAAGCTTCTCGTCTTAGGATTCGTGACAGCTCTTTGGGCAAGCCTGTATTCTACATGCTCCCCAAAATTCATAAGATCGAAAACCCTGGCAGACCTATTGTCTCAGCCTGTTCCTGTCCTACTGAACACATTTCTGACTTCCTCGATAGCATTTTCCAGCCGATCGTTGAGAATCTTCCCTCCTTTGTCAAAGACACCAATCATGCTCTTACAACTTTCTCCTCTATCCGACTCTCAGCAGACCGCTCCTACCGTCTTTTCTTGTTAGACGTCTGTTCTCTGTACACCTCTATTCCCCACTCTGATGGTCTCCGAGCTCTTCGGTTTTTTCTTGACCAACGCACTTGCCCTTCTATATCCACTGTCACTCTTCTCCGTCTTGCTGAACTGGTCCTTCAACTGAATTCCTTTTAATTCAATGGTCAGTTTTTTGACCAAATTAGTGGTGTTGCCATGGGAACGAAGATGGGTCCTAGCTATGCCTGCCTGTTCATGGGCCATATGGAGCATCAGATATGGCAACAATACTCCGGTCCTTTCCCCGGGTTTTACCGCAGATATATCGATGATGGCATAGGTCTCACAGATATGTCTGAGACTGATTTATATCGCTTCATTGACTTTGTCAACCACTTTCACCCCACCATCAAGTTCACCTCCCTCGTCTCCACAGTATCTGTCAACTTCCTTGACATTACTATTTCTATCACGCCCTCCGGCCTTAATACCTCAGTATACTACAAGCCGACAGATGCACACAGCTACCTCCTGTATACCTCTTCCCATCCTCGAGCCTGTCGTGACTCCCTTCCTTTTTCACAACTTCTCCGCCACCGCCGTTTGTGCCAAGACGACGATGACTTCCACTTCCGAGCAAATGAGATGTTGGATTTCTTCCGTAGCAGACTTTATCCGGAACATGTTCTCACCTCTGCTCTCCAACGTATGCTCCCCATCTCTCGTCAGGAGGCCCTCATACCTCACTATAAATCCACTTCAGATAGAGTCAAATTAATCTTGACCCATCACCCTCACAGCACTGCTGTCAAACAGATCCTTTTCCGCCACCTCCCTATCCTCCAAGCAGAGCCTGCGACCCAAGAAGTATTCGGTGAAGCACCTTTGGTGGCATATAGACGCGACAAGAACTTGAAGGATCTTCTTGTTCACAGCCGTCTCCCAAAGGAGAATGCCACTCACTTTGGCACACTACCCTGTGGTCGGAAACGATGCAACACGTGCAAGTATGTCATCTCAACCCAGAAGGTGTCCTTTCCTAAGGCTACGTACACCATCACTAGTAGCTTCACGTGTGAATCGCGTAATGTCCTTTATACGATCATATGTAAACGTTGCTGCAAAACCTATATTGGCCAAACAGGCAAACGACTTGGGGACAGATTCAGCCAGCACTTAAATGACATCTCTCAGCAAAAGTCCACACCAGTTGCCACACACTTCAATAGTCCTGACCACCAGGGTCCCATCGACATCCAGGTCACTGCGATCCGATCCTGCTCCTCTGACACTGCCAGCCGTGAACAGCTTGAGAACCGTCTTATCCACCGCATAGGGTGTCTAAAACCAGCCGGTCTCAACACTTTCCACACCTTTGTCTGAGGTCACCCTTTCCTCTCTTGCTCTATTTGGACTCTTTCCACTCTTATCCTATTCTTCTATTTTTATGCCATCCTCCATAATATGTATGGATGTACACGTTTTCTAATTTGTCTTGATTTTTTATTTCATATTCATTTATCTCCTACTTATTCTGTCCTCTTCTATTTCGAGTCCCCACTTTTATTATATTTGGGTAGTTTTTTGTTCAGTTTCGTTTTTTAGTTTCTTAGTATGTATTGTGTACATCCGGGGTCAGAAGTCACTTCCTTTTCAGCTATGCTTCGCCTTCAGGGAAGTACCTAGGTTTCATTTATATTTACTTTTATTTTTATTTATTTTTATTTTTATATTTCTTTAAGTTCTTATGTCTCCTATCTAGCCTTCACTTTCTTTCTTTTCCTGACGAAGGCCTTGTGGCCGTAATATAGACTACTTTCTTTGTCTTTTGTCCTCGTAAGACGAATCACCTTTTTTCGATTTTTTTTTCAAACCCACCCATTGTACTCCACGTCTTACCGCAGTTCCCCTCAACTTCCTCGATTTTCAATGGGCAGAACATTCAAAGGCAAGACAGGCTGAAGTATCTGGGAGTAACGTTTGGTCGAGGATTGACCAAGGAGAGTTTGTCTGGGTTGCAGAGGATTTATTACTGGCTCAGAATTGCCTTCCACCCTGGTAAAGATAGACTGCAGAGACGGAGGAAAGTGAATTTAGGAATTTGGGATAAAGTTCCACAAAATATACCCAGTGATTCGGTATCCCGTGACACTTTAGTCTTTACTAACCTTATCTGTCCTCTCCTATAGTTCACGTAACCCCAACCCCTCTCTCACTCTGAGTGATTAGAAGAGAAAGAAAGAAACGGATGTCTCTCGCACACTTTCTTTCCTTTCTTTATATGTGTAACAGTATGTTTCTTGCTCATAGGCCCACACAGAGCTAACACTGTAGAATTCTGTTGGGGTATAGAGGTGTGCTGTACTGGTACTACGTTTGATTGTAGAATCACTGTAGCAGTATATAAGCGGTGAAGGACTGGTGACGTTTCAAACAGTTTAATACGAGACAACAGGAACATACGTTGACATTAAAACAAACGTACTGTCATTAGTACAAGGCTCAATCATTTTCAACATCACGTAGATAGCATCTTGGAAAATCAAGCCGCATAAGGAGCAGGCTTCAAGGTACTCAATGTTAATCTATATATCTTCTGACACAGCAAGTCAGGTACATCTCTGGCGAAAATAGGCCGCATAGATAGCGGGCTTCCAAGTACTCAATATTAATCTATATATCTTCTGACACAGCAAGTCAGGTACATCTCTGGCAAAAATAGGCCGCATAGATAGCGGGCTTCCAAGTACTCAATATTAAAGTCAATCTTCTGCATCTCTACTTCCCGCACCGGGAGTAAGTCACCTCAAAATGTCAAGTTCGTAGTGACAACAAATAGTTTCTAAAGTATTGTTACCTGCTCTGCACTCCAGGAAACAAACACACAAGAAACACTGGCCATTTACAGAGACCTTAGATATAGGATACAAAATGAAAGAGAAAAGAAGGAAGGAAGCAATGCCTAAGCATGAAGAAGACAAAATTAAGACATGGTAATCAAATGCATCACTAACTAAGATCTGCTTACTCGTAGCAAGCAAGAGGACATGCACACCATCATAGCTGGCAGACGCTGGAGCTGGGTTGGTCATGTCCTCAGAAGAGACTCCGATGCCATCACAAGAACAGCTATGCTTTGGGCCCCTGAAGGAAAACGAAAGAGAGGCCGACCAAAAACAACTTGGCGGAGGACTGTGGAGGCTGAGATGCAGGGAATGAACCAGAGTTGGGGCACTGTACGAAGGATGGCCACCGACCGAGCAAAGTGGAATCAATTTGTTGTTGCCCTACAAGACGCCACTAGGCGTGATGGCCACTGACTGCTTTGACGGTCGGCGGCTAAGGATCAAAGAAGAAGAATCAAATGCATAATATAAATGAATACCATAATAATATAACAACGTACATGACAATCTAAATTTACATCCACCCCAAAAAATAATAATGAGCATGATACAAGAAGCTCATAACGCATACAATGATGCGTTAACAAAGGGCATCAAAATATATAATGCCATAATGTCAGTCTATACTGACGCACAATGGAGCGTCGGGTGAGAACAAAAAATTATCTCACAACGTTAGAGAACTATGTTCTCACAATCGCACAATAAAGTGCTGGGTATATCATAATGGTAGAAAAGAAATACATACATATGACCTTATATATCCCACCAAAAAAAAATACAATATCGACATGTCTCATAATGCAAAATTACAAAAATAAAGGTGTCATTACCATATTATCCTTTTAACATAAATATCCAACTGTATAGGAACACCAACACCTTAACAGTAAAAGGTTATATGATATCAAAATGTAATATCTGTTAACATAACGTCGTATACAATATTAACTATCTGGAGATGACTTCGAAGTCCGAGACAATACTGTACTCCACAGGGTATCACACACGTCTAAAGAAGCGTCCAAAGTCCAATGGAAAACAGAGACGTCAAATGTTGAAATAACAGGAAAACTGATGAGACACACCATATAGCAGCGTCAAGTCACATCAACAAGTTTACGCTGTGAAACAATACAAATGAGAATCTCTGTTTGATAACCGTAGGACTATAAAATATACAATAGTCAATCCTACATTTCTATCTATTAAATGTGGCCATGTAAACCACCGGCCCTTATATGGTGACAATCAAACCTTCCTCCGTTACACCAGGGACGGTAACAGAGAAAGTAAATCAATCAATTTACAATCATGAATTTAAATAAGGTCAAGCACATGTACTAATGGAATGTTAATGTATGAGAGTGTCATGGGTATATCACTAATTCCGACATCTTATAAGAGAATCTAGGACATGATAGTCAAGTAGAATCGTGTAATTTATGTAAAGAAAGGTTGTGAGTATCCACATGATACCCACATTAAAAGGCAAATCTAGCGGATGGTAATGACGACTAAGAGCGTCATGATGGCTGACAATCCGAGATTTTGCGCAAGACAAAGGAAATGCAGTTGATAAATGCGTACATCCTAAAGGATGAACTCCAGTCATAGCCTGTGTACTTGGCAAAGAAAAAAGTAAGAAGCATACAATTAAGATGCAAAACCACGTAGCATTAAACTTGGACCTACGTCGAAGTTCAAAAGAAAAGTGGTAAGTGCGACAAAAAGTCTTAACGGACGAAGATACTGAGCTAACCGGCCCAATTAAAAAAGGTAAAGAAAGTCACAAAGTATAGGTATGTACTAACAATTAAGTTCGCACATGTAGCAGCACAAACACTAGTCATTGCAGCAAAGAAGTTGCAATCAACATGACTGGATATAGAGTCAGTCGTAGTGATAAAGTTAGGGTCTGAGCCCGACAAAATCGAAGGATCTTCTTCTACAATAGTAGTTATAGAGGAATGAAAGTTAGAGTTGCGACGTACTGAAGTATGTCGAACTGGGCTAAAAGAAGCACTAACATTAGTATGATGAACCGTTGTATCATCAATACTGCGATATTTCACCAAATTAGCAGAATGCATCACTTGAGAAGATTTTGGCATAGTCCCTACGGTAGAAGCAGTAAGGTTATATTGCTGTTCCCACGCAGCAATTTGTACCGGCGTACACACCTTTACACCATGTATCTGTCCGACAGTAAGGTCGGCGATAGGTGCTCTGAGCAAACATGCGTGTATATAACCAGTGAAAAATGGTGTGGCAATGTGGACTATGGCAGTCGGAAAAGTCTCAACTGTCCCACCGAATGTCACACATTTCACCATATTACCAGTTGCGCAAGATGGATGAACTAAAGAGTGTCTAATCCCAACAGCGGCGCATCTAGAATAAAAAAGAACTGAGACTGGATAATTATTCACAAACCCCTTATGTAAAGCAATAGACCCTCTTCCGTCATGCACCGACAAGGCAGGAAGAGCGGGTAGAGGATGCCCGCAACTCAAGGTAGTTATAGTAGTAGGTTGGAACAAAGTTGTGCATTGCGGGCATTAAGATGCCCTCTCAAAATCGAAAGCAAAGCAAGCACTAGCATTATTGACACTATTATTGTTGTTACCTTGATTATTAACATCCTGAGGCTCTTGTTGAGCAAAGTTAGCTTGGCGAAAGGATCTATTATTGTCGTTTTGCGATCTATCGCGGCTATTATTGCTATTGCAATCATTGTCATTCCCTCTTTTGGAACTATTGTTATGATTTGAACCCCAGTTTCCATAGTTGCGATTGTCATTTCTCTTTTGATCAAAATTTCTATTAGATGGGTTTTGTTGCCTTCGAGGAAAATTATTATAGGGTCGATTGAAGCTACCTCTACGAAAATTTCCATAATTGTTGGAATTAAATTGGTGAGGACCATTAAATTGCCTCCAGTTCCCCGAAGATGAACCTTCTTGGTTCTGTCCAAAATTACCATTATTCCTCCTATCAAAATTGCCCTCAACAATGGCCTCATATGTGTGTTCGATTTTTGACAATTCCACCCAACGTGAAAAAGTCAGGCGAATATCTGATATAAAATCTGAAAAATCCTTCCCTGTCTCTGGCAATAGAGACTTAAAGCGTAGACGATAACCTTCTTCATCCAATTGGTATTTTTTTAATAAGGCTGCCCTTACAACATCATAGTTATTCTTGTCAGGGTCCTCCACCGACATCATAGTGTTCGAAGCTTCACCCGTAAGTAACTTCATAAGTTGTGCACAATATTGCGACTTGTCTATCTTATGAGAGTTGCATGCCAATTCAAATCTAGTTAGATAGAATGCAATATCGTCTCGGGTAGGGTTGAAAGCAGGTAATTTAATATCATAAGGTTTAATATTTGCCTTATTATAATAATCATTTGATTCCCCTTGTGAATTGCCATATTCACCAACTTTATTTTCTCCAGCTCCATTGCTAAGACTCTTTCGTCATGTAACTGTAGCGTAGCAAATGTTGCGTAAGTATTATAGGTGTTGATAAATGTTCTGTGGAGGATGTCGCATTTGCCACACAACGTTGAGGGTGTTGTAATTCATCTGCTCCTCTCAAGGTATGATAATCCTGGCCTTTGCGGAGTAGTGTGCCACCCTCAGACACCAGGGATGATGAGGCGTAGTAACTTGGTGTCTGTAGTCTGGTTTAAGTGTGATGTAGATGTGTATACAGACAGTGAGCATTACGAACAAGGCAATCCACACAATGACGTCACGTTAACTCACGATGTGAAAAGTCAATGATGCTTGCAACAGCTAGTGACGGTTTTGTATAATTTATTTTAAACGCCACAATGACGAAGTGTGTAGACATAAACAAGCAGGTACATCATAGGTACGATCAAACAGTCATTATTACATATGTAGACAATTCAACTGGCACAGCAGACAGCATCAAAATAATGTGCATCATCTGCCTTTTAGGATATCGTAAACCCGCTGTACATGTAGTCAGGTAGTAAACTTCCCCCTTTCCATAAGAGCTAGAAGATATCAACTAGGAGATTAAAGATGGTCTCCTCGATTTGACCTCAACAAGACAGGCATGTCTTTTGAGCGCCACATTATCGTCCTCTATTGTCCAGCAAACAGCAAAGGTATCAAACCTAGATCCATCAACAAAGTTCAGGAAGCAAATAGTCCGTAGGACAGGCATCAATCGATGCGTGACAATCTAAGTGGATCGTGAGCTGAGCAAACTAGTCATATCGTAGACTTTAGAATAAGGCAGGCTAAGCAAAAGTCAACATCACAAGATGGCGATAAAGTTACTCAGCCAAAAAAGGGATTTAATTACCTGTTCATAAGGAATTAAATGAATAATCACATATGCCTCCAGGCATTAGGAATAAAACAGAGATATATCATCTCAAGATAGGAACAACAATCATGAGGACTCCTTCCTGAATAAACTAAGCGAAGACTAGCACATAGCTACGTCTCGCCTTCACAGCTTCTCAGCACAGACTGACCTGGGCGGAAATCGTTTTAAACAACGCCACAAAAAGGGACATGCGCAGAACACGCGAATCGAATACAACTCAGGCCAATTTACGAAACGAAGAATGTTCTACGATGTTCGACTTAAGACCTATTACCTTAAAAGGAAATGAATCTTGAAACATTGCGATTGCCAACTGTTTTCAAAGAACTGACGATCTGAGCGCTCCATATATGGTCGTGACTCAAAATCGTTCACACAGCTATCGGCAACCCTAGCTATCAAGATAAGACAACTTCTTAACGATAGCTATCAAGATTAGACGACTGTAGAAATAAAAGTGACTACAATTTCATGAGTTCCTTCCCATGCATTAAAAAATGAATCTAGTCAGAATGCATGGTCAGAATAAGTTGCTACAAGTTTTTAGCAGCAACAGTAACATTTTCTCTTTTTCCTTTCTTTCTTCAGCCTCTAGCTTCTGTTTTCTTTCTTCAGCTTCCAATTTTTGTTTATCCATTTCCATTTGGAATTTTCTCTCCTCTGCTTCTCTTTGCTGCTGAATTTTTCTCTCTTCAGCTTCTAACTTCTGTTTTTCCCTTTCCATTTCCAATTGTATTTTTCTATCTTCAGCTTCTCTTTCTGATTTGTTTTTGTTCCATTTCCAATTGGAATTTTCTCTCTTCTGCTTGCATCTGCAATCTCCTATCTTCAGCTTCAATTTTCTGTCTCTTTTCTTCAGCCTTCTGCGCCTTGGCATATTCCGCAAGTGCAAATTCTTTTAATTTATCTCCAGTTTCGCCAAGGGCTTTCCCTTGCTCAATAAAGTAATCCAATGTAGACATTATGTATAATTATGAGATCAATACCCTGTGCAATAATTATTATCTGAGAAACTCACTTTATTCCAACTCAGTGGGTGACAAGTCTTTGCCCAAGAACTTGTATCAATACCTTAGTTATCAATAATATAATTAATCACTTATATACTTATTATGCATACCAATATTGACAGTGTATAACAACAATGAATAATATCAACTAGAAAGACAATGACAAAGTATCAAGGACAAACGACAACGTTCGCAGAAATCAAATAAACACTAAAGCAAAACTAAAGTAGAATCTTACAAAGCATGTAACGACAGCTGCGAATCACCAACAAAACAATCGACTACACAGTGTATAAACGAAAAGGTGTAAAGAAATAAACGATAGGAAAGGGGGGCAGACTAATACAAACAAATTAATCAAAACTAAAGAACAGAGAAAAATATTACAAAAACAACAAGAACAGCTCGTCACAACTAAACAAATCTATCACAAATAACCAACACAGTGGACAAAAAACGACAGCAACAAAAAGTCGCTGGCAATTTCCACTGCGGGAAATTCGCAAAAGTCCCTAAAGAACGCTGTCGTAGATCCTCGGTAAAGAGGGATATTCTACGACAGTCACCGCCCAACCAAACCCGCTGAAATATAAACACATATATGACATTTAAAACAAAGAAACGTGTAACATAGAACAAGGAATACAAATAGTATGTGCAGAGAGGAAGGCTTAACTACCACACATACAGAAGCACAGTTTACCAAAACATATAGCCATTTATCTTAACTGGCAAAAAATCCTGCCTCGAGAATAACAGCAATGATGTACAATAACACACAGCCCAACGATAGGATGATCCACTGCTGAGATGTACAGAAACCCAATGATGCAAGGTCTAGATAATCGAATGCTCAGCTTCTTGGCATGTTGACCTTGCACGTGGAAAATCTTGACTGAGAACGTTGAAAAAAAATCTTGACTGCACATCAATTTCCGCCCAGGAAACACGGGCTGTATTCCACTTGTAACGCGAATGACATGGGTAACAAACCCTTAAAGCTGGCGACCACTGTAACAGTAGGTTTCTCAATCATCCCCATACTTGCCACCACTGTAACAGTATGTTTCTTGCTCATAGGCCCACACAGAGCTAACACTGTAGAATTCTGTTGTGGTATAGAGGTGTGCTGTACTGGTACTAAGTTTGATTGTAGAATCACTGTAGCAGTATATATATACATATATATGCAGTCACGAAGACATCACATTAACGTATGATTAAGTCAGGAAGCGTTGAACGACTGGTGACGTTTAATACGAGACAACAGGAACATACGTTGACATCAAAACAAACGTACTGTCATTAGTACAAGGCTCAATCATCTTCAACATCACGCAGATAGCATTAGTTCATAGTATCCAACACTACAGAGACTCTTGGAAAATCAAGCCGCATAAGGAGCGGGCTTCCACGTACTCAATGTTAATCTATATATCTTCTGACACAGCAAGTCAGGTACATCTCTGGCAAAAATAGGCCGCATAGATAGCGGGCAACCAAGTACTCAATGTCAATCTATATATCTTCTGACACAGCAAGTCAGGTACATCTCTGGTAAAAATAGGCCGCATAGATAGCGGGCTTCCAAGTACCCAATATTAATCTATATATCTTCTGACACAGCAAGTCAGGTACATCTCTGGCAAAAATAGGCCGCATAGATAGCGGGCTTCCAAGTACTCAATATTAAAGTCAATCTTCTGCATCTCTACTTCCCGCACCGGGAGTAAGTCACCTCAAAATGTCAAGTTCGTAGTGACAACAAATAGTTTCTAAAGTATTGTTACCTGCTCTGCACTCCAGGAAACAAACACACAAGAAACACTGGCCATTTCTTAGGCTTTAGCGAACTATGCCAGAATCACAATCAAGGGGAATCTTAAATATATTTAATACACACAGAACTCTGATCCTCTTTTTCACTGCCAGAAAAACATGGTAGGACACCCTCTCCGCACAAATCGCCCAGCCAGACTCCCCAAACGAAACCGTCTTTCCGGACCCGCCAAAACCTTGGCGCCTGCGCAGATCACATCGCGTGACTTGACTTTCGTTCACACCTGGAACGTACTGGGACTGTTCTAAGAAAATCTACGAACAGAACCTTATATGGGCATATAGCTAGACAACAGCAAGCCCAAGGGGAGATAACAACTAAATCAATTCTGTACCAAAAAAGATTAATACAATCAGTAATGTGCCTTTGACCATAAATATCAAAAAGAAATATAAATAAAGTCACATTCCTAACTTACAACATACTGACTCTTAACAATATGTAACTAACGTGGGTTGGTAACGAAACCCCGATTACCACATTTATTGAGTTACTATATCTATATGATAACATCCAAATAAAATGATACAAATGCAACTACACTAAATATAACTATCCTTAAAAAGAATGGGAGCGCCCTCGCATAAAATACACACTCTAATCTTACTGCTACACTACGATATACTATGATGATGATGATGATGAATGAATTCTAATGCTACTAGCTTAATACTGCCTGAATCAAAAAAGGATTTCTTGTTTCTTGGCCTTTTTCTGAATGTCCATAAAGTTCTTGGCTTTGTACACAATGGCCTGTCTTTGCCTGTATTCAATAACACTGTCCGGCCCACTTAATGTCCTTCAGGTATCGATGGCCAGATCTTTTATTCTTCTTTTATGTGAGATTTCCTAGTACAACGCGCGGTTGGGTTGCCGGGTTCTTGGTTTGTCTTGTAAAAAATCCTAGGCGACAGAGTCTTCATCTGGTAGTCAGATGTCAGCTTGGTGTGATGGCGTTTTTGCACATGTGGCACTTTGATGTAAATATGTTATATATTTTTATGTGTTGGCGCGGCAGTTTTACTTGGAGAATCTGTCCATTACCGCAGGTAATTTAGGATCTCAATAATTTGCGTAGGCACTGGTTGTAAAAGATCGTCCGTGTGCTCCTCGCCACTTCTGATCAATATTTTTCGTGGCGGCTAATTGTAACTCATCCATTACTGTGTAATTTCTGATTACTATTTTGTGTGGGTGGTTGTTTGTAGAAAGGCTCCTTTGCACTGGCAAATTCCTTCCTAAACCCCCGGTTGTTTCTGTAGGTTTAATGCTGTTGATTATTGATATCTGTGAGGTACGTGTCGTCGCAGTATTTCTGATTGGCCCTACGTATTAGCTGGTCCCAAAAACGGCAGCCAGGGTAGTGAGACTAAGGCTGAGTTATCTCAACGTTTCCCAATCTGGTCTCTACCACTGGGATGGATAACATAATAAAGCCTCATAAAGTTAGTTGCTTATCCTTTACAGGACGTGGCAATCAACCCCAGCTTTTATTGGCTGTTTGTGATTTTTCTAGGCAATTTTTTCATTCAGTAGTTTGCCATTGCTTTCTGAACGGTACGGCGCTTATACCATTGTTAAAAATCCACACAAAGCGATCTGCTACCAAACCGCCTGCAGCAGGTTTCGAACCTGGTATATCTGGATTATGAAACTGCGTTCATATCCATAAGTTCATAGCCTCATAAGTACCCCGTAAATCTATGCTACGCATGTGGTGTGTGAGTGTTTTCTTGTATGTGAAATCTTACCAATAAAATGAATCTCTGCGCGGTGTTTACTGCACTGTTTACCGGGTAATGTAAGAAGTAATGGAAAAGTGTCTAGTATTTACATCGTTATGGTTATGGAACCTGTGCAATCTTATAAATATACTCAATCTCGTCACTGTGTTTATTGCGACATGTATATGCTAGTGTAAGAGGTGGGAAAAACTGGTTGATTTTTACCATGTTATATGTATGAAATATATGTATTTAACTGAAAGTAAAATGGAGGTATATTAGTAATTTACAAACTATATGTACACTAACCTTGGCTCCGTATAATGAATTCACTGACCACATGTCCTGAAACTTCCTCGTGAAATATCGAACCAAGTCGGGCTGGCGGAATGCTTTCTGTATCAATACCCAATGAAGGTTTTACTCTGCGTTATATGCTGGTAAATTGCCTTCTAGCGATTCCTGTGTTTTCTTCTGATGTCATGTGAAGATTTCCAATCCTTTGAAATGTCCCCTTTCATATTTGTCTTAGTTCAGACAATCTGTCTACATTACTCTAATATTTAATCGTCGATTCCCTGAGAACTGCTTATCCAAATTTTCGTTCCTCCAACATATTATGCCAATCCCGTCTCAGATCTTTCATTGCGTTGATGTTTCGAAACAAAATATCATTTCAGTGTTATGGCTAGTTCCTTCTTCGTTACTGTACTCGAGTACACAAACCGCGCCATGTAGTCTGTCTCGCCGACGAAATTTCATTGTTATTTTGGCTTGTCTTTTTGTGTCTGGAATTGCCAATAAAGAAAAAAGTCACTGCTGGCTTGATCCGCCTAATATACTTCCCATGAGCCTTTCATTACTTGTGCGTTTTTCTGGTTGACTCTGAGTTACTCCACAGTTTTCTGTGAAATTTCCCACACCCCTCCTTTTTTTTTTGGGGGGGGGGGGGTGGGGGGGGGGGGGGGGGGGGGGGGATTTGCCACAACATGCATGTGGTGTGTTAGTGATGTGCTTTTATAAACGTGCACTGTATCATGTTCAGGAAACAAACCATCTTTAAATCTAAGACTATTTGCGGTTTTTCCATTCAAATATAGGTCACTCATATTTCGTTTTTCCACCAGCGTAATTGAAGCGCCATCAATTTAAGAGCTGAAGAGAAGGTAATAAAGCTCAATTACATGGACACCCCAAGCAGAACTTCTTCTTGCCATAAGGTAAACAAACAAACAAAGAAACAAAAAACAGTGTTATATTACATATATATCTGGTGATATGCAATAATTTCTGCTCTAAAATTTTTGTTTGCAACGTGTTGAGGCAGAAATTTTGGTATGAAACTGTGGCCTGATGTCACCGTACCTAATCTCATATACCTTGTATGTCCCTTATAGTTGCACGGGGTCTCTGAAGAGACAAACACAGATCAGGACTACTGCATCCTCAGACATGTCGTACAAGGCGACTAATATTAGGTTACGCATGGGGTTGACAACCTTATCATGTGAAATGAATTGCCACAAAAATTACCGCTGCAGAAACGTGTGAACGCTTGGGGTTGTGTCGGACCTATCTCTGGAGAACCACTGAAAGGACTAATTCAGCACCTTGAATAACTGCAAAAAAAAATATTACACATATTTTTAAAATAAAGAAGGGAACATGAAATTGAGTTCTTAGTAATAATAAAAAAATTTCACGCGCTGTATTGTAACTGAAAACAAGTGGATAAAAAAAAAGTAAAATAAATTTTACATCGTTTTCATGTTTTACTCCCGCGTGGCCGTAGCGTGAACGCTTAATTTGTTTAAACTGTGTATTCTAGAAGATGATATATAGAAGAGTGGGGTGCATCTCACGGAATGAGAAGAAAACACATAACGTAGTCTTAGAAAACCTAGGAATGAAAAGAGAACTAACGGAGATCACAATTAGACGGCTAAAATATGTTGGCCATGTAAATAGACATAACACGTTACTGAAGACCATAACAGAAGGAAGAGTTGAAGGCAAACGTGCAAGGGGAAGACAGCGCTATAAGTGGGAAGATAACATCAAGAGATGGACAGGAAAAAGTCTATTAGAGTGCACCATCAAGACAAGAGACAGAAGACTACGGAGATTCATTACAGCCAACCTTCGTTGTGGAGATGGCAGCTGATGATGATGTTATTGTTATTGTTGAACAGAATCGACATCTTTGCACTCCGGGCAAACCCATAGATGCTCAGTCTCCCTCAGTATATGTCGAAGGGTATGAATGCTGTTTCTGTAGCTCGCTTGTTATGTACACGACGGATGCATCCTCTCATACGTCCATCTCTGCTAGCCTTTCGTTTGATGCCAAATTCCAACAGTCTTAATCTTGATGATTTATCTATTGCAGTGTCATTCTCTAACAGGCGATCATTAATCGTTCTCAGTATCTCACCCTTATCCATATCCAGTGTGTGACAGAATTGTCCGTTCTCTTTTCCTGGCATTCATGTTTATCGCAGACATTATTGCGCAACGTCTCATTTTCTGGACTTAATCATTGTTTACACTATTTCCCTCAATTCTTGTCATGTCGGGACTTCAGCCACCATCTTTTGCTGATTAGGGTAATCAATCACTTTCCTATTTTGAAACCTGGGATCTGTAGAGAGATATGGGGTTTACTAATGTGTAACACATTTCCTGCCTGACCAGACAGTGCAGGGGAGCGACCGGATTAGTGAGTAAATAACTTGGGACGACCACAGTCGATTATGTTTGTCACGGGATTTGCCTCCCATTTGCTCTGCATTAGTGGTCCACCAGTAGCAAAAACTCAAGAGTATCTAAAATTGGTCGTCAAAGGTGTCTACCTTCGCACAAGACTGCTCTTGGCATAGTTGTAGATAGAAGGATAATGACGCCTCTATCTCAAGGTAGTTTTGACAAGTTAATTCAGAAGTGAAGAACAAAGCTGCACAGGGCAGAGCACTATTAACTTATATCTGATCCGGCACCTTTTGTGAAGTTTTAAGCAATGGTTTGGCTTGTTAGAGCCCCCAGCTGAATTAATTCGGCGAAATTTATTTTATAGTTAATTTAGCCTTTATGGCTGTAAATATATGTATATACTAGCAAAAACACGCCAAAATTGGCAGGTTTTTAATTATAGTGTGTAGTTTCTGTTACACGTATTACATTGCTGCTTCTTCTATATTCTTGCTTGCTCGATGGGAATGACGCGATCGTCTCTTCCTTTTAGCCGTCTTATCATTTTGATCCATAATAATACGTCTGCAATACTTTAAATTAAATTTTTTTTTTGAAGAAACAATCAGAAACTTACATTTTAATGTTATTTTTAAGAAAAATGATGAGTTAAATCCGTTTCCCGAATGAAACTGTACAGAATAGTATCTTGATTGCCTGTTGATTTAATACACACTGTCACACTTTTCTATTTTCGCGAGAGTACATATAAGGGGAAACAAAACAAGTATTATCTAACTTTCAACCACAGTTGCAGAGAGAGAGATATTCTATAATACATGTGCTCTCTTATCTATAAGAACTAAATCAAGTATGAATTTGTAAAATAATATATAACTATGTAACAAATGTAATAATCAATTAGTCTTTAACAAATTTAAATAAATATGGATGAAGATCTTCTTCTTCCTTCTTCCTCGTTCGTCCTGAAAAAGGCGTTGGTTGCGTTGTGTCTGTTTACAGCAAAGCTGCGATATCTGCGCCTTTTGGCCGACACATCCGACTTCAGCACGGCATTTTTGGGGACCGGGTTTGCCTTCCCTCTTCGATCACTACTCTCTCAGCCAGACTGCAGTGATGCAGCCTGTTTCCAGGACCACCACTTGGAGATGGAGTAGGGTCTTGGTCAGCTCTGGTTCGCTGACCCTGACGCAAGCAGTCAATCTATGGGTCGCTGACTGCATTCTCTGTTGCTGCGTCTTTGGGTCCCTGGATGAAGATGATTTTAGGAGGTTTTAAAATTTGTCTTCACTGAGACTTAACTGGGGGACTGATGGTTACTAGTCCGTTGCGTGCCTGTTACAAAAGACTTATCTGGCTGAGTACTGCAGTGTGTCGTTTCAGGTTATCTGTGAAGAGGACTCTTCTCTAGAGGCGTCTAGTTGAACTTGACAACTAATGTCAAGGTGGATGTCTTCACAGCATGTCCACTGTAGGTAGTTGGTGTCGAACTCAGTTTCTTGAATCACGAGATAGTGGCGAAGATTCTTACTCGAGACTGGTCTTGTCTAAGAACCGTCTTGTATCTTCTAACCACGAACTTTAGGAAAAATAAAAGAGCGAATGCCTCTGCTAAGTACATTTGTGGTACGACTAGCAAGAAGCGATCATCAGCGCTTGCTGTAGTGGTTATGAATATAATATTTTCATATGTTGAGGTTGCCAGCCTCCTATGACTGGTTTAACCACTTAGCAAGTACAGACATGTCACAATTCACATTTTAAACTATATGTTCACAAGTTACCCCAATATGGGGTATACAATCTCCTGGCACAGCAGAATGGACACAGCAACTTTGATTAGATGCTTCGAACACTTGGTCTGGGAAATTTTAAGTATTTCTCTTATGAAGGGTGCTCTGATTCCTTAAGTTTCCTGTCTTTGTATTTAAAATTGCGGGTTCTCTTTTAAGTTATAAAAACGCCCAAAATACTTTGATCTGTCACTATTAATACTGGAATACTTTGTCCGATCCTTCTCTCTGGCTACTGGGAGTTGCTAGTTTGACGTTGCGATGCAGTCTGATCTGTCTCTCCGATTTCAGAAGATTATATTTCCATTTCTCAGTTCAAGCCCAGATTGTACTTTTAGACCAACTTGCCAATGAAAGCCAAAGTCTATTCCGGCTCTCAAAGTAAACCAATGGTAAACTCTTTAGAACTTTAAGTGTGGGTCGGGATGTTAAATCATTACTATCCCCCGCGTGTTTTAAAATATCAATTTTAAAATTTACACTCGTGACCTCTTTCAAATATGGCAGTAATATTTTCGATTGTATTTGTACAAACTCACAAACTCATCGGTAAACTTATTTCCTGGCTAATACCTTCAGCCTATATTGTCTCATCTGACAGGTTATCTGTAATATTGATACAGAGATGGTACAGCGGAAGCAATTAGATATTATCATCTTTGTTTGCGTAAATCCCTGAGACGGATTTCTTAGACAGCCAATCTGGCTTTCTTTTCTTTGATCGTACGAGTCCACCTTGCGTCAACAATGATCGTCTCTATCAAAGGTGGCTAGACGACTTAAGTGATAAACGTATTATGCGCTGACCTAATTAGCCTTGTCGTACTACGATTCAACCGGAAAAACGTCAACAGAGTCTAGGGAGTGGTCAGAACAAAAATTGTAAGTGCATTACATATCCCAAATAATAGGACGGTCGGTGAGGAAAATTAAGAAATGAATTGATACTACCGGAGAGAACGAATGTTAAGTAATGTGCACAACTGATTTCCTCACAGATAGCCCGTCACCTAAGATGTTTTATTAAGTAACCAAGTAAGGGCGTGCACTTTTACATGGTTTGTACCGTCATCTAACACTGTTCTGGATAACAGTGTTCTTTCCCTCGTTATACCGTTGCTGAGAGTTTGAATTGCTCGCTTGTAATGTGTACAGTTTTGTACGTACCGACAAACGTCTTCCCATCGTTTGGGCCAAAAGTAAACCTCTTTAAGGTTACTCATAGTGGTTCCCAAGGGAACATGTTCCCCCGATGAGGATATATGGGCTGATTTCATAACGGAGGATCTTAAGGGGAGAGGCACCACGAGTTGCTTCCCTTGCCTTGTCCGTCGATAAATAATTCCATGTTCTTTGAAAAATGTTCCAAATGAAGCATGGGTTGTTTGTATGTGACTCTGTTCAGAGTACGGCGCTATGGTAATGTCAACCTTCTGCGCTTGTCATAATTCTGCTTTACTACACATAAATGTCGAGTTGAGGTACGAGTTATCCAATGTTGGGTGTTGGATGCTCTGCTCGAACTCTTTCTTGGTAGTTTCATGGTTTTAACAATTCTGGTTGTCCGGGTTATGGCGAACAGAGCAATCTCTCACAAACTGTCGAATATCGTCTCGCATATCTGGCCAGAAGTGGTTCAATGATACCTTTTTCTCCAGGGCATGAATCCGTTAATGGGGTGTGGTAGGGTCGAATGCCTTTCTTGCACTAGGCGCGTGCGATATTGGAGAGGGACAACTAATTGTCTCTTGTTCCCTACCCGTCTGTAAACTAAACATTTATCCCTGTAAAATGCTCCATGGGGAGTATGGGAGTAATTACCATACAACTTAGCAAAACAAAGCTTTAGGGCAGAGGTTTTCAAACTGTGCGTCGCGGCTCCCAGGGGCGTCGCGGCCCTCGGCTAAGGGCGTCGCGGTGGCGTGGGAATTTTGTGCCCAGATTTGAAGAACTGATGATGAAGAAGCAAGCTCATCTTTCTCATTCCCACATGATGCTTTAAGCATTAATTTAAAGGCATGCAACATTTTAAAGTTACCATAACAGCATTCATTTACAGTATGCAAGCATAATAATAAAAAAATGAGTAGGGTTTTTTTTTTTTTGAAACAAACAAGCTAGTAAATGGGGGAAAAAAGAAAAAATAAAAAAAAATAAAAAAAATAATAAATAAAAAAAAAAAAAAAAATCTGTATACCGACACTCACTCATGCGGTCAATCCGTCTACAATTAATCTGTATTTTTGGTATGCGGGTACATTCTCACGACTCACATTTCTAAAGTACAGTATTATGTGGGTACATTCACACATACATTACATTATATAATAATATTTTTTTTAAGTGAATACAATAATGATATTACATGGATATAAAACAAATTATTCACACACAAAAATGAGCGGAAGAGGAAAAGAAATGTTGACCTATGGATGAGATGTTGACAGGCAAATACTGTTTCTATGGGGGTAGATAATCAGTGTTGAGGAAGTGTTTGAAAAGTGCTTTGTTAAAAGAATATTGTGTAGGTAGGCTTTTTAGGTGGTGTGGAAGGCTGTTCCATAAGTAGGCACCAGAGTAGGCTAGACTCTTTTTGAACAGGTCGATCCTAGGTTTGGGCAGACGTAACTGATGTAATCGTTGTCCCTCCCTTCTACTGGTTTGAAACAATGATCTTAGGTACGACGGGGCATTGTTAGATAGAATTGTGTGAGTCAGCTTGGCTTTGTTGTAGAGAAGACGTTTTTTTTTAGCGACAGTATTTTGGGTTCTTTTCCTGTCCTTGTGTGTGGTGTCGTGCGATTATCGGTGATCAGACGCACTGCTCTCTTTTGCAGGGAGTGCAGTCTCTTCGAGGTGGAAGCAGGGCAACAATCCCATAGTGTAGAGCAGTAATCTAGATGTGTCTGTATATGTGAGGTGTAGAACAATAGTCTAGTGTCTGCGTCTAAGAAGTGTTTTATTTTGGCTAGCTGGTACGTCTTTTGTGCTATGTGTTTGGTTAAATTCCGTACATGGGAGTTCCACGTTAAGTGCTGGTCAATCGTGATCCCCAGAACTTTGTGTTCTGTTACATGTTCAATTTGTATTGATTCCGCGTGTAGCTGTAGCGATCTTTTGGTGCAGCTTAGGAGTTTCTGTCTGGTGGTAATCAACATAGATTTCGTTTTTGTTGTGTTTACTGGCATACGATTCATATTACTCCATTTTGTTAGATTGTCTACATCGCTTTGAAGAGTCATTTCAAGTGCCACGCAGTCATTGTCACTAGTGTAGATAGTACAATCATCTGCAAAGAGGTCACAAGTTGAATATTTTAGATGTAGTGGCAGGTCGTTGATGAACATTGCGAAGAGTAGGGGCCCAAGAATAGAGCCCTGTGGTACTCCTGTAACTACCTTCGAGAAATCTGATGCCGAGTTGTTGTGAAGCACTAACTGTTGTCGATCTGCCAGGAATGATTTGATGATGTTTAGTGGATTAGAGCCTATTCTGAGGGTTTCCAACTTTTGAACCAAGATAGTGTGGTCAATCATGTCAAATGCTTTCTTGAAGTCGACAAAAACAGCACCACATAATTTTCCATCATTTATGTTCGACAGCCAGTTGTCTGCCATTTTGGTGAGCGCTGTGTGACAGGAATGTTTGGGTCTGAAACCTGACTGGCTATCAATGAGCAGTTTGTTTGTTGTTAAGTGTTGAAATGTGGTGTTGTAAATGTGTTTCTCTAGTGGTTTTGAGAGAGATGATAGAAGGGATATTGGTCTGTAGCTGTTGGGATCGCTATGTGAGCCAGATTTATAGAGGGGGTACACTTTGGCAGATTTAAAGGCTGTGGGGAAGTAGTTGTGTGCAATACATTGGTTGTACACATAGGTTAAGGAGTCGCAAATGATGGGCGCAGCGTAACGTAGAATCTTATTGCTGATACCATCAAGCCCAGATGAATTGTTGTTTTTTAATGCCAAGATATATTTGAGAACTTCATGTACTGTTAGAAAAGGAATATGTCTTAGATCTGTTGTGGTGTGTTCAGTGTTGCAGAAGGCTGTCAATTTACTAATATCGCAGTCCATTGGCTTTAGTGTCGACTTGAGAAGGCTAATTTCTGTTTTGAAGTGGTTGCTAAAATGAGTTGCCGTGAGGGAGCAGCTTTTTGGTAAAGAGTTTAGTGACTTTGATTTGTGTGTTAGTGTTCTAATGGCTGCCCAGACTTCTTTGCTGTTTGCTTTGTCTTGAATCATCTTTCTGAAATGTAGTTTCTTTTCCTGACGAATGAGATATTGTACTTTGTTTCTAAGCATCCGATACCTGCTGAAATCTTTGAGCTTATGTGCTTCGTCCCGCTCTCTCATTGTTGATAGTATTTCATTGGTTATCCATGGGGTCTTTCTGATGTTTTTTGACCCGAACCTGCTTTATAGGAACATGTTTGTCGAATACGTTGTTGAAAGTTTGTGTCCAGTATGTTATGGCTTCTTCTGGATGCGGAAGTTGGTACACGTATGAGAGAGGGGATATTTGTAGGTCTTGTAGGAATAATTGAATGTTAAAGTTTTTGAAATTCCTGTAATGGACTGTGATGTGTTCCGTTTTAGGTGCTTTAAACCCCTTTCTCGTCCAGGTACAGCAAATAGGATAGTGGTCACTTAATGATGTCTGTGGGACTATGCATTCTATAATGTTTTCTGGGCAGGTCGTATAGATATGATCAATTAGTGTAGATGATGAGTCTGTTACTCTCGTGGGTTGATTGATTAACTGTATGAGGTTGTATGAGATGGTGATATCATTCCACGTGTTGTTCGGTTTGTGAAGGTCAATATTGAAATCCCCCAGTAGAATAATTTCCTTCGAAGAAGCCCAAACGTTGTCCATCATTCGTGAGAATGTGTCAAACCATACAGCAGAAGAGCTAGGGTTTCGGTACAGGTAACCAATTAGAACGGGGGTCAGGTTGGGGAGTTTTATTTCCAGCCATAAACATTCAATGCCAGTATGTTCTAGATCATCACGGCGTCTGTACTGAAGAGATGTTGAGATGTATATGACTAGCCCTGTTTCATGTTGTCTGTTAGGATCCCTGCGAATGGTGGTGAATCCATTAATCCTAATTTCGTCATCTGTAATTTTGTCATTGAGACGGGTTTCAGAAAAACCAAATATGTGGAAGTTTTGTTGGAGGGAGGTGGAGACTTCAGAAAGCTTACCTAGCAGGTGGTAAATGTTTAAATGACCAATTTTAAGCCCTGATAGTTTAAGCCATGAATTAGTGGTATTGCCTATATTTTGATTAGAGTTTTTGCACTCGGACATGATAATAGTCAATAGGAAAGAAATAATGAGGGGAGTAGGAATGAGTAAGAAGCAATAAAATTGGTACACAATGGTTTATACAAAATTGTAGACAAGTAATAAAATATGCACTGCTAGAGTCCGTGGACACTGTTTACAGTATCTTAATCTCTGCAAAAAGTGTGGTTTTTATCTTAAAATACAGTATAGAGAGGAGCCGCGGTGATTTATGCACAGGTCAAGGGAGCCGCGGACCAAAAAAGTTTGAAAACCTCTGCTTTAGGGTATTATCATCTCTTTGTGCCTTCTTCAGCTCCGATATGTTCGGGCTGGCTAGAGATGAGAGCTCGTGTGACAAAACGTTTGTACATGTACTTTTGAGCCCCTCTGTCACTCCTTCATCCGCTTTTTATTTGGCATATTTTATACACCTTCGTTAATATTTTTACTGTGAAGCCGCTCCCAGACTTGTTTACGTTTCGCTAGGTGAATCGTAATAATACCAGGGTAATTAGGCCGGTCAGCGGGTAATACGTTTATCACCTTAGGTGTCTGGCCACCTACGATAGAGTCGATCTCTATTGCCACAATATGAACGCTCACGAGCGATGAAAATACTAGCCATATTGTCTGTCTGAGAGAGAAGTCTAAGGTTTGCGAAGACCCAAGTGGTTATTAGATAATCGTTTCCACTGGCCCATCCCTGTATCAATATTACAGAGGATTTTTCTGGGGAGTCAATAATAGCGAGAAAGCATCTAGACAGGAAATAAGAAAGAGGTCGCGCGTTGGAATTTTGAAATGTAATATTTTAAAACACGCGGGGGCATTATGATTTAAAAACCCCAACCAAGATAGTGCTAAAGAGCTTTCGAATGGTTTGATTCGAGAGACGGAATAGACACGGATTTTCATTGGAAAATTCGTTGGAAGTACAATTTGGGATTTTGAACTGAGAATTGGAAATATAATCTAGCAAAATCGGAGTCACAAATAAGACTGCACCGCCACGCCAAGCTAGCAAATTCACCAGAACCAGAAAGAGAAAGATCGGACAAAGGATTCCAAAATTATAAGTGACAGATTTGGGCAACTTTGACACTTAAAAAAGTAAACCCGCATTTTTTAAAATACAAAGACTGAAGTCCTAAGGAATCAGATCACACTCATAAGAATACAAAATATTCCCAGACGAAGTGATTCGAAAGCATCAAAGTGCTTCGTCCATTCTAAACTGTGTCAGGAGATTGTGTTCCCAAAAGTTACTTTGAGGGAAGTGTAAACATTTATTTTACAAATGTGAATTTAACATGTTTTTCTTGCTAAGTGGATATATATGAGGCTGGCAACCTCAACTTATGAAAATAGTATGTTCATAAACTACTACAGCAAGCGCTGGTGTTTGTTTTATGCTAATTCGCTCAGAAAAGCAAAAGCAGCAACAACCCAAGACTCCAAATGGAGCAGTGATGAGTGATGATTACATCAAATGTGCCTAAAGTGTATAGTATCATAGTTTTGTGAGATATATGTACCGTGTTAATTGTAATTCAGGAACGACATTGCCCGCGCTGTCCAAGCACATATTTTTCCAGTTTTATACCCAGAAGAATATTGGTGATTTCTAATCATTTCCCTGAGTTACGCTGTGTATACCCACTAATTTAATTATTCAGAGAGGTTAACATTGGTGGGTTTACAGCCTGTGCTTTTGCAGCCCACAAATGTACTTAGCAGAGGCATCTGGTCTCTTTATTTTGTCTAAAGATCGTGGAACGAAGCCATCAAACTGTTCGTGATACGAAGCTGAAAGACGAAAGTTCTACACTAAAAGCAGGGAATCGACACTAACCGCCTAAATTGGACACGTTGTGTGAAGAAGTACACGCATCTCAGAAGAATTGACGAAACCACGGCTGCAGTAGTCATCGATTCTAAGCTAAGTGCTTACTAAAAGGCAACAGCAAAGAGAATTAACATTCCTATATTCAGTCTCTATGAAGATAAAACTTTCATCTAAAAGTCACCATCATTTCATCTCTATTTTAACCTGTTAAAACTAATTGATTATTACATGTGTTACATGTTATTTTAAAACATAACAATCATAGTTGATTCAGTTATTTTATGTATGAAAGCAAACGTATGAACAAGACTCTTTAATATATATTCTTCTTCTTCTTTGATCCATAACCACCAACCGTCAAAGCAGTCAGCGGCCATCACGCCTGGTGGCGTCTTGTAGGGCAGCAACAAATTGATTCCACTTTGCTCGGTCGGCGGCCATTCTTCGTACAGTGCCCCAACTGTGGTTCATTCTTTGCATCTCAGCTTCCACAGTTCTCCGCCAAGTTGTTTTTGGTCGGTCTCTCTTTCGCTTTCCCTCGGGGTCCATAGCATGGCTGTTCTTGTGATAGTATCAGGGTCCCTTCTGAGGACGTGGCCAACCCAACTCCAGCGTCTGCCAGCTATGATGGTGTGCATGTCCTCCTGGTTACTCCGAATAAGTAGTTCTTGGTTGTTGATGGTGTTTGGCCAAAAGATTCGGAGAATTTTCCTTAGGCAGATTGTGTGGAAGGAGGACAGTTTCGACATTTCCTTCTCTGTTACTCTCCAACATTCCGCACCATAGAGAAGCACAGAAAGTACACAGCTCTCATAAAGTCTTAATTTGGTGTTTGTGCTGTACTGGGAAGACTTCCAAATGTTGTTGAGAACAGCAAAGGCTGTTCTCGCTTTATTCATTCTGTTGTTAATGTCCTTGCTTGTTCCGCCGTCAGGTGTTACTATGCTTCCTAGGTAAGTAAATGTGTCTGTCTGTTCTAACTTCTGGTTCCTTACTGTTATTGGCTCAGGATTGCCCACATTTAGTGTCATGACCTCTGTCTTCTTCAAATTGATGTTCAGGCCAACCTGCTGGCCGTACTTATTCAGTCTATCGGTTTTGTCTTGAATGTGTTGATGTGAATGCGCAAGTAGTGCAATGTCATCTGCATATTCCAAATCTTCCAGCGTAGAAAACGTTGTCCATCTAATTCCTCTTGGACTGCCCTCTGTTATCTAATATATATATACATCCAGACAACTATTTACATCTTCAGAGCAAATATTTATAAATGAATTTCGCTAGATTTACACCAGCTGGGGGCTTGAACGGGCTAAACCATTGCTTAATTCTTCATAAAAGGCGGCGGACCGATATAAGTTAACAATTGTCCTGCCAATGCAGCATTGTTTTTGACTTTGGAAAAATCTTGTGAAAACTTCCTTGGGATAGAAGCGTCATTACCCTTCTATTTACAACTCTGCCACGGGTAATCTTGTGCGAAGGTAGACACCTTTGACGACCCATTTTAGTTACTCTTGCGTTTTGGCCGCTTGTAGACTACTACTGCAGAGCTAGAGGAGGCAATCCGTGACAGCTCATGGACCGCTTGGGCGTGTCCTGTATTTCTACAGTATCACCGGTGTATTGGGGGACCTTCACCAAAGATGGAGAAATTAGAGCTGAGTACTCTAAGCCCGAATCATATAAACAAAGTACTGTGTTGGCATCAACAGTTACTCATTCACTAATGGGAAGGGGGGGGGGGGGGGGGGTACTGGGATTTTAGATGCGTACCTTGAAGCCATAATTCCCTGTCGACTTCGTCGGCAGGCATGCGAATTTATAAGGCCCTATTTTAGGCCTCTTACAATCCGAGGTAAATTTTGTGTCAATTTTGCACGAGTTACACCACCGCCTTCCCGTTCCCTGGACTGAATTACTCTGTTTCTGCCTATGGTTGCCCTGTGGTTGTTGTTTTTGGATCGTTTTGTGTGAGGTGTTGGTCGTACTGTTGGATTCAGTGAAGGAGCGCTCCTCTCGTTTGGGGTGACTATCGTGTGGTCGCCTTTTAGATGGGTTCACTTCCGACTGGGCGCTCTGGTACCGATCAGCAAACAGTACTGCCTGATCAAGAGTTTTGGCCCTGTGCACCGCCAGGAATTTTATCATGTCAGGTGTGAGAAAGTCCTTAAACTGCTCCACGATTATCATCTCTTGTATTCCTTCGTACGATTGGTCGAAGAGATTGAGTCCCATTTCTCCAAGTACATAGCCAGATTATAATTTAGCACCTTGTGAGTTTACCGTACTGTGAAATTCAGCTCGTCAAGAAGACAGCCAGACAAACCAGATTAAGGAATAGGATCAGGATTCCACTTTAAAGGACCGGACAACATGTTTGAGCATCTTATGGATTTACACAACGACAACTCTACCTTTATTAATACGGAAAGCCTGGATTCCTAGGAACCTGAACATTAAGTCATAGTGAAAGTCTACTTTTAAGTAACACTCCAGACCACGTGTAAGAGGCATCTTAATCAAGTAGCCTTAACTATTTCTCTGAGCCAGAAGTCTGTATTCCCAATGATATTGTTGGGGTAAGTTGTACATTGTATAATTCTAAATTTTGCATTTATTAACGTGTGAAAATTACTAGTGGATGTTCAAACGAGACTGGCAATGTCAGCATATAGAATGATAATTACATGAACCACCAGTGCAAGAGCTGGTGACTGCTTTATGCGGGTTTCTCATAGAGAACCAAAGGCATAGGTAGTCTCAAGTTCCAGATGGAGTAGGGAGTGGATGATGATAGACCTGATGTACATACTTATTACATAAACTTTTTCAACCAATGCATATGTAAATGTAAACTTGTTCAATATAAATGCAATGGATGATTTCCGCTCACTGGGATTAATATTAATGCTCAGAGAGGGTAACGTTCTGATGCAGATGGGATGACGCAATGAAAACAAAAAAGGGGGGGGGGGGGGCACCTGATTTTCGTGTCAGGAAACCCAATACTCAGGAAGGTATTTATTTCTCTCTTATTTCATAATACCAATTGGTGGTACCAACTGGTAGTGCTATCTATGCAACAAGTGAGTGGTATAAGTGGCCTGCAGTCAAAGCTAGACACATGCAGCAGACGGTCTTCGCAATTACCTCACGATACTACGACGGACGTGTTACGGCATCCAGGCTCGACCAGTGACGAGAGTGAACCAGTCCATAACCTGCAAAGAACAACATCCATTCGCTGGAGCAGAAACCAACTGACATCTTACTGGCAGCTAAGTACCCATTCAAAGCTGCCAAGTGAACTTTCTATTAAACAATTTTTCAAATCAGACCATCACCTGTAAGGAAATTTTAAAGACTCTATCTAAGTTCACCCCACACTTATTTATTTTACAGTTGTTAACAAAAATTGAATATAAAATGTTGTTATCTGTACATATACAAATTTATAGTTAATTTAGTCATTTTTGAGTGACCCATATGTCTCAGTCATTTTAAGTACTTATAACAGAGCTTTTAAAGTAATATTTTACTGAGTTAAATCAGTTGGGGGCTCATCAGAACGCGCAAAATCCTAACTCATAGAAGGTCAGAAACGATAAAAAGTTTACACGGCCTGGATCCTATCAGCCGAAGTACTTGATTTCTTTAAATTCCTATGAGTCTGCCTAGAACTGAAGCACCATTCTTCAATTCACATCTCTGCCAAGAGTAATCTTGAGCGAAAGGTAGACACCTTTGAAGACCCTCAGTAGATACTCTGAATTTTTGGCACAGTTGGACTATCACTGCAGAGCAATGGGAGTAAATCCCGTGACACGGTGTTCCCACTGTGGGTTTGATGGTGACTCCAGCTAAATGCTCTTTAAAATGTTGATTTATTTTTAGCTTCACGGTTGTTGTGGAAATCCATTGATTATATTCAGATAGTGAAGTATTCTTGATTTTTTTTTAAATGCATTTTTCATAACTATGAATAATTTTAACTCTTAAAGGACATGTGGTTTTCCTGTGTTTACGCACGGAATTCTCCGTCGCTTTGAGTTTTCATATAATTTTCAAATTGAAGTGTCGGTTCTTTGCAATTTTTTTTTTTAAGAATGGTAATTGTACACATAGTTGAACAGGGAATTTAATGGGGATTAATAAAGTACAAAATATGAACACAAAAGAACTGAAACTTAATTCAAATATGCCGGCCCAGAAAACTGGCTGTAGTTCAAAAACGTAGTCCCTGAAAACTGGCCCTGGTTACCGGCGCCTGAGGAAATCGGCCCTGAATACTGTCCAGCTGTCCTGTAAGTGTTTAACAGCGTTTACCTTTTATCGTCACGTGTTTAACAATATCTACATTTCAGCTTTACGTAACAAGGCATCTGTAATATACAAAAGACAATGAAATATTTAATGATGTGGACCCACCAGGTCCAATGTAAGTTGAAAGAATGATAATATAATAGTTGTTCTTCTTCTCTTGTTTGCAGTCCACACAGGTAGCCCGAGAGCTTTGGCCACGCCGACGTGACTTCCTATTATCATCGCTGTCTTGTGTTTTGGGAATTGGGGACGTGTCGCTGTTCCCTCTTCTTGTTTACGACAACGGAGCAGGTACAATTACAATTTTATGCTTCTGTCCAGGATCGAATTGACAGTGATTTGGCCCCCGGATAATAAGGGTCATTGGCCCACCTACCACACATGCTATATAGACGTGTGGTTCTAGCCGCTTCTGTTGTGGGCACTTGAGCACTGCCCTATTACACGACCGTTCAGTCCGACCCTGTTTATATCATGCTCTTGTGTTCTATTTTCTCCTTTCAAATACTTTCTTACGCATAGTTCATGCATAATCTGAAAACATTAAACACGTTTAAAAAAAAATGATCCCAAAACCAGTGGAATTAACGTGTACCTATGTTGTGTCATCACGTGTTTGTCACGTGGGTCTATGATAAGGCAATAAAAGAATAGGAATTCTACTCCTCTATTTGTGTCGTGAGAGGCAACTACGAGGTTGTGATGAGGGCTGGCAACCTCATCATGTTAAAGAAATTGTTACATAAGTCACTTCTGCAAAAAAAAAGTGAACGCTTTAAGATTCAGTGATGACCCCATGCTGAGTAAGCAGCAACAAGAAATGATGATGATGATGTTGATGACGATGATGATGATGATGATGCAAAACTCAAAAAAGGCTTTCACTGCCTCGGGCAATATACATAGAGATCAAAGGGGATTAAGATCAACGCAAATATAAAAATTCCCAACTCAAATATCGAATTAGGCCTGTCGTATGGCTCCGAAAAGCAGAGAACAACCAAAATAGATAACCAGAAAGAGCTTCCATAAATGTGTGATTCACGGAATATAAGGATTAAAATTGAATGGCATAATAACGAACATTGCATCGATGGAACATTGAATCGATGGAAAGAAATAAATAAAAACTATTGACTGAAGAAGTGAGAAATAAAATATTTTAGAGTTTACGACTCACACTGAGAAACAAGGTAAATTGCACCATAAGGCTGTTCGTTTTCTAGAATCCTCTTGGTTAAAGAAACAGAGACCCAAGCATGCATGAAGAGAAGAACTAGAGACGAATGCAGTGTAAAGGAACTCGTTCCCCAGTTTAACGGGCTAGGTTTCATTATGCATCTTAACTGTCCGAGATTCCGCATGTAAATTGGACGGGCAATCTCAGGACAGTACGTACATAAATAAATAACTTGACATAACTCTGGGTCACAGTTCCACACATATAACCGCAGCAGCATAGTCCTGGACATCAGTAACAATAGTACAAAAATACTTGCATCAATAAGTTATGTGGTACAGTCGTTCTAACGTACTGGCAGCCACTGCATTCTATTAAGTGCGGCTTTCACTCCTCGCATATATACCTTTCTGGTCTGATTACCAGGCATCATAGTTCATCAAGAACTTCATGGCGCGGGTAAACCACAACGCGCTTCTAGTATCTAGGTTTTTTTTTAAAATAAAGCTCCTGGTATGCTTCCAACCACTGGAACAGCCAAGGTCTTAAAAACATAGACCTCCTTTTACACGGGAAAACAAACTACGCACATCCACACAATGATATATAAAGGTCTTATAACATAGACTAGCGTTACGAACGAACGAACGAACTTTATTTTCAAAGGGTTAAGAATTGGGCACGCAGGCCCGTCTTACATTCTGCCCTTCTTCTCTCTGTCATCTTACATACCGTATCCTTTCAACAGCACATGTATTTTGAGCATTATTTAAGCATACAACATTATCAAGATAAAATAATAACATACATTTGTAACATCCAGTCATAATCAAATTTAAGTATGTAAAAAAAATTTAAAAAAGAGGGAGAAAAAAAATTAATTAAAATAAATTTAAAAATTTAAATTTAAAAAAAAACAACAAAAAAACATACATACAAACACACAAAATCTAAACCATTCGTACGGTAAATTAGACATAATTTGAAACGTAACCAGATTATGATGGCATATAATAAGAATTCGTGACATTTTGGAAATCTGCTGCTGAATGACCTGGGACTTCGTGTGTTGTCAGCGCATGCGGAAAATGTTCCCACAGGTGAGCAGCTTTGAGTCCCAAACAGATACTGCCACAGGGAGTGAATTGTTGACGCCTCCACTACACGAGATCCAGTTTTATGACCTATGCTCCTTAGGGAGGTAAAGGGTATTGACTAATAGATGAGAATCGTGCATATAGGCCCGTCTTACATTTTGCCCTTCCTCTTACTCATCTTTTATTGCTAGTTATCCAGACATTCTCCAACATACTTAAGGTATTAGTTTAATGGCGATGCAACATTATAAGTAGTATAAAAGCATACATTTACAGTATCTGATTACAATTAAGAAGTAAGGTATATTAAAATGAAAAACTAGATCATCAGACCCTCCATACAGTATATTATTAGATAATAATTCGAAATATAATCACTTAGGGCGGCATATAATTGGCACTCATAATGTATTTGAACAGTCTACGATTATATGAGTAGGGACTGTGCATGTTTTTCAGGTCATGTGGAAGACTGTTCCAAAGATGAGCAGCTGAGTAAGCCAAGCTCTTCTTGAACAAATCTAGCCTGGGCTTGGGTACCTGTAACTGGTTTAAGCGGTTACTACGTTTTTCGTTGAATTTTAAAAGTGGCCACAGATACGTTGGAGCATTCTGTGACAAGATTTTGTGAGCGAATTTAGCTTTGTTAAATAGGAAGCGTTGGCACTCCTAGGTGGATTCACCTAGATCTAGGTTTTTTGGTCCCGTCTAAGTGTCATTTTCCTTCAATAGTTGAAGAACGCCAACTAGTTTTCACCCAAAGTAGCCTGAAAATAGCACAAAAGTAGCCCAAAAATAAACCACCTAAAGTATCCCACGTCGCCCAAAAGTATCCTAAATTTCCAAATCTTAGTGTATCTGGGTGTTTGTTAAGGTACCATCTAGATTTTTTTATTATTTTTATTTTCAAAATTCACGGTGGCAACACTGATATAACCTCTTGGCGCGGGAAAACGACGCGCCTCCTAATATATCCACTTTCAAGCGCGGGAAAAGACCTAACGCGCTGGTAAACAATAATGTATTAAGGCCTTGTAGATTTTATTACGCGGGACATCATCACTTCAAATCCAAAAGTACAATAATTAAAAGTCGCAGACACTATTCACAGATCTACAAGATACCAACCGTCTCCGACGACTGATGGCCACATACTCCCCTATCACATCTCAGTATTCTCTCTACCACGTACACTGACTTCACTCCGCACACTTCTCACAGACGCATGATAACCTAGATTCATACTGTCCGCCCCTGAATCCTCTTCAGTCACAATACGTGCTCATAAAATGAAACTTACAAGTGGCACTTCACGCTTGCGTATCTTAACAATACTGGTACTCTTAACAGGTTACTCCATTCTCCAGCCACACGCATCTATACACAACATGTATGTCATGACATTTCGCCCTCTCCAGATGGAAAACGCAGTTTTTCACAAGAAGGTGTTGAAGGCTTTGCCAGAGCAAACGTACTCTCCTGGTAAAACAAAAGAAATGCCTTCTATACAACATAAAACTATATTGGATGCAAAAATACAATGTGTGCATCAATAAATATATAAACACCATAAGTGGATTCACCATAACAGACATTCATCGATGAACCAAAAGGTACAGCAACATTGTTCAGTACGTAATATATTTCCCATTCCACTGTTTTACCCCCGTCTTACGGCAGTTCTCCTCATATACTTATATCATACCCCATAACTGACTGCATTGTCTACCTGTTTGCTCACTTTTCACTTTTATCTCCTCTCTTACTTTCGATTCATTCACCTACTTTCATTGTTTATTATTTTTTATTTATTCTTTGTATCTATAAATTATATTATTTTTATATTCTATTTATTTATTTTTGTGTGTGGTCTCACTCGATTTGCCACTATGCCTTCACTGAAACACTTCATTAATTCACTTCGGTCTTCTATAACCACCTCCTTCAGCCTCTTACCACCTGATATATCTCGCACTGCAATTGATTTTGCATTTGCTACATTCAAGAAAACTAGATTCACTTGCCATCTCCACTTTATCCGCACCTGCCTCCGCCTTAAAGTTCTCCCTCATGGCTTCACTTCTCACTTCCACCCCTCGGCTGGCCTACTTCACCCTCGCGAACATCGCCTCTTACAGCGCATCGAGACCACATGTGGGTTCCAGCGTATGCGGGCTGTCGCAGCTATCCATTCCCGCCTCCTGGCAGATATCAGTGCTCAGCAGTCTCAGCTTCTACTCCGCTTACGTAGTCTCACCTCCAGCTACTTTCCTGCCTTCCCCATTATCCGCATTATTATCCATACCCTCAACCGATAACTGTATGGTTTTTTATCCGCCCACAAAAAGGACAAACTTTCCCGCCTCTGTCCTACCCCTGATACTGTCCCTGCCTCCTCTACTCCATCTCGTTCCCAGGTTGTTTGTATTCCCGCTGATCTTGCCCTCTCTGAGGGTGAGCTTTCGGTCCTCAGCAAGTGCTTGCACTTTGTCCCTCTCCAACCATCCTCTGATCATACAATCTCCTCCAAGATGTTCATCGGTTTCATCGCCGTCTGCGACTTCAGTTACATTTCCACAACAATGATGATCCTCAGAGATCGCAGGCTGAATCAGATGATGCCTTTGCACGCTTCGCTCCTCCCAAGAATAAGAATTTTACACCCTCTCCTGGGGCTTCCCATGCTCTGGATTTATATATTCAGAAAACCCTCCATGACATTCAGCAACTCCAACCTCAACGCCTGCGTTATTCCAACCTTTCTTCTGATGAGTCTCATGCCCTCTCGAAGCTCTGCCGCAGAGATGACATTGTTATCAAACCAGCGGACAAAGGAGGTGCCATTGTGGTATGGCGCAAGGACCTGTACCTCGAAGAAGGTAATAAGCAGCTCACCAACAGCTCCTTCTACCAGCGCCGTGACAATGATGCGACAGTCCTCAACAATCGTCTGGTCCATGACACCATCAAAAGTCTTATCGTTCATAAGTCCTTACCTTCTAGCGCTTCTCATCTCCGTATTGACAATAGTTGTATGGGTAAGCCTGTGTTTTATATGCTTCCCAAAATTCACAAACCCTCTAACCCTGGGAGACCCATTGTCTCTGCCTGTGCCTGCCCTACTGAACATATATCAGACTTCCTCGATGGCATCTTTCAGCCTATTGTAGAGCAGCTTCCTTCCTTCTTAAAGGACACAAACCATGCTCTTACTACTTTTTCCTCTATCCAGCTTTCCCCAGACTGTACCTACCGTTTATTTCTGTTAGATGTTTGCTCGCTTTACACTTCCATTCCTCACTCTGATGGTCTCCGTGCTCTCCAGTTTTTCCTGGACCAGCGCACGCACCCCTCTATTGCTACAGTAACTCTCCTGCGCCTTGCAGAACTTGTCCTTCGACTCAATTCCTTTGAGTTCAATGGACAGTTCTTTGACCAAATTAGTGGAGTCGCCATGGGCACCAAGATGGGTCCCAGTTATGCCTGCCTCTTCATGGGCTACCTGGAGTATCAGGTGTGGCAGCAGTATCCTGGACCTTTTCCATTGATGTATCTTAGATACATAGATGATGGCATAGGTCTCACTGATATGCCAGAGGTTGACCTATCTAGGTTCATTAACTTCATTAACAACTTCCACCCTGCGATCCAATTCACCTCTCACATCTCCACTGTCTCTGTTAATTTCCTCGACATCGTTGTCACCATCACTCCCCCCCCCCCAACCTCACCACTTCGGTGTACTACAAACCCACCGATGCACACAGTTACCTCCTTTATACTTCCTCTCATCCTCCGGCTTGTCGTGACTCCTTGCCGTTGTCACAACTTCTCCGTCTCCGTCGGTTATGCCAAGATGATGACAACTTTCTATGCCGAGCACAAGAAATGTTGGACTTCTTTCGTAACAGACAGTATCCAGAGGATGTTCTTATCTCATGTCTAGAGGCCCTCAAACCCCGCCATAACACCTCCTCTGATAGAGTCAAGTTAATAATGACCTATCACCCTCACAACACTGCTGTCAAAAGGATCCTGTATCGTCACCTTCCTCTCCTCCAAGCTGACCCAAAGGCGCGGGAAGTGTTTAGTGAGCCACCCTTGCTGGCATATAGACGGGATAAAAATTTGAGGGACCTCCTAGTCCACAGCCGTTTGAAAACCGTCAACGATGGCCACTTTGGGACCAAGCCATGTAACCGAACACGATGTAAGACATGTCAGTATGTTATCGAAACACGTTCAGTCTCGTTCCCTAACACCAAGTTCACCATCACACATGGCTTCACATGTGAGTCACGCAACGTCATCTATGCTATTATATGCAAACGTTGCACCATTACTTACATCGGCCAAACGGGCACACGACTGGGCGACCGATTCTGCAGACACCTCTACGACATCTCTCAGTTTAAATCCACACCTGTGGCCATCCACTTCAATGGCCCGGACCACCACGGTGCCACTGACATCCAGGTGACAGCTATCAGATCCTGTTCCTCGGACGCCAACAGTCGGTTTCGCCAGGAACAACGCCTCATCCATCTTATGGGTTGCCTTAAACCACACGGCTTGAATACCCAACATTCTTTTGTCTGAGACACCTTTCTCTATCTAGTCCCTATTGTATTATGACTGTCTACTTTAATGTGATCACCCTTCTTTTTTTTTTCTTTTTTTTTTTTTTTTTTTTTTTTTTTTTTTTTTTTTTTTTTTTTTTTTTTATATATATATATATATATATATATATATATATATATATATATATATATATATATATATATATATATATATATATATATATATATATATATATATATATATATTATTTTTTTTATTTATATCTATTTATTTTATTTTATTTTATTTTTTTTTTCTCTAAATCGCTTTTCCCTCACTTTATATATATATATTATTATTATTATTTTATTTTTTATTTTTATTTATTTTTTATTTTTATTTTTTTTATTTTTTTACTCACTCTTTTCCGGTCCTTATTTTCAATGTTTCTTATTTTTTATTTTTAATGTACTTTCGACTTCCGTTTTCCGGTTTAGTGGCAGCCATCTTGCTTCTGTGACTGGGCATGTGACTGGACACAAGGGAGTTATTGTTCTCTTATTTTTATAGTTTCATGTTCTCTACTTAATTCTCATTTTCTTTCTTTCCCTCCTGTCTTGTTTGTCTGTCCCTGACGAAGGCCTTGTGGCCGCAACGTAGGTTTTTCCTGTCCTTTCTCCTTGTAAGACGCATTACTATTTGTTTTTGGTTTTTTTTCCCATTCCACAATATACTTGAACTATAACTACCGAAACCACTACTGCAAGAGCATATGAATGCTTCATGCGGAGGCCAGCCACATTGGTGACCCTATGCTCCATAAGGAGCGAGAAGAGACATAATTCGTTCCCAAGTGAACCGTGCTCTCATAAATTATCAGACACATAACATTAATTAAATAATATTGAAATGGGCATTGTCATGAGATACATGACGTGTATACATGTGTGTGGGTAGAGAATGGTGTAACCTGTTAGTGTATTATTATTGAAGTATGCAAGCTTGGAATGTTACATTTAAAAGTTCACTGTTTAGAAGCACGTAGCATGGTTGAAGAATACTCAGGGGCGTTCATTTGTGAATCGAGGTTTATGGGCACATGAGAAAAGCGTGCGAAGTGAATGTAGTTAGCACACTTGTCAGCGAAGTATACTGAGATGTTATGGAGGTCTGTGGCCATCCGTCGTGGGAGAGACGGTCGGTGTTTTCTAGAGTAGGTGAATAGTGTCTGTGATTTTGATTATGATATGTTGGATGTGACGCGATGATGTTCCGCGTAAGGTGTATTTACAAGGCCTTTATATATTGTTATTTACCAGCGCGTTGTGTTCTGTCCCGCGCTTGGAAGTGGATGGATTAAAGGCACGTCGTTTTCCCGTGTCAGAAGGAGGTCTCTGGTAAAACCATTATATGTTATTGTTTGAAGGCGCGTTGTTTGCTTTCCCGCGCCAATTGGAGGTCTACGTTATAAGACCCTGGCTGTTCCAGTGTTTGGAAGCCTAATAGGAGCTTTCATAGAAAGCTCGTGTGTTTCGGCACTATAAGCGCGTTGTGGTTTTCCCGCGCTGTGAAGTTCTGGAGGAACTTAAATGCCTGGTGATTAGACCAGAGATAGAGAAATATGTGCGAGGAGTGAATGCCGCACTTACATTGAATACAGACCATAGAGATATCTGTGCGAGGGGTGAATGCCGCACTTACATTGAATGCAGTTGCTACCAGTACGTTAGGATGACTGTACTACATATTCTAATGATGTAAGTATTTTGTACTATTGTTACTGATGTCCAGGACTATGCTGTTGAGATTATATGTATGGAACTGTGACCCAGACTTCTGTCAAGTTATTCGTTTGCGTACGTACTGTCTTGAGTGTCAGTCCAATTTATACACCAAATATTATACAGTAAGATGCTTACGAAATCTATCTCGTGACATCTATTTGGGAGCGCATTATACTGGGGAACAAGTTCCGTAACAGGCATAAAATTAAATTAAACAATATGTACAACGAATGAGCATAAACTACCACCTCGCAACTGATCCATATCAATATTCGTCCCTGCACTCTGAAGCATGTCGTATATGCCGCCTGATGAGATTGGGAGCTTATCATATGAAACACATTGTTACAGAAACAAACCATTGCCATGGCATATAAATGCTTCGTGCAGGCTTCTGTTGGGACACAGCCGCACTGGTGTCGCCATGCTCCACAAGGGGCAAACACAGAAACGCTTATGTCTCAAAGTGCCTTACGCACAAAGGGGTCGCATTACGCCCACAAGAAGTCTTAATACCTAAAGCTAGATGCATCCTCTCCAATGGCATCTAACACCACAAAACTGTACACAACATATGTAATTAAACTAATCTCAAAGTAACACCATAACATTGTTCGTTAACTTACTTCGAGTTCCACTATAATAAACTATCTTGGCATGAATGGAGAAATTTATATTGATCTTGTACTACTAAAGTAGCATCTCTCATAATAAATCAATTTTCATCCAACACCAAATAATAAACATGTTTAACCCCCAAAAAATATACAGTAAAATCATAATCAATTATCGTGAAAAACACTAAATTACTTTCGCAGTAAAGAATAAAATAAAATAAAAACTCTTGGACTAACAAAGCTAGCAAACGTTATAATTAGCCCACTGTGCTCTCAAATAATAAATAGCTTAACATCATTAGGCCTATAGCACGTGGTAACTAAAAATGTGTAGTAACTAAAAATGTTATTGTCGCTCACATGCGTCATCTTTATGCAGTCATCAACACGCCCCCCCCCCCCCCCCCGGCTGCCATCTTGCCAACAAGTTAATACTATCTAAATTAAAGTAATAGATCGCTTCTCTGACTGGTTTCATGAATGAAATAGATTCCTTCTCTATATTCTCACAGCCATGACAATGGACTTAACACGACTAATAAAACCTATTCACACGTTATTTTCACTCATCTATAACTTACTTACTTACTTAGTCGTTCCCCTTCTACCGTGAGGTGTAGAGGTTTGGAAGAGAGAGCGCCAGACTATCCTATCGGCTGTCTTCCTTCTGGCCTGGTTCCATTCTAGTCCTCGGTCCTTCAAAGATTGTCTAATGTTGTCCTCCCAGCGGACTCTGGGTCGTCCTGTGGGTCTGGATCCTTGGCTCTTTGTTTCCCATGCTTGAGGTGGTAGCCGGTCTTCTCCCATTCTGCATCCATGGCCAAACCATCTTAGTTGGGACTGTTCTACTTGGGTCTGCAGGGGGTGGGATTTAAGGCCTTGACGTATCGTCTGGTTGCGTACCATGTCTCTTCTTGTTACTTCAACCACCTTCCTCAGATACCTCATTTCTGACGTTTGGATCTGGCTTTTGTGGGTTGTAGTCATTGCCCATGACTCGCATCCATATGTCAAGACTGGGACATAGGTGGAGCGGTATACAGCCATCTTCGTTTTCTTACCAACCTCTCTCTTGCTGAGGAATCCTCGATTTATGGCCTGAAAAAGTCTCCCAGCTGCTGCTTTTCGAGTGGCCAACTCTTCTTTGATGCCTCCCTTTCGGTCAATAATAGCTCCGAGGTATTTAAAGTGGTCGACCTGCTCCAGGACCTGTTCTCCCAGCTTAATCTGATATCTTCTTTGTTCTCGTGATATCACCATGGATTTTGTTTTAGAGCTGCTTATGACCATCCCTCTCTTCTCCAGCTCTTCCTTCCAGACTTGCAGGTTGAATTGGAGATGTGCCTCTGATTTAGCAATCAGGGCAACATCATCAGCAAATGTCAGCTCCGAAATACAGACCTGTCTCATCTTCCAGTACCCTACTGAATACTTTCTTGTTCTCTCCTTACATGCCTTAATGACATCGTCCATGAGGAGTATGAAAAAGTAAAGTGACAGGATATCACCTTGTCTTACACCAGTGGTGGTCCTGAACTCTTCTGACTTATGGTTAGCTGTCCTCACATAATTTCTGCAAGACTTGTAGAAGCTCTGTATAGCATGAATCAGAGGTGTTGGAATGTTCTTCCTTGCCAAACAATCCCAAAGTTTGCTCCAGGGGACCCTATCAAACGCCTTTTCCAGATCTATGAAACAAAGATGGATCTCACTCTTATACTCAAGGGCCTTTTCACTCAGCTATCTGAGTGTGAAGAATAGGTCTTGAGTACTTCGGTTCGCTCGGAATCCGCACTGGACCTCATCCAGTTGTGGCTCAGCTAGGCGTCGGAGTCTCTGCTCTAGGATTCTAGAGTAGATTTTACCAGGGACACTGAGAAGGGATATGCCTCTATGGTTTCCACACTGTCGATTGTCACCCTTTTTGAAAATTGGTGTTATGATGGCAATCTCCCAATCCTTTGGTATGGTCTTGTTGTACCACGCTGCCTGTAGAACCCTTAAGAGTAATAGGTCGCCTGATGCTCCCATGTACTTAACCATTTCTGGTGTTATGATGGCAATCTCCCAATCCTTTGGTATGGTCTTGTTGTACCACGCTGCCTGTAGAACCCTTAAGAGTAATAGGTCGCCTGATGCTCCCATGTACTTAACCATTTCTGGTGTTATACCATCATGCCCTGCTGCTTTGCCCATCTTGATTTTCTCCAGTGCTGCCTTCAGTTCTTCCATCTTTATGTCATCTTCACCATCATTGGTTTTCTTTTCTGTGCTAATGGTTATCATTTCTGATGCTTCACCATGCTCACCATCCATAACTTTAAAACTAAATCTAATGTCCTGGAAGAAATCTCCTTTGTAAACACATCTATCTATTTTCTCAAACATTAGAACAGACTCATGCTGAATATAATTCTAAAGCTACAGAACACTAATGCTAATCTGCTTTAAAATCAAACTCACGTGTCATTTCTTTGTTCATCTCCTACCCACACACTTCGTTTCTTCCGTCTGGACCGCTCTTGCGAAAAGGGTCTTCGCCGGCTCACCGCTCTCTTTATATATTCGCGGCCTGGCCACATCACGCGCGGCGTAGTGATTTACGCTCGCGCATAAACACAACTATTTACGTCGGGTGTTAAACGCGTAGATATGAAAATGAAGGCAATATCATGGCCCTCTTGAAGAAGCGAAAACACAAACATTTTCAGGCATTATTATGGCCCCATCACATAGACATACATGCAGTGCTTTCAAAATGATTAAATCGACGTTAAATTTGTATATTTACAAATAACAGATTTAATAATCACTTAGGTTTAACAAGGCTTTTAAAAAAATGAATAACTATTTATCAGAAAGTTATCATCACTGTTGTGAAAGTTTGAAAAGGATTTCACTTGGCAGCTTTTATGTGTTCCTTAGCTGTCAGTGACGGTTCTGCTCCTTCTGATGGTTTGGTTCTTGGTAGACTAGATCGCTGATCATGCTCGTCGCTGGTCAAGGTTGTAGGGCGCAGCACGTTCCCAGAAGTGTCAGGGAGTGTCTACAAAGTTGGTTCCTCGTCTTAAAGCCCCGTCTGATGATGGTATCTAGCTCGACTAAAGGCCACTGATACCCTTCTTGTTCCACAGATAGTACCCTCAACTGGTACCACCAACTAGTATGATAAAAGAATAGAAACAAATACCCTATGAGTATTGAGTTTCCCAACACATAGTTATGTGTCCCCATCTTCCTATTTCACAATCCCATCTACCTCAGACTTTACCCTCGATGCGAATTAAGCTTAATCCCTCGAGAGAAAACTTTCTTTACATTTAAATTGAATAGCTTTATATTTACTTTACATTCAAATGAAAAGGTTAATAGTATAGATAGAATATGTTTACATTTGCCTATATACTGGTTGAAAAATGTTCATAATATAGATTGAATATTTTTTTCATGAACATCTACACTGGTTGAAAAGCTTTGAAACTTTCACTAATTTTAAAGTGAAAATGTTTACATAGACATTTACACTTGTTTGTAAATGTAAATATTATAATTAGAATGTACATCATGTCTTTCATCTTTCCCTCCCTGCTCCATATGGAACTTGGGACTACTTATGCTTTTAGTTCTCTAAGAAACTAGCAATAAAGCAGTCAGCCGCCCTTGCAGTGGTGGCTAATGAAATCATCATTCTATATGCTGATGTTGCCAGCCTCAAATGTCTTGGACATCCACTAGCAATTTTCACATATTAATATTCACATGGCAACATATACATATTAGTTCACATGTTAGTAATGAAAAATATAGAATGTAAAATGTACAACTTACGCCAATCTTGGCTCACAGACTGTTTGCTCATAGAAATAAAGGCACTTGAATAGGCCTCTTACACGTTTTCTTGGGGGCCCTTACTTTAACAATAATTCCTACTATGACTCAGTGTTTTCAGTTTCCTCAGAGTCTGGTTTTCCTTATTAAAATAATAGGGTTTTCCTGGGCTGTTTAAGTCCTTCAAAATACACCAACAAAGTCCGGTCTGATAAAATGGAATTCTGATTCTAACTCTGGCAGTCTGGTTGTTATCTTGGCAAGCGATTCTCACAGTAAACTAGACGTGCAAAAAATGTCAGATTATATTGCAAGTTTTCGTCCCCCGCCTTGTTTGTCACAATTTCAGGCGCCGCCCAATCAAGGATTTAGTCGCTCCTCTTTTCGAATGTCCGCCAATCGTTTTAAAAACATGCATATATTTAGGTGGGGTAATTCACAATTATTTCCGCGTGAAATTCTGTGCGTTATGCAAAAGGTCACGTATCCCATTTATGGAAGTGACACGTCCGTACACTCTCTCAGCAATGTGTTCAAATACAACATCTTACTTTTATCTAAAGTTATCTGTTCGTGAAAGTCGGACAGGAAACGATTATGTCATACATGTCTGTCAAAAATGTGTCGCACAGACAAGTAACCTCTTTATCCGTCGCTTGTGCACTCAAAATCCGTCTCAGGGCGGGTAATTTTACCGCCTGGCGCGGCTTGAGCAAACAAAACTAATGCGAAAATTGACCAGGTCCATATGGGTTTTACCTGCGTTAATCTCCGCAAAGCTGTGAAGCGCCAAGCAATTGTGATGAATTATCAAGTGTGTCAAAGGTGTGTTAAATGATTTGACTATCAAATATCTGCTATATAGCAGAGAAAGAAAAGGGTGCCGACCACTGAAAAGCACGTAATAAAGTCAGTTCCACAATTGTCACAGAATACGGCCGTAGTGGACAAGAGAGCGACCCAAAAATTATGTGACAGCGGGGATGAGAGGGAGGATCGGCTACGTTAACAACATTTACTACTACTTAATAGTTTATTTCTTTATGACTTATACCATAATCAGACCCAAAACTGCAGCAGAAGTCCTAATGACAGAAGAAAGCTCTAAGAGACAAGTAGCTCTCTTCACAGATGCTTTGTCAGTAATTTCAATCCTTAAAAGTCGGAATTATGTTCTAAAGATTTGTGATACAGTAGATCCTAAAATGAAGCAGCTGACAGATTGGCAAGGGAAGATGGAAAGCTACCTCAACCTGACGCAAGCATAACTTGTGAAGAGGCCAAGAGTTTTATCAAGAACAGATACAGGAGCAAGTGCGAAGCAGCGCATCCATGCCATAAAAAATATGATGCATAGTAATAGTTTAGCAGAAGTAAACATGTAGTAATCTTCAGACTACGCACGGACCACAATAAAATAGGACATCATCTATTCAACAAGCTGAATATAGGAACTACTAATGAGTGTAACTGTGGCACCGATGAAATAACTGCTGAATGTCTACTTCAAATGTGCCCAACATATGAGGAACAAAGAAAGCACATATGGCCATCACCAATGCCGTTCTTGGAAAAACGGAGAAGCCAGCAGCCTCAAGCTGACCACGTCTTTTTTTGAACATATTCAAGTCGACGTCCGAAATTGAACGAAGATGATGAAGAAGAACACACAGCCTCCATTTTTTGCTAAATTGTGAAAACAGTGTAAATTTGGACAGGATAAACAAGTGTTTTTTTTTTCCGTGGTTTGTTATTAATCATATCTAAAAGGTATAAATATTTATCCTATTTCACATTCTATTAATTTTCGATCACTGTGCTTGGGGTCGAAGACATTCCAGCCCTTACCGCCTCATATAGATAGCGCATACTTTTTCTAAACGATTGACTGACAAAGACTTAACCTAAGATTTTCATGAATTCCTTTGAATGGCTCTTTGAACGATCATTGATGAAGAAAATATTTGTTTTCAGTAATAAAAGTTGTTTGACTATTAGTGCATAATTACTCAGAATCTGTTATATGTCCTTCATAGGAGGTATCATAGAAAGCATTTATTTTGGGATTGATTGTTTCTACTTGGGACGGTTTTCTGTTTTCATTCCAGCATTCTTCTTATTGCCTTATTTATTATGCATGGTCTGTGTGGGAGTGCCCACAGTGTTCCTCGAGCTATCACTGGGACAGTTCAGTAGCTCAAGCCCTTTAACATGCTGGGAGTTCTGTCCATTGTTATCAGGTATGACTTAATCCTCATAATAGAAATGTCACAGTTATTAAACATTTCCTATAATTAGCTAATGTGATTAACTATTTGTTGATGTGTTTAATTTTACTTGTACTGCTCCTATAGCCCTGGCATGTAGGGGAGATCGAGCACTTCTGTCACTATTTTTATACTTTATTACGTAAACTTTTATAGTATACATTTTAACAGTATACGTAAATTAACATCATCAGCGTATACGGATGCGTCGTGGATAACGTAAACACAGCCTAGTGTTCGAAATTACCTGTCATTAAACACATACTGGCTACCTCCGTTGCCATCCAGTCATTTCGGCACTATCGTCAGACCCATTTACGTCCTGTTAATTCGGAGTATACTGACGCCAGAGAGGATTCGCCTATTGCTAGTATTCGTCCCCTGCCTGAGAGATCAAATCTTCACTATCTAGCATAACAGGCTCACCTGCGGGTCGCTCCTGGATATTCGTTTGCCAGCAGTAGTTGGTCTTTACTGGATATATCAGTGGCTGCAAGTATTTCTGCACTCGTTTTAATCTCCTTCATCTTATAGTGTGCTCACCAGCCACATAAAATTGTTAACGCATGGGTTTTATTACGACGCTGTTACAGAGAGAGAGAGAGAGAGAGAGAGAGAGAGAGAGAGAGAGAGCTTAACTCCATAGCCTTTGAATATCAAATTAGGTGGAACAGTGTAGTGTTTTTCCGAGCTGGGGAGTAAATTTACCTACCAGGATTTGTTAACTTTACAGGAGGCCGTTTTCTTCACGAAAGCTGGGGGCCTACCCCTTTAGTTAGATTATCTTGGTAGTGGGAAATTGTACGGGTGTTGGTGGTTCTGAGTGAGACGTTTTGTCTGAGAGATTAAGTGAAGTATTTTCCTGTGATTGTGACATATAATCACTAGCAAATCAGAGCTAGTGAAGTTATTATTTTATGTTGGTATTGTGGTTTTCTTTAATGAATATATTTATATGTTTACAGCGGTCAGAATTCCTTCCATTCTAACTGTCACTTGATGTTTGCTGTTGTAATCCTCACTGTAATAGATTATCCAATTTAGCAAGGGAGGACATATGAGAGTATGACATATTAAAAATCATAGTCCTGAGAATGGCTGGGAAGTCATATCTGATCCTATCTCTCTTCTCCCCAGAAGTCATATCTCTCTATATATTTTCATTAGTGACTTTAATTTTCTCTACTTACACTTTACACATTCATGTTCTGTCTAAACTCAGACATCCTTGTGACGGTTTGATTAGAAATGTCTGCCCTTTAATCTGAGTCGTCGGTCTATTTTCTTTCTATTTTTGTCTCCGCCTCCTTTTCTGTCATTTTTTTTATCTAAATAGCTCTAATTCTGTCTTTGATCTTTCAACCGTGATAGAACAAAGCGATGCCCACCCTTTCGCACGTGCGAGGCGGAGCGATGTCAAAAGGTCTTATATGTAGATATTCACGGGGAAAACTACAAGTACCCTGGTCTCTTTGTTTAGGGGAGACACGAGGATTTCCTTGTCTCTTTTATCTGGTGCCGACTCTCGGTGCCAGCCGAGCGTAAGTCGCTCGCATAAACGGGCGAGTGGGTTAACATTACGCCACTTTCCTTCGGCTTGGGGCAACCACAGAAGCTTATGCGTGGTATTACGTCTCTTGTTCTCTTTTCATCTTGAACGGTCTGCGAATACGAACCGAACATCTGGCATTTTTCTTACTATAATAAAGCTGGTCTCTAACACTTGTGACCAAAAGGAATTTATGTTGCTAACTTATACTTCGACTGAGAGCCGTTTTGTAACTAGTGTCGAGCGGAGATTCATTCCTTGATGGTAAGATCACCTAATTTTTGGTTAAAGTTATTTTTAGGGTGAGTTAGCTTAATAATATAGATATAGATAAGTTAGTCTAATCCCAGGTTACTTTACATCTTGAATATTTAATTCATAAAGCAAAGAAATGTATGTGAGGTCTGGGAGTTATAATATTATTAAGCGCATTGCCAATTTAACTCGGCCTAAGAAGCACGGCCCAGACAGAAGATGAAATAAGACAGGGATATTCTATCAGACAAGAGAGAGATATATATATTTGTGCAAGACAGAAGAGACATGTATATTTTATTTGACCAGTTGTTTTCCTTTTTAATATGTGTATAGTTTTATTCTGTAAAGAGTTTCGCTATTAATTTGCTACGAGGGCATTAGCCACGCCAGGCAATTTGATATAATGTTTCTTGTTTTGGGTGGCTAAAATTGGCATTGCCTTTTAGCCTGAGTCAGATTACGTGTGTGTGAAATAGAAAACGAGCGTAAGCAGAGTTTCACGCATGACTGGCTGCCTGAGCTATGAATAAGCGCTAGGCGCCGTCCCGCAACCAGAGAACGGGGAGAGCGTGGAATGTGTTTTGACTTTGAGTGTAATTGTTTTTTGTGTGATGGGGAGAAGAGACGGTGCCGTCGGTTGTAAACATTTAGTGTTGAGTGTCCTATGGTTGCATAGATATATATTTTTTCTTCACTTGTCTGTATATTTCAGAGCGGGTCACGATTGACGCTGTCTGTGCTCTCCTAACGCACTCCCGATTCTTCAGATTTAAATTTTGGCATTTACCAGAACGTGCGTTTGGATTGTATTTATTCGGCCCAGCATTACCAGTCAAAACTACAGTTTGACCGCACGGCAGGCCAACCAGCGTGTCAGTCGCCCAGTCTAACGGGCGTTACCTGTGGAGTAATTTTTCTATCGCCCATCACAGTGCCTACGGGCCGTTCGGCAACATTGGCGTACCCATTTACACCCTGTCACCGTGGATTATGCTAGTTTACAGCCAAGAAGAATAAGCCAACGATTCTCCAGTCTCTGCACTTGTGGGTTCCAGGCAATTTATCACCCACCAGAGGCGCCTCCATTGCGAGCCCCAATTCAGACTCGTGTGTAATTCGTTGGCAGAGGTCACTAGCGACCTGCTAGAGGAGGTTATTAATTGTGCTTGGATAAGCGCCCCAGCATTCGTCGCCTTCACGCGTGCCCTTTGAACGTAACGTGTGTGCACGCTCGGAGTAATTTTACACTTATTTCCACGGGGGGGGGGGGGGGGAACACATCTCATCCACTGGATTACTACACTGAAGGACCCGTGTTAGGTCTCTAAGTAGGAGTACTTACATTTTCAGGATTAATTTAACTCAAGGCAGTAGAGGTCGTCTTCATCGTGGAGGACTGGGGGCCCCTTGTCCGTTAAACAGCTGAATTTGTGTAGAACATACTAAGTGTCGGTGTGGAGTGAGTGAACGTTGGTGAGTGTGCGATACAGCCTAGTAGTGTGGTAAGGTGTTTGTTGGCCAATATTTTTGTTTGGTGAATTTGACTGTTATTTTTAGCCTTCAGACAGTTTGAAGGCATACTGATTTTCCAATTTTTGTTGGTTTTTTTTTTTTAATAATAAAACACAAAATTACCTATTCTGGTCAGGCTCTTTTCTCTTTTAACTGTAACTGGATGTCATGTCGTGTGTCCCTTACTGCCTTAGTGTTATCTATTAGCATGGGAGGGCGGCGCGAGAAATTGACATAATAGAAGAGTAGTCATAGGAGGCTGATGACGTGTCACAACCACTCTTCAGAAGTCATATCTCTCCCCATAATTTCATTAGTTAGTCTATTCTAAACTACTTTCACATCTTCGAATTCATAATCTGTCTGAACTCAAACATAGTCTTTTCTCAATCTATACCTACCTGCGACAATCCTCTATTTCCACACTCGCGGCTATGTAGCTTCATGGGCGAGTCGCCAATGGATTATATCATCAGCATCTCCATTTTCGCTCCTATGGAGCACCACTGCAGACGGCCGACTTGACGAAGCCAATGCCAGATCAGAAACCATTCAGTAGTAGTTTGTGCAACAGTTTGTTTTACTTAATGAGGTTGTCAGCAGCATGCACAACTTAATATCATTGGACGTTTACTACGACATGCCTGACCTGAGTAAATGAAGTATTCTTATTCTTTCATTGTCTGCTCAGATACGACAGAGAACTACAATGGACTATCAATCAATCAGCCAATACCCGTTAGCTCCACGAGGAGAATAAGCCTTCAACAAACGCATGCCAAGTCCTCCTGTCTTGTGCCATCAGCTCAAATTATTTGCAAGTTTTCCTCATCATTGTAAATTCTGTCTCCAGTTCTCTTCTCCGTGTGTGTGTATGGTTATTTTCTGCCTCTGCCTCTCTTTCTCTGTGGATTCCAGGACAAGGACTGTCTTGTAGTTTTTGTTATTCTCCATGTTTTAGAGTTATACAATAGGACTTACTTGACATTTGAGTTCTTGAATTGAAGATTCAACACAAAAATAAGAACCTTCAGTGGACTATATTCACGGAGTAAAATTACGGTGAGAAAACTTTCTTTCTTTCTTTCTTCACTCCAGGTGTCGGTCTCGCAATGGTCTTCATGTCATTTGTGATTGCACTGTACTGCAATGTGATTGTTGCTTGGGCCATTTACTTCTTCTTCACAAGTTTGCCAATAGATACGCCGTGGATGCAATGTGGAGACTGGAGCAGTGACCGTGAGTCGTGCCACATGTATTGTCATATCTTCCTTATCATTTCATGTATCCACTTAAGTGAGTACCCGGGGGTGGGGGTCGCTGAAAAGATCAAGAAAGAATAAGACTACTGTTTCCTCAGACATGTCTTACAAGACAACCAATATGAGGTTGTGGATGGTGTTGGTAACCTCATTATGTACAACACATTGCTACAGAAACCACCGATATAACAGCAAGTGAATGCTTGGGGCAGATTTTCTGCAGTGGTGGTTTCATGGAAAATGATGATGTTGAGGATGACTTAAGTCAGTAATTAATATCAGAGATATATTTAGCGCAAGATGTGTCGGTCTCTTATTATTTATCGTCATGTTAACGCAGAAATGTTTCAGTTTTATTGATATATTTATTGTCTTGCACGCTTTATCCATTTATTTGCGTATGAAGTGAATGAACGAAGGAGTGTTTATTTATCACACAATTTTTGAGCTTTGAAACACCACTGCAGGTCCAAATGTAAAGTTTGCTCCAAAACATCCCATATGTTCATGCAGTTCCTTTCCGTGGCACGTTGTTTTTATCTGATGAGGTTGCTAGTCATTGCAAGTTCTCACCTTAGTTTACTCTTACGACATGCAAGGTGGACGTAGTTCTTTCTTTCATCATCTTCTCATAGACCTTGGGAACAATATCGGGATTTTCCTATTTATTTTAATATACATTTAAAATATTTATGTTTGTTGTCTATGTAGCAAGGTGTCACCATAGGAAAAAAAACCCGTTTGGGAGACCTGCATCATAACATACATGTGTTCTTACAACTGTGGTTATATATGAAAATAGTTCCTTGCGGTTCCTGAGGGGAAAAATGAAAGACCATAACAGCCTTAATGCAGCATTAGTTCCGGGTATAGATCAAAGCATTGGTATATAAAGCCTGCGTCACCAGCACGCTTCTATATGACAGCGAGAAATATAGTTATTGGTTAGTTTCTGAGGAGGAAAAAAAAAAGAAAGGAAATAATTGTTTTACTGCAATGAGAGTTAACTTCACAGGTATACGGTTTCCTTGGGTCTCTGAAGACAAAACAGCAGATTCACTATCACACCCTGTATATTACCTGGGGTCTCAAGAATGAAAAGAATAGTTTTAATGCAGCACCCGTTGTCATTCCATGTCCCATATAGTTTATGAGGAGAAAAATACAGCAAACGGTGGTTGTGCTGTAGCATCACGCTGAGCGTAACCAATAGATGATATGGAAAGGTAGTTGAATGAATTCAGAGGAGGACATGTAGCAGTACGCTGAAAAACGACTTTCAAACACGAGTGGACCCGTAGATGTAATGGCGAACCGGCTGCGATCGATAATGGAATAGGTACGAGGTGTGTTCAAATGAAACCCGTCCCAGTGGCTTTATAACAAATATATGTAAGGTACATCAGCAGGAGTAGTAGAATTAAATACAGCAATTGTTATGAAGCAAGTACCCACTGGGGTTCTTTAGAAATAGTCACCATAGGCATTCAGACACGCATCCTACTGCTTGGGTAGATGGCGGATGCCGTCCGAGAAAAATGACTTTGGTTGTTTATTGAACCATTTGGTCACCGAGGCCCTGACGTCTGCATCGGAGTCGAATCGTTGTCCCTTTAGAGATTTTTTTAAGGGTCCGAACAAATGAAAGTCACATGGTGACAGATCGGGGCTGTAGGCTGGGTGTGGCAGGACTTCCCACCTTTTCCCTTCTAACGCTTCCTCCACAATGTTCGCAACATGTGGACGAGCATTGTCGTGCAACAGAATCACACCACGCGAAAGCATGCCGGGTCGTTTATTCTTGATGGCTGTATGCAGGTTGTCTAGTATGTCTTTGTAGCGGATGGCATTGATGTTCACGCCAGGCTCTTTAAAGTCTACCAATAGAAGCCCTGTTCACGCCAGGCTCTTTAAAGTCTTACACAACATATGTGCTTATTACGTCAGATGTGACGTCATCATGCTCCTCCTACGAATGTCCACTTGGAGCAGCACGGTCGGGTTTCATTTGAACACGCCTCGTACAAGTACATATGCTGCAGATTAACTAGGAAACCTGAGCCTCCGAGGCCACCGTAAAGTTTTACGCGGGCTGAATGCTGGGAACGATTTTCGGAGGACAGCTGCAGTAGCCGTCAAGGAGACGGTAATGGTGCTGGGGCCAATGTATTGTTCTCGCATGGGAACAATGTGCTCGTCGTCCTTTCGAATGCACTAGTGGAGATCAGCTGTGTAGTCAAGGGGGTTAGAGTACTGTATTTCATGACCACTGAACAATTTGTGAAAGAAACAGGACAGAAGGACTTAACAAAGGGAAAGAAGGCGAGACTCAGACCTGAAAGAAGCTATTCATCAAGCTCTGGAGCTCCTGTAGACTTTGAGTGACGACTGCAGCGCCATCGACGAACAAGTCTTTTACAGTGACCTTCCTGACTTTCGTTTTTGCAAGGCTGCTAATCACGGCCAGCTAATTCCTTCAGACACTGTAAAATTTATGAGCACTTCATGGGCGTTGTACTCTCATAAATACGTAGTGTAGTTCTAGACGTTGTGAAAGGGAGGCAAGGCGACCACTACGAGGGTTTTATGGGGCTGGCAACCAGTGGCGTATCCTGGTAATGCGTAGCTACCTTAAAATGAAATTACCGCCTACTATATTTAAACCTTCCCCTCTTAATTCATAAAATTACGCAACGATAGTTATTAGGGGTATATGTCAATTATCTCCGAATTACTAATTAACTTACAACTTGAAACTCACTGTCACTGTAATAATTTGCATTCCCGGCAACTAACAAAAATTAATCACAAAAAACACTGGACGGGCTTTTTACAACTCCTGCAAGACCACAGCACGCATATTGTATTGACATCTGGGCATGACCCGATACAAACCAGTCTTCAAACGACCAAAGGTACAGCCCGCATAGTGACGAATTACCCGAGAAACTTCGGGCGATTGCTTTATGCCCCTTCAGGCTATGGGAATGTGCAAGGTGACAGCCCAGTGGGTGCGTATCCTGGTAATGGTGGCGCCGTAAATAGCATAGGCGTGCTGGATCCATGCCAGTATATCTTAAAATGAATATGTAACGCCATACTATTTAACTTCTTCCCCTCTGCGCTGTCTAATTTAAAACTTTGAAGGCCAACTGACAACACCTATCACCCTATCTTTCCACGAGATTAGGATGCGCGTAACGCAAATGGAGTTATTGAGGGCTTAGCATAGGTCGTCCAGGTGCTCAATTAGGAGTTGCTGGTGATCTTTGGTCCGTGAATTTCCCCAAACTAGGCGGGCATTAGCTGCACTTACAACTTATCCAGTGAAATTGATGGTAGACCCTCATGTGAAGTGGTGCACCACTGCCAATCACTGTAACTGGTGCAACCCACATCTGCATTCCCGGCAAAGTCCTTGCATGCTTTAGTGAAGCGATTCATCAAAAGCTTGTTGGCTTTGAACGACTGCAGCCTCACAAAATTACATTCGTTATTATTTAGATTTATTTGTGAGGCCAAAAGTCCTTGCATGCTTTAGTGAAGCGATAATCAAGACTCTGACGCTCCTGTTGCTTTGAGTGACAATAGACCCTTCTGATTTTTGTTTTTGCCTTCAGCCTTGAAAGATTAACAGACGGCCATCTGACCTAGTGTGAAGGCATATTCCTTCAGTTGCATCTCTGAATGCATGTTTCAAGAGTAAGGCAAAGAAGATTCCGAAGAGGGTCGGAGCCAGAACACAGCCTTGTTTAACGCCACTTCGTATATCAAAGGACGTGCTTCCACATATTGGACTGTTCCCTTCATTGCCGTCATTTTTTTCATTTCAATTTTTAGAAGGGCTCGAGGAGCCATCCCTACTAAACCAGGTCGAATGCTTTTGTGAGGTCTATAAAGGCGATATATATAATGGTCTTTTCTGCTCTCTTGCAAGCGCATGTTCTGTTGTTGATTGTATTGTGACTCTGGATATATGCGTAGCTAACTTGTGTAGTCCATGACTTTGGCAAACCCTTACCAACAATACTACAAGGGATGCCAGTCTTGCAAACGTCTCCTTTAAAAGTGTTACAATCTTGGAAAGGTGTTGTCTCTTCCCAGCACTGGCACAGCATCTTATACAGGGGATGTAATAGCGTGCTCTTACGCATTTGTGACGGAATTACCTGCGAGCTTTGCCAAACTATCAATGGCGGAGTTCTCTAATTGCTCCTCCATAGTTGGCAGACTGTTGACACCATCAAGGGCTGCACCAAACCCACTCTCCATCTGCTTAAACTTTTATGGGGGCCAAGTGCACTATAAAAATGTTGCGCGCTCTGGGAAACTGAAAGTCATTTGCACAGCGTAGAATATTGCTTCTCGTAGATTCTATGCGGGAAAATCCGTTATCCTGATGCGTGCGGTCCGAAAGCAGAACATTATAAGAAAATTATTTTATAGAATAATACATTAAATTTTTATTTTCCTTCGGGCATAGGTGTGCGCAGCACGCACAGCACACCTAGAGAATACGCCACTGCTGGAAACCTGATTATGTAAAACACATGTATACAGAAACCACCGCTATTCTTAGTGAGGCTTCCTGCAAGGAGGTCAACTGCACTGGTGGCTGCATGCTCCATAATGGGCGTAATGGAAAACGAATGATGACTGAATGAACATATCATATAAGTTATACTGCGTACCACGCCGACTGCTAATTCAAATAAGTTTGATTGGTACCTTGATAAAATTGAGAGCTTGTGTGGGTTGTAGACCTGTGTATCTATGCATCGGAGAGATCTTGGTTTCGTGACTTCTTATATCTTGTGTTATTCTATCTTTCATTTTCCCTTGCATGTGCCAGACTGCATTGACAACGTTGAACTTGTAACAAGACTTGAATGCTTAGACTACGGGTTCCCTGCGAAGACCGGTTTCTGTAAAACTGAAAATAAATCCAAGAAAGTAAGAATCTGGAATGAAGGACTGGCCCGGAAGAATAACTTCACTTTAACGTATCCTAGCTCAGAGTATTTTTAGTAAGTTGCTGTTCTCCTTATGGGCCACTAATTTTTGACTTCCGGTTGAATATTTAATCTTTAACACCTTGTGAGTCATCCATTTTTCCCGCTGTCAGTGAAATAATAAAAATTTTTAAAAAAGGTATAGCTGGTCCCATAGGACTAGGAGATACAGCTGTAGTGGAGTGAAGTGTAAGAGACTTCACTATACAAGATCCAGCTTTTTTATGAGGTGGGGTGACCATTTCCACTTCTTCGCTTCTTTTTTGCCACCCCTAACTCAAGAGCAGAGTCAGTTACCCATTTACACCTGGGTAAGCTGAAGCCTGACGCATCCAGGTTTCGATCCCGGAACCCGGTAACTTCCCTTAACCAATCGGACACTCAAAGATAAAGGTAATCCCATGTAGGATACTTCCGTAAAGGAGTGAAGTGTTAGGTACTTGACAAATATTGTCCAGCTTTTATGAGGTGGTGGCGGCCAGCTCCCTTACTCGTTGCTGTAGGATTTTAAAAAATAGTAAAAGAAAGCATTATTGCCTAGAAAAATGAAAGAAAGGGAGATCTGTAATTTATTACATTCACACAACAAAATAATTATTTTCTTAAATGGTAAGGACAAAGCAGCTTACTGTCTATAATCGAGTATAGGTCGATCCGACTATAAGTCGGTACCTAGACTTTATGACTTAAAAAAACAACCAGAATGAAAGACTCGATTATAAGTTGAATGAGTTTTTCGTCGATCCTGAATTCACTGACGAAATTGAATCTAGTGAAAGAAGTAATGGTATTGCTGGTAGATCAGACAAAGGAGGCTGGTCACAAAGGAGTTCTCCAGATGAAATTAAGGACTTATTATGAGTTCAACCGTGTATTCCAAAAGATATTTTGATTCAAAAATGTTATGAAGCAGTACGTTTATATTTAAAAGATACCAATTTACGGGGGTAAAAAGGTGGGGGACGGGGGGACGGGGGGGGGGGGGCAGGGGCAGCAACACTGACCGGTTTCATAAATGTTTTTATTGACTCGAATAAAAAAAGTGTGTATATTTTTTTAAGGTCGAAAAGAGGGAAATATTTCTCGACTTATACTCGAGTATATACGGTAATTCGTTAACTGAATGTCATGCTGATTGGTGCTGGCGATCATAACATCACCTATTATAAGATCTCTAATGTCTTGAATCAGCTCTATCTTTAACATCTTCGCGTACCACGTTGTCAGTTTGTCCACTCATTTATCTCTCTGCCTTCTACTTCTTCTCTTTGCGTTTCAGGTTAATGTTTACTAGATTGCCGCCATTTTTTTATATCTGCGTGACATTGTCAAAAGAACTTTAGCTGTCTGCTCTTTTCATCATCGTCATTTTATTTTGCGTTCCTTGCGGGTCATGGAGCCACTTCAGCAGCTGGTCCCCTTGCAGGAAGCCTGCACCAAGTAGTCATTTGCTGCTGCACCAGTGGTTTCTGTGGCTATTTGTTTTACATGATGAGGCTGCCAGTCCCATGCACAACCTCGTATTAGTCACCTTGTACGTCTGCATTTCTTCTGTTTTTCCTGAGACATTTCTCGCTGGATTTGCTGACTGTCCTTGGGAGCCACATCTCTGCTGGCTTCAGTTACTTTACTCTATTTATTCATGCGGGTGTTACCAGTGTAAAGAACAACAATACTATACCTTGCCAATCAATTCGTAGAAGGCGATTAAAGAAGGAGTCTTGGACATGTGGCCGACTACCTCATCCTGGAACACCCTAAAGCCAAGAAGATTCAACAACATTAACAATTCATCCAAAGCCAGCAATTCAGATAGTCAACTTAAACGGCCAAAGGTGGGACAAGATAATCTCACACGGAGGATTATGACGCGGTTCAGAACCAGCCGGAAAGATTATGGACATCTGACCCAGGTTCTTACTTCTTTAACAATCACCAGATTGAGCGTACTGACTGTTGGAACACCGTAGAAACCGTAGAAACTGAACGAACATTTAAATAGATAAAGAGGAACACCCGAGGCCTGTGAACAGCAAATAAATACTACAATAAATTGGTATGACTGCACACACTGGTAAGAAATACAGAAGTAGAAAACATAAAAGCAACAGATGTGATAGGCTTATCGGGGAGCACTGTAGTAAATCGTGCCTAAACACATTGCCAGCTAAGCACCACAAACATAGTGTTCTACTTCATTATTTCTTAGGAGTGCTTACAACATATCCATTGATGAAAATGTCGCGAGAAAGTGAGAAAACATTGTCTTAGGACTGTAAACGAAAATGAAAAAATATTTTTAACCTCCATAGCTTCATATCAATTTGCAAAAGTGTTCGCCTTAACATTCCCAGTGTTGCTCTGGTACCCAATTCATGAGGCTGGGTCGACCTCGGAGCCGTTTGCGGTCTAAAAAATCCCACCTCGTCTGGGGATCGAACCATGGACCACCGAGCTAGGAAGCAAATGCACTAACCACTGCGCTAACGCGGCTCCCTACACCAACTGGATTGTTATTAAAATTTACAGAATTTGTGTGGCATAAGTTTCACTTGGATCAATATGGGTGTTTTTACATGGGAATTTCATCAGAATCTTTGTTTGCCATAAAATACATTGACAGGTAGTGGAGTGAGATACTAAATATAGCATCAAATACATTAGTAGTTTGGTGTATTAAACAGAGCACAATTGAGATTAGACTTAATAAAAGTGTGGAAAACATTTCCAGCAATTTAAAATAGGTGTTTTTTACATCGAAGTTCCCATATTCTATACGATCCTATAATTGCACTAACGCTGACATCTACATACATACATACATACATACATACATACATACATACATACATACATACATACATACACACACACACATATACATACATACACACATACATACATACACACATACATACATACATAATTAGAATCTTTATTCTCCAGAAAATGCATTGATATGTACTGCAATGATAAAATAAAATACAACATGGCATATAGGAGAATCATTAGAGTTTACATGAAGTAAATTTACATAAATTCATACAGCGTTAATGAGGGCTGTTACCACATACATACATACATATGTGACGAAATGTCTGTCCCTGTCCTTTTGTGGGATCTCTCACACCTTCAGTCCTCGGGCCGTAAACTTCTTTTCTTCATATTTCTTCATTATTCGCTTGTTATTTGGCATTTCATTTTACTCTTTATGCTGGACATAACATGGTGAAGTCTCTACAACGCCACTCCCCTATGGCAGTATTTGTTATGGGAGTAATTCGTATCTTATTGTTTACCACTCAGACGTATTTACGTTCCGCCAGGTGAACTGTGGTATTATCGTATCAATACCCAGTCATTAGACCGGTCACCCGCTTATCTCTTTGAATCCGTCTGACCACCTGTGGAAACGTGTCGGTCCAACATTTGACCCCAGTGAAAAGCGGCTGATCGTGTTGACATAAGCTTGTATTGTGCGTGTGATGAAAGAAAACAACACTGTCTGACCAGACATCTGTCTGGCGAAGGCACGCAGATAAAGGCGATAATTAGATAATCTGTCGGGTTAGACATTTTGGCGGAAAACATTACGCTAGAAACACAAGGTCACAATATTGTGATAGACAGAGGTGCGGCCGGAAGTTTTATGCAACGATATGACATCACTTTTGTAAGAGGCCACGCGTGTATATTAAATTTAATATTTTTCAAATATGCGTGGGATGAGTAATGATAAACAAACCGACCCCTCTAGTGCTAGAGAGCGATTGGTTCGCCAGAATATTCAATGAATTTGATTGGAACATTCAGCGGAAACCCAGCTGAATTTGAACTGGAAACTGTACAATATAATGTAGTGAAATCCCAGACACAGAGCACACAGAGAAATCGCATTGTACATCGAACAACACCCGAGAAGCCAGTGAGATATTGGACTTAGTATTCCATACTTATAAGTGACAGTTCAACATATTTGGGCAACTCTGAAAATTTAAGAGTAAACCCGCACATTTAAATGCATAGACTGTAAAAACTTAAAGGGCCAGGACTTTAATATAACAAGACTGGAAACCTAGAAGTCATATTCACCAGTCATAAGAGGACTTTAACTCAAGTTTTCTCAGGTAGTGATTTCGCAGAGATACTCGTCGTCAGAGGAATTAACTCTAATTTCCCAGACTCAGTCGTAAGAGGAATTTAACTCAAGTTTTCCCAGCAAGTGATTTCGCAGAGACACTCGCCGTCACAGGAATTAACTCTAATTTCCCAGACCAAAGTGATTCGAACAGCATCTAACCTAAAGTGCTGTGTGTCCATTCTAATCTGTGCAGGAGATTGTGTATACCCATTATTTGGGGTAAGTGTAAACATTTCTAATGCAAACGTGAATTTAATGTGGATATATATGGATATATATGGATATATATGGATATATATGGATATATATATATATATATATATATATATATATATATATATATATATATATATATATATATATATATATATATATATATATATATATATATATATATATATATATATATATATATATATATATATGAGGCTGGCAACCTCAACATATGAAAATAGTATATTCATTAACCACTACAGCAAGAGCTGGTGATTGTTTCTGACTAGTCGTGCGGGAAACCCGACAGCAGAGCGACCCCAGACTCCAACTGGAGCAGTGATGAGTGATGATTACATCACATGTGCCTAAGGTAGAACATATTATCTTGTGAGAATTATGTACCTTTTTAATGGTAATTCAGGCAAATCATTGTTCACGCACTCCAGACGCAATTTCCTAGTTAACATCCAGAAGGATATGGGTGAAATTTCATTATATTCCCTGAGTTACACTGTGTGCTCGGGAATTTAATTCTTCTAAGAGGTTAACATTGGTGGGTGGAGCGCATGACAATGGGCCTGTTAGTTTGTGGCGAACAAATGTACTCAGCAAGCATTTTGTTTCTTCTCTTTGCCTCAAGTTCGTGGTTACATGCCATCAGACGATTTGTGAGAGAAAAGCATCCACTTAACCGCCGACAGTGGAAGAGAGTGTGGAGAAGGCTTTCGTCATCACAGAATTAATGAACCATCGCTGCAGGACTCACTCATACAAGCTAAGTACTAACTAAAAGGCACAAGCAAAAAAGGGACAATTCCAGTTAAACTTTAAGTATAAAGTTAAATTTTCACCTACGTCTCAATGATGAGAAATTTATAACTATCCCAATTCCACTAATCTTTCCATATTTATTTTAACCTGTTAAAGACTATTTCACTATTAAATTTGTTACCTGTTGTTTTAAAACAAAACAATAATAGTTGATTCAGTTATATGTATGGTATGAAAGCAAACGTATGAGCCAGAATAGTTAATCTATATATAAATACCTAGACATATATGTAGAGGGATAATTTCATCTGGTAGATGGTTTAGATTTATCTTCCCTCTCCGAGTTCATTTAGAGTCCTCAGTAGCTGGATTTTAGTGTCCAGCCTGTCTAGGGTATAATTTTCATTAGGCCTTTCAGTCCAACTTTTTAAACAGTCTTCAAAACGTAAGGCTAGTCTTCAATAATAGAAAACTCCATAATGCCTGGTTGACGTTTAGACAACATTTAGTTTATTACACGACGTAGCTCCTAATTGAAGGCATCCATAAAAATAGTCAATGGCAATCTCTAGCCAGTCCATAAGATCAGTCTATCGTCACGTAGACTACGGAAACAATGTCAGAGGCATATTGCTGAAATGTTTAATATATAGTTCCACACACATTCCTCTCCTTTCAGCAATGACTTGTCCGTTTAAAGATCATCAAGCTTAGGCTCCAACTGTAGGACGACCTAGCTGATATACATGATAAAACTCTGTAACAAGAGTACACTATCTGGAGCTCGTCCAAAACACGTCTTTCTCACACAGAGAATACACAGCGAAAGAGGCCGACTTCAAGATCGAATCTTCGACCTAAAGCCGGCAAAGGATCGTCTGCTCGAAAACAGCAGACTATATGACGTACTTCCGGGGTAGTCTGGGCAACGCTTATCAACAAGGAAATGAGTACATAAACCCTGTCGAGTGCGAAAGAGCCTGTTATGATTTTACACATAACAACTATCCCACCCCCCCCCCCCAACGAAGTTGCCATTATTGCCATATGAGAAAAAACACCCCTAAGGTGAGCAAAAGGTAACATTACCTGTCACTGTTGCTATGACCATACATAGACCTATGTTTGTGCCGAAATGTAGGCAATTTAACACACAAGGTGTGAAAAAGCAGCATGAAATGCTAATACCAATGTATACAAACAGCTCAAAGCAATTTAACATAATAATGAGGTACTATAGCAAACGTCAGTCAACATAGAACATTAATAATGATATATACCATGCATTCTCACACTTCCATAAGTCAGAGAACACCTTACTGTTCATTGTCAGGTCACCTAGTCAATTAATGTCATTTAAAATAACCATTAATGCTAAGTGCATATAATAATTATATTCAATCATAGAAGATGTAAGATAGACACTTGACACACACAAAATGTTTGACTGCTACACATTGTCAAATATATAAATAGGTCTGTGTGGTGGTGACTGGAATGTCAAATTGTATCATATACATAGTATGATCAACGAATCACGAATTAATCTTATAAAAGCGTACAAAGCGCTCTAATATCTAACACATAAGTGTCAAAGTAGTATTCTTTTGTGTTGAAAAGTCAATAAATATGTAGGTTAATATCTCTTTTCTACTCTTGTAAGAAAATAAGCTATCAATAAAACAAAGTCAAATCCATTCTGTGCACACAATCATATAGTGCGTGAAGTTTCATGTAGAAATTCCATCTCGAATGTGTCCATGATTGTTGTCTCTTTAATTGTATCAGACACAAATTGTATAAGTTTGCGAACTTTGCAGCGAAATCAAATAGAACAGATGCGTATAGAATGTCATGATTAACTCCCGTGAGATCTTGGTATGAGTTCCAATTAACTTGTTATCTCCCCTGCCAATACCATATAACGTTATTTGAATGTCACTGAGTGTAATTTCAAAACTGTTCCGAATTGAATGACTGGAACCGTTTGTACAAATTCCTTCCTTGACAACCTGTAGTTGAAATGTGCATCTAGAGATTGGTGTATACCGTGTCTATGCAATGTCTAGAGCAAAAAGATATCTCACACGCCCTGAAGTGACCTGTCAATAAGCATCATCATGTGGCTGTGCGGGTGGCATTAATGTAAAATCACCGTTACGAAAGTACAATATGGTGATATCATCGAAGTAAACTGTTCTTGATGCGAAATGTTCTAAGTGTCGGCTCTGTGAATATAGCCAGGACTACACAGCATTATGTTGATAACTTGAACTTGTGGACGCGATGGAAGACGGAGCGTCTTTGGTGCATCTAGACAGCACATCGGCGACCACGTTAAGATTTTCCTTTATAGATCTGATGCTGTAGTCATATGGTTGTAAAGCCAGGCTGGCTCTAGCTGCCTTTGGGTTAGTAAAACGGGCTGTCTGTAAATAACCCAAGGCTCGTTGATCTGTTTCAAGCGTGAAGTGAGCTCCCAAGAGGTATCGTTGCAGTTTGTTGAAGGAAAAAACGATAGCGAGCAGCTCTCGCTCCACAATAGGATACCTTTGTTCTGTGGTGGTAAGCTTCCTACTCACATACATGATGGGATGCATGTGACCTTCAAACTCTTGCATTAGTGTTCCTTCTATTCCGACATCGCTGGCGTCTACCCTGAGAGTAAAAGGTATTCGAATATCAGGCAAACGTAATATTGGAGATTTCGAAAAGGCATTCTTACTCATGTTTAATGCATCATCACAAACATGGGACCAGATTATTTTCTATGCCGCGTCTTTTTTCAACAACGCGGACAACACTGCAGTTAAATCAAAAAAATTAGGTAAAAATCTTCTGTAATAGGTTATTAGACCTAAAAGGCTTCGAACTTGTTTTTTCGTTCAAGGAATATCTAGATTGAGAATTTTGGACACTGTAGAATCTTCAGGTTTTAAGAACCCACCCCCAACCTTATGACCGAGAAAGGTAATTTCTGAAAAACATATTTTCGTTTTAGATGGTCGAGCTGTAATGTTATGACTTCGTAAGGTATCTAATAGAGAGTGGATACCGTTGATATGATCATTCCAAGACTGATGGAATAAACATATATCGTCTATGTAGGTAATCAAGTCCTCACGATTAGAAAATAGTCTCCTCATCATGCGTACAAAAGTCGCAGGAGCATTGACAAGACCAAAAGACATATAGTTAAACTGGAACAAACCTAAAGGTGTAGCGAAAGCTGTGTACGGTTTAGATTTGCCAGACAACGGGACCTGCCAGTAACCCTTTGATAAATCAAATTTAGTAAAGAAGGTGGCAGTAGAAAGTCTGTCAAGAAGTGATTCAAGCACGGGAGAAGGTTCCGCGTCTCGAATGGACACTGCGTTTAGCCGTCTATAATCGATACAAATTCTTATAGATTTGTCCTTTTTCCTAATTAACACCATAGGGAAACTATATGGCGAATTGGACGGTTCTATAATGTTTAATCTAATCATTTGTTTTATCTCATCTTGTACCTGAGATTGCAACTGAATTGGAATAGGGTACGGTTTTAGTTTAATCGGCATAAAGTCTGTTAACATGATATCATGTTCAATGACATCCGTATGCCCAGGAATATCCGTGAGCACATCAGAAAAAACTGAAGTAAGTTAGAAATCTGATCCTTCTGATCAGGATTCAACGTAGGATCAATGGAAACATCTTTCCGTGATTCAGTCGCTAACATATGAATATCTGGCAACGACAGGATAGGTTCACCATCATCATCGAAGTCAGAAATTTCTTCCTGGATTACTGCCAAGGAAGAACAACGATCAATAGATTCGTCAATGGCTTCAAAGATAGGACGTAGATGGGGTGGTCTACTATAAAATTGTTGTAACATATTTATGTGGAAATTTTTTTCTTTTCCTTTCACAACTACAACATAGTCGACATCTGATAATTTATTTATGATTTTATAAGGACCTTTCCAAGAAATCAACAATCTATTTTCCTTATTCGGAAGCAACACAAAAGCTTCGTCTCCTGGCCACAACTGGCGCAGTTTCCTGTTTTATTAAAAAACAGTCGAGCCTTTGATTATGCCCTTTCCGATGACTGCACTGCTATTTGGCATGCGTCAATAATCTTTCGCCTTAAATTTACGACGTATTGATAAGAGAATTGAACTTCCTCGTTCATATCAGTACCAATAAGTAGTTCTTTTAACATAGCCATGGGACCCCGTGGCTTTGCACCATAAACTAACTCAGAGGGACAAAATCCGGTGCTAGAATTGGGAATTTCTCGGTATGCAAACAGAACAGCTGGCAAGATACGGTCCCAATCTTGCGGATATTTAACTGTGACTCTATTAAGCATTCGCTTTAATGTCCTATTAAATCTTTCTATTTTCCCGGACGCTTGTGCGGGATATAATGAACTGAGTGATCTTTCAATTCCAAACATGTTCATTACTTTTTTCATGGCCTCGGAAACAAATTGCGAACCATTGTCAGACTGAATGTTTTCGAGAAAACCCAGTCTGGTGAAAACTAAAAATAGCACATCAGCGATGTCATCACTGGAAATATTTTTCAATGGAATAGCCTCGGGCCAACGAGTACACATATCGATACACGTTAATACATATCTATGACTCCTAGCTGAAGTAACTTTGATAGGACCAATAAGGTCAATAGACATCTTTGTGAATGGACGCAAGAATATGTCTGCTGCTTGAATGGGTGCATTATGACCAGGCCTTTTAGTTGCAACACTCTGCCAAACTACAAACGTGTGACAAAAGACCTTGACATCTTTGGTCACACCAGGCCCAAAAAATGAGACACAACTCTCTGTTTAGTCCTAGCAATTCCCAAATGACCCGCAGCGTTTATATCGTGTGCATGTCGTAGCACCACTGGTCTATAATAAATAGGTACCATTTTTTGTTTCTTAACAGAATTACTATCCTGAAAATTCCTGACCAAAATATCATTGTTTAAGGTATACCAATGTTTTGCCTTATCATTGGTAATAACCTTACTTGATGTGACCAACTTAAAAAAAATTTTTAAAGAGTCATCTCCTATTTGTCTTTGAATGAACGATTCTTTCTCAATCAATTCAATTTGTAAGTCATCATCTTCATCAACAAGAGTAATATGATCATTAACATTACCCTCATCATTATCAATGTCATAATTAACATCAGTCATAACATCATTCATGTGCTCATCATCATTGGTAACTTCTACTAAAATAATATCATCACCAATATGACTTAACCTTTCCTCACGAGCTTGTGCTCTTGTAGTAACAGCATTAGTCATTATTAAGTGCTCTTTCTCCCACTTCTCAATGTCCTGTCTGGAACATTCATGGATCCCTGGGATGTTTCCAAGTAAAATCCCAGCGATAGGTTTGTTTAACAAACATGCAAGCACTCTACTCGTGAAATACGGTGTATCCAGAAACACTTCCGCTGTGGGATAGTATTCTACCGTTCCACCAAAAGTAATGCAATTAACTTCATTTCCTGTATAGTCTGATGTGTCCACCAACGATCTTCGTATTCAAATCGTTGTTGCACCTGTATCACGCAACAAAGACACTAATTTATTATTGACAAAACCCCTATCCAGTACCAAGGAACCTGTGTTTGCAACAGAAGAAATAACAGGCAAAGGGTGTCCCCACAAAAGTCTTGGTACACTATGTGGCTGAAAAAAGAACTGCATTGAGTACAGTTAGTACTATTAGCTAAATCAACACTGCAAGCTTTTGCGTGCGCAATAGGAACATCGTTTTGATTTGCCCTATTGTTATCAACATTCACGACAGCATTAACACGTTCTGGGTTTCTTGACTGACGATAATTATTGTACTGAAAAGAACCTCTATTATTTGAGTAATTATCATTATTCATGTGGAATGATTTATTACCTCTGTTTAATTTGGCACCATAACCTCCTCTATTTTGGTAATCATTTTGTTTGTAAGATTATTGAGGACCATAATAATCATTGTTATTATTATAGTTGTCATATCTCTGAGGCTGGTGAGATGTCTTATTAAAGTTATATTTGCCTCTATGGTTGTGTCACAGTGACTATTAATTTATTTTTTACCATCACGTCCGATTCTTTTTAATACTCTTAATGTTCTGGTTTCCTTGTCATTTTATATTTTCTTTCCTACCTTCGTGGCCCCATTTTTTCACCTTTTCAAACCCCACCCGCGGTTTGTTTACGTTCTGGCCTTCAACGGTCAGCGTAGCGGTAACGTAATGTTATCTAAACGCACCTGTGGTTCGTTTGACCAGAGAAACATTCCTCTGGTCGCTTTAAGTCTTTGATCGCGTTGAACGAGCGAACGGGTTTCTGTGAAAGAAACGGCTCGTTAGCAGGGACCAATCTTCTGAGGTCGGTAAGCTAGTTTGATCTTCCAAACAAGGGGAGATAACAATCGCGGTCAGTCTCTGGGTTTTGCCCCTTAGACGAGTTAGAGCTCTCATAATATTATGCATGTCTCTACCTGAAGGAATTTTCTTGCGGTTGTTGACTTCTGATGTCTCTCGAATAACCTTGTCTTACTCCTCATTACGCATTACGCCGATACATCTGTAGAATCAGGCTATGCAGGTGTCCCAGGGTAGCGTTGGTTGTAAGCTATAAATCTGGTTAGTCTTAATAGACTAACACACTCGTGAATATTTTCCTGGTCCGAGATGGACAATCATGAGATAAGGCAGACTTTAACACAGAACTAAATGTTAAGGCCTATCTCTAGTCATTTTTCGGGGTGAGTTGACATGTCTTATTAATATATAAATATTCATGTTAGCTTTTTTTATATCTGATAGGAATGTGACTTACTTCATTTTTTTGAGGATTTCTCCCGGTAAATTTAATTCAGTGATAATGTAGCGCTGTCTACGGCCTTAGTTAAGTGGTGCTTAAACTGTTACGGTTTATAATGGGAAATGATAAACTTACAATAACAGATACTAGGCGTAGAATCAGTTCCTACAATGCTTACCATTGGGTTAAGAGTCAGCAAAATTAACTGTCATTTCTGCAAGATAAGGTCAGAGGTGTGGATCATTCACTTAACACTGAATTATAGGAGAAAGTCACTGATTCCTTTTTGATAGATATTTCTAGTGGCAAGGGAGAATCACTTTATGCTTACTTGTGTGGCTAGGCACTAGTCTATAACTATCACCGAAAGCAGTCACCAGGCATAGATATAATTATATCTTATGATTCAGCCACAGCTGTCTTATTATAGCAGGAACATTGCAGTTTTCTATGTATTCATTTGTGGGATCATATTTTTCCCCCAAGGGGCATATGATTTAATGTTGTAATGTCACATGCTGTAATCTGTTTATGTAAATTCATTTAATGTTGTAAGATGAATAAGCATATTCATTCAACTGTAACTACAAGGTTAGGTTTCCTGTATGTTTAGTTGGAAGAAGAGAAATAGACAGAGTTCCAGCCCCCTCGCGCAATTAGGGGTCACCAACGCTTAGCACCACCAAGGAAAGTTTTGTAGGCTTATTCCCTCACCTTGAAGGATCTACATGTAAGACACTTTTCTGGAGCTGGCACATTTCGTCCCACGAAAGCGGACAGACTGACACGCAGTTTTATTCATTTGGTAAACCAGAGGTAAATAGAGTCTTCCAGCCCATCTCGCGCAATTAGAGGTCACAAATGATAGCACCAACAAGGAAAGTTTTGTAGGCTTATTCCCTCGCCTTGAAGGATCTACATGTAAGACACTTTTCTGGAACTATTACATTTGGTCCCACGAAAGCGGACGGACTGACACTCAGGTTATTCATTTCTCTGTGTTCTACAGGTTTTATGATCGGTTCTGTGTGTGTGTTGTTGGTGTATTTGGCATATTTTGATTATTGATGATTATTGATGAGTATTATGCTGTGTATGATGAGATGCGTTATTTTCCATGCTTTTCTTCTTTAATAAAGTTTACACATTTATTAATGCTCTGTTCACGACCCTTCCATCCATAATTAACTTGTTTTAGCTCTTTACTATAATCTCTATGTTTGATAAGAGAAAAGAGTGAGAGCAGGAGGTGCTTAGACAGTAAAAGTGAGTTGAGGCTTGGAGAGAGAGATCATTTTGATAAATCTTCTTCCAGGTTGTCTCAAGTCCATCTCCTATTTACACCTTTCTGTGTGTGTAATCTGTAACTCTGCCAGTCCACTATCCCTTGTCGATTTCACTACTATTGTCCAACTCGACAAATACTCTACACTTAACTCAACCACGACAGGTTGCCATGCTGAACGTTTTGATTGAATCTATAATTCCTGTCAATGCTATTGGATCTCTGCTTAGCATTGTTAAAATTAATCACTCTGGCTGAAGCTGCTGAAAGAGAATCTCTAAAGTTATCTCTGCTTACATTTTATTAGGATGTGCAACCTGATATTGTCTACCCCAGGTTTCACATGCAGCCAATTTATCCGGTTTTCTCTCCTGTAAAAAGGATACAAAATCTCCACTAATGGAAGACAAAACCTTATCTCTGAGGATTGTCAGATAAACCTTCAAATGTCTTTTCACTTTTAGCAAGATCAATCCATCTCGAAAAGTACATTTTTATTGAGGCAATAAATTCTGTAAAGTCTTTAGTAGAATCAGGTACCAGTGATTTAAATTTTGCCTATAGCCATCCTCATCCAATTGAAATTTCTTAAGTAATAATATCTTAACAGCATCATAGTCATTTCTCGATTAGTCATCCATTGTACACACAGCCGTACATGCATCTCCAACCAATAAGTTCATGAGCCTACTAGGCCATGTAGCTTTATCGATATTAAACTCATGACAAAAGGTCTCAAATCTACTCAGACAGCATTGGATATCGTCTATGGAAGAGATAAATTTAGGCAAAGTCACCTTGATATATTTGTTATAATCTCTTCTATCATCATCCATATTTCTCATATTCACCTGAGGTTGTTGCAATCTCAATTTCTCAAGTTTAATCTCAGCTAATTTGATTTCTTGAGCTTGTTTTAATTTTTCTTTTTCAAGAGCTAAATCTTCTGCCCGTCTCTTTTCTTCAAGGGCTATTTCTTCTTTTCTTTCTGCTCTTCTCTTCTCTTCAAGAGCTATTTCTTCTTTTTTTTCCTTCTCTTTCTAGTTGTCTTTGATCTCTGAGTTCCTTTTCCACATAGTTTCTCAAAATCTCACCTTCCATTCCAAACTCCTTCCCAAGTTTGAGGAAATACTCTGCAGTAGACATGATTTACAATTATTGTGCTTTTCAATGCAACCAATAAAGTAAATTTATAATATTATTTCTTTATGAATAATATTTTCAATAATTATAAAACCACCTCAAATTCACTCAACTTGATGCATTAGTAGCAAAATATACGGATGTTAAAAATGGAGCATAAAAGAAAGGTACAAACAAAAGACAGAATACAATGATCAGAGCCCAAAAGAAGATAATGCAAAGGAAAAAACTAAGGCCGAACTATATGAAATAGAACAATGGAACAAAAAATTGTAGCTCTATTCACACATATGACAATACATCACGATTTTTTTACAACATTAATCACATCTATTAAATCAAAGATAGCCAGGTAAGAAGCACAGTTTCACAAACAATAATTATAGAAAACTGAAGAAAACGTCTTTGACTGAACAATAATTACAAATGGTACACTTAACAACACTTCACAGCTAACAATCACAGGTTATTATTATTTTAATAGTAGCAGTATACACGCAGCTTTGTATATGCCGGCCCCACTATTTGAAACAATCACGCTCTAAACCCTAAAGAAAACGCTTATGAATTTATCGACCGGTTGAAACGGTATTGATAGAAACACAAGTCCCACCTACAGCCCACAGATTAGCTACAACACACCATTAAAACATGGAACATAAATTCTGAAAAAATACGCAGGCAAACAAAGATAATACAGTCACACGCTAAATGAAACACAAACGTGACTTATCTGAATGCCAGGCCTCAAAATCCTCTTAGTTCCAATGGCTGTTCCTCCCAGCACTGAATGCGAACTGGATACAAAGACCGCTCACTAGGTCCAACACGTTGCTACAGCTGACACGATTCAGTATTCACTTGATTCATCGATGTCAGAAACAATACGCCATCTTCGGCAGAAAAGTTGATGATTTCATACATCAAGGATGCAGATATAATGTTCTTGGATACTTGTTCTTTCAAAAACTTGCAGAAATGAAGAACTGTAAAGTGAAAATTGTCCTCCGGCCTTTTCAGACTCTAGCAGACGACAGGTGCGCCATCTTGAAAAACAGGGATGAAGCAGGTTTTCATAGCAAAAATGCTGACGAAAAGTATTTGATCAGATTGTAGGCGATCATCGGCTTGTGACCCCCATAATTGTAGAGGGATAATTTCATCTGGTAGATAGTTTAGATCTATCTTCCCTCTTCGAGTTCATTTAGAGTCCTCAGTAGCTGGATTTTAGTGTCCAGCCTGTCTAGGGTATAATTTTCATTAGGCCTTTCAGTCCAACTTTTTAAACAGTCTTCAAAACGTAAGGCTAGACTTCAATAATAGAAAACTCCATAATGCCTGGTTCACGTTTAGACAACATTTAGTTTATTACACGACGTAGCTCCTAATTGAAGGCATCCATAAAAATAGTCAATGGCAATCTCTAGCCAGTCCATAAGATCAGTCTGTCGTCACGTAGACTACGGAAACAATGTCAGAGGCATATTGCTGAAATATTTAATATATAGTTCCACACACATTCCTCTCCTTTCAGCAATGACTTGTCCGTTTAAAGATTATCAAGCTTAGGCTCCAACTGTAGGACGACCTAGCTGATATACATGATAAAACTCTGTAACAAGAGTACACTATCTGGAGCTCGTCCAAAACACGTCTTTCTTACACGGAGAATACACAGCGAAAGAGGCCGACTTCAAGATCGAATCTTCGACCTAAAGCCGGCAAAGGATCGTCTGCTCGAAAACAGCAGACTATATGACGTACTTCCGGGGTAGTCTGGGCAACGCTTATCAACAAGGAAATGAGTACATAAACCCTGTCGAGTGCGATAGAGCCTGTTATGATTTTACACAAACCTTCTATCTACATCTCTGCCAAGAGTAATCTTGCGCGCAGGTAGATACCTTGGACGCCAATATTAGATACTCTTGAGTTTTGGTCACTGTTGGACCACTACTGCAAAGCAGGGGAGGCAATCCGTGACAACATACACACATACATACATACATACATACATACCTACCTACCTCACTTCTTCTCGCCTCGCATTGCATTACATTACACTACATTATTACTTGCATTACATTACATACATTACATAATATTACACACATCACATTGCATTACATAACGTTACATACATTACGTTACATACATAACATTACATACATTACCTACATACATTGCATACATACATACATACATACATACATACATGCATACATACATACATACATACATACATACATACATACATACATACATACATACATACATACATACATACATACATACATACATACATACATACATACATACATACATACATACATACATACATACAAACATACATACATACATAATACATACATACATACATACATACATACATACATACATACATACATACATACATACATACATACATACATACATACATACATACATACATACATACATACATACATACATACATACATACATACATACATACATACATACATACATACATACATACATACATACATACATACATACATACATACATAATCAGAATCTTTATTCTCCATAAAATACATTAATATGTACAGACATGATATAATAGATACAACATGGCAAATAGGAGAATCATTAGAATTTACATAAAGTGTTGAAGACGTCTCAAGTAGTTATATGTGGGTGTTTTTACATCGAACCTTTGTGTTACACATACATAAAAAATTTTAAGCTTTCTAAAAGACATTGGCATATAATGATATGGTATACCCTGCCAAAAATGAGAATTATTGAAATTTACAAAATGTGTGAGGAATACCATTCAAGTAGAGCAATATGGTTGTTTTTTACATGGAGGTTTTATCAGAATTTTGTTTGCCATAAAAAAAAACTTTGACAGCTAGTGGCGTGAGATATTAAATATAGCATCAAATACAATAGTCGTATGGTATAGTATACAGAGGAGCACAATTGAGTGTAGACTGTGTGGAAAACATCCCAGCAATTCAAAATGGGTGTTTTTTTTACATCGAAGTTTCCATATTCTGTAAGAACCTATAATTGCACTAATACTGACATATTTACATAAAACCTTTGCTTCAAATTTCCGCAACCCTAGCGACATTAATCCACTCACACACTTTGCATGCACATGACCCAAACTACCAATTATCAGTACGATTACATGCGTACGGTAGCCTAGTTCGTTAATTTCTGCAGTCAATGGATAGTACTTATCAAATTTATGTTGGTAACATTTATCTAAATGGGCATCATATGGTATTGCTGCCTCCACTATAAAAGCTGTTTTGTTCTGTCGATTGATTATTGTTAAATCAGGTTTTACGGCATGAGTCTTAAATGAGGCGTTGCTGCTGCCGAAAAGTGATGGTTTAACTATTATCTCTTTGCTTATTGTTATGTCACTTTTATTATTGTATGCAGATTTCAGTTTCTCATAAATAATGTCTACAGCTCTATTGTGCCTTTGTTGGTATAATGTTTGAAATTTGGTAAATCCATTCAATAAATGTGACACTGTTTCGTATGGGTGGTTACATATTTTGCACATTTTCGTGTATGTCTGTGGGTAGTATAGATGTAAAAGACTTTCGCATTCCAGCAACTGTAACCTCGATCTCACAGCAAATGAAAGTATTTTATCACTTAATTTAACATTAGATAGAAAACTAGATGACAATGAGTGGTTTACACATTTCATTTCGCGCACTATTCTCCCTTGTGACGATTTACTTTTTAGTTCACTTAGAATTAGGTTAAGTTTATGTGATTTAAATCCAGAATAAAAAGCATTTGCTGACTTGTATGTTAGACTTACATCTTCATCTACGTCTAATTGTACACTGTAATGGCCACTGTCATCCACTTTCACACTCACTCCTTCACGCGCGCATTCTTCATTCAGTTCTACCCAAAATGATCTTGGCCAATTCACCTTCGATCTTTTAGCTAGATGGTTTGTTTCGTTTAACTCGTAGCTTGCATACATACATACATACATACATACATACATACATACATACATACATACATACATACATACATACATACATACATACATACATACATACATACATACATACATACATACATACATACATACATACATACATACATACATACATACATACATACATACATACATACATACATACATACATACATACATTGCCCACATACAAGGCATACATACATTACATACATACATACATTACATACATACATTAAATACATACATTACATACACACAGTACATACTTACATTACATACGTATCAGAATCTTTATTCTCCATAAAATACATTGATATGTACTGACATGATATAATAAAATACAACATGGCATATATGAGAATCATTAGAATCTACATAAAGTAAATTTACATAAATTCATACAGCGTAATAGAGGGCTGTTACAACATACATACAAACACACTTACATGCATACATTCATTTATACATTGAAACCAACTGAAGACAAACAGAAGACAAAAAAAAAACTATCACACAGTAATCCATATTGTTGCTTTTTATTTTTTAAAATGATAATTGAAGCCGAGTGACTCTTGGAGGTCAAAACACGCCAGAATTCAACATTGGTTCTATGAGCTCAAATGTTGTCTTATGTCTTATGGTGGCTTGGATCATCGTATGGGCGATGACCATGAGAGGAATCGTCGCGACTGTCAAGGTTGTATGCTCCTGAATCGTCAATTATACTCTCCTTATTTCTGTTTAATTTTTCTTTTTTACGTTGAGCGAGTTTTGATTGTTACAGTCAAAGACAATTTTATTTTAAAGTTGTTTGAGATTATTCTAATTTGTTGTTGCATATAGTGATACTTTTACCTAACAGATAAAGCTATTTGTAATAATTCGCGTGTTGTAGGCAGAGACTTTTAAAATTAACAGAAATAGCTGTTTTTAGTTTTAAATGAGGTTGTTCATCGTGCAGAAAACCCCGTTAAGTAAATAATATACAATAGACGCCATCACGACAAGAGCTCATGAATAAGGTGACCAGATACAGTGGTGGTTCAATGCCATTAAGGAGAGAAATCGGAATTGATGATAATAATAATAACCCCCCGTCAGTAATAACTAACTATGGGAATGCGCCTCTGGAAGGGACAACCCTCAGCTGCTTTTTTTTTTTCTTTGTTGGTGTTCCTTTTGGTGTGTTCTCCTCTCTTCTCCTTGCCGTGACAGCTTCTTTTCGCCCAATCTGAGGTGGCGCAATAGAGAGCATCGCCACTTGGTGCGATCGGCAACTTCATCCTCCCAGGTTGCTGAATTTATGTCGAGTGCCCTTGTGTCTCTCTTGCACACATCTCTGAACAGCAGCTGCGGTCGCCCATTTGTTTTTTTCCCCATCTGCCAGTTGTCCGTGGAAGATATCTTTCGTGGTGCGACCATCTTCAAGCTGCAGACATGGCCAAGCCAGCGCAGCAGTCGCTGTCTAAGCAATGTATATATGCTTTAAAGGCCAGTACTTAAAGTAGGAAAGGAAGGGGCGGTTCTCCTACCTGACGCATTGCACGGGACGCTTCAAGGTACGTTTATTAGTTTAAGTACTGAATAAGCAGCTGCGGACCAAATAAATAATGGTGATCACTGAGGGGGTGTCATGTGTTGTAAAAGCATGCTTTGTCTTTTCTTGGAAAACAGAATTGGGTCAACCAATCAAAAATTACGAACTCGCAGAAGACGATCGATATTGTATTATGGCGTCTGCTCGGATAACAAAAAGTCTGGGTTAGATTTAGGGATAGTGAAAGATAATGCATTCACAGAACGTGATGGAAGTTGGTTTGTTTTTCAAAGGATTAGTCCAGAAATATGCAGTTCTAAGGAATAGTAGATAGAAGGAGTACTTATGGAGGAAATTGAGATCAACAGAGCCAGAACATCCAAAACTACTGCGTTGATAGATTTTAAAAATTTTTAAATAATGTATATCAGAACCAATTATAGCCAAATACTTATGGAAAGAGCGCACAAAGACCGGAACATAAAAGGAGATATATCAGAAAGTTAAGGATAAACGAGTTAAGATGCACGACGAAGATGTCTGGAACACAGCTCGCACACTTCACTCGAAACTGATAAAAGTGACAGACGGAAGACAGGCTGCAAAACGCTGCTTTCCGATACGTTCGCGACAGACCTGTAAAAAAAGGCAGCGGAGTTTTCCAAACACACACTTACACAGCGAAAGCCAGAGATAGACTGAAGAGGGAAGTTTGCCAAGGCTATAACTTTGCTATCTGTGTTGCCGTGCAGTTTCACTTCACCAATTCAAGTCTGTTCTGTGCTTAATATCTATCCTAAGAGGGTATGTAGATTTATGATTAACTAATTTGTTTTATTGCAGTTTTATTTTATAGAATTGTGTCAGGATCAGACCGGAGAACTGAACTGCACCTTATTTGTAAATTTGTAAAAGGATTTGGATGCTTACCAAAGTTATCAGGATTGTCATATGGAATAGTCACTTATAATAATATATTGGAATCAGAGACTTGGCACTCCATAATGTGAAAGGCGAAGGTAGCTTCATACATATATAAAAATGTATTATATTCATGTATTATACTATTTTGGAAAATGTTCTGCAGATAGACACCTGTCTTGTCTCGCTGTTGCTAATCATACTGAGCCATGTATCATTCATATACATGCAACCATCTTCTTCTTCTTCCTCGTTCGCCCTGAAAAGGACGGTGGTTGCATTGTGTCTGTTTACGCCGTAGCTGTGATATCTGCACCTTTCGGTCGACACATCCGACTTCAGCACGGCATTTTTTGGGACCAGGTTTGCCTTCCCTCTGCGATCCGTACTCGCTCAGCCAGACTGCACTGCTGCAGACTGTTTCCAGGACCACCACGTGGAGGTGGAGTACGGTCTTGGCCAGCTCTGGTTCGCTGGTCCTGATGCAAGCAGTCAAGCTATGGGTCGCTGACTGCATTCACTATTGCTGCATCTTTGGGTTCCATGCAACCATCTGAAACACACTCATCTCATGCACACATAGACTTGTGGGTTTATTTCCAAAGGACTAGCCACATGTCTATCATTGTCCGCAGGTTCTTATGTGTCATAATACACTGGAGATCTTGAATCCAGATCAATAAGAGCTTCCTGGAACCTTACATGAGCCTATATATTGTCATCTAGATATCAGCCTTAGTCCCCATCAGCATTTGGTGGTCTAGTGCAAAGATCTTCAACATACAGCGGTGTGTCATTCAAATGAGGACAGACATTGACTCTAAAGTTGAGTACTAATTGTGACAAAATTCCTGCAACACATGTGAGCAGTAAAAGACAGTGCTTAGTTTATGATGAAACAGTTTGATTAATAGCCCAGACAAGAGACTATAGTGAGACAGGAACTTTTGAGAACCTTTTTAGTTCAATTCAAGATTGCTGAAAAGACTTTTTAAATTAGTTCTTAATCAACTCAACAATCATTAAAGTGGTGTAATCACTTTTATTCATTCACATTCATCAGTTCACCCTTCGTAACTGCACAAGAAAAGAAAAAAGATAAGTGTAAATACGAAATAATTCATAATTGTAACAACCTGACTTAATTTTATATTGTTGAAGTTTGAATTTTACTGAATTGTTTAATTATCATAGGTAGTCACATAGCAAGGTGGCACCGTTGGGTCTGACTTTACTCTGGATACTTTCTGAAGCAGATACCTTCACAGCCGTGACTATCCTGTGATACCAGTGCTCTTCTCCAACACTGGGACTTCACTCTTTTCATACAGAATTCCATTTCTGTTTCTTCAGTGCTACTTCTGACTATACACACACACCAATGATTGTTTACAGCAGGGGTCATCAACCGCTCAAACGCGTCTACCGTTAGATCTCAGGGTTTGATTTGGTAGATCTTTACGTGACAAAATGCCAAAAAAAAATTTAAAGCCAAGGAAATTTCGAAGTAGGCATCTCCCGTTGGCACTTATAGACGCGATGTTACCAGATTAAAAGTAATTTTTCCGCGTTCACATAGAAACTCCATTAGCTAACTTACTAAAATTCATTTGATTCGTGAACTGTGTACGGTAAGATGGCGAAATTTTCTTTGAAGTGAAGACAAATATCATTTAATTTAAATTGTTCACAGCTTTGTGTAGATGGAAATGAAGGATACTGATCGTTCGAATGGGAGTTACAGGTACTCACATGTATTTATTCCACATTGATAACACTTTGAAATCTAAAAACGGACATACTTTTTTCAAGGTAGATCATTTGACAGCTCAGTATGTGAAATGTAGATCCTTTCAGTTCCTGGTTTGCCCATCTCTGAAAAATAAAGGGGGGGGGGGGGGTGTAAGAAATGGGGGCAGTACAGTTACAGACTAGAGCATTGAACACAGACTAATAATAACCAACAATATTTCTGATATAATTAAAGGTAGTTAATAAATGCTGTTAACTCTATTTTTGTTTTTCATTTTTCAAATCACTTTCTACTTAATTTTATACAAATTTGTGGACCTCGGTAACTAACTAATTTGATTTCTATTAATTCTTATGGGAAATCAGTTTTCGTTTAGCAGTGCAAAAGTTGGGGACAGCTGCTAACTAGGAACGGTGCTGGATGAGACAACGGTGAAAGTATGCATGAATCTAAAGACGCCGCTGTGGCACTTGTAACGCCCGACTCGCTCGTGTTCCGTGCACGGTCCAATCAATTTTGTTCTTTGTTGTTCAGCATCGGTAGGCAACCCAAGAGTTGTAGGAATCTACTTTAGAACCACTAAATTGTTAAAAAAAATCTAGTATAATAAAATCATGACTGTCTTCATGTTTCAGAGTATAGCCAATTTTGAGTCTATATATAACTTTGACCTCTGACGACGATCTGCTTCTGGCAAACCCGTCAAAAGAGCAGTGGAAATTTCAAACTAAACTAGAATTAACCTTAACTTCACTTGGAAGAATAAAGAAAACTTCGCGTTCCAAATATTATGCAATTTAAAGTGAATTTTAGTAAGCACGCCCTCGATTTTCACTGGTTTCGTTTAATTTGGTTTGGTGTTAAGGACCATCTTCATTGCACACGGACAACTCCATCAGTGCTTCGATCTCCTCCTTTAGATCACACAAGGAGGATCTCAGCACAGTGCACAAACTCTGAAGATCCTAATGTGTGTACTTCTTCTTCTTCGATCCTTAACCAACGACCGTCAAAGCAGTCAGTGGCCATCACGCCTAGTGGCGTCTTGTAGGGCAACAACAAATTGATTCCACTTTGCACGGTCGGTGGCCATCCTTCGTACAGTGCCCCAACTCTGGTTCATTCTTTGCATCTCAGCCTCCACAGTCCTCCGCCAAGTTGTTTTTGGTCGGCCTCTCTTTCGCTTTCCTTCAGGGGTCCAAAGCATAGCTGTTCTTGTGATGGCATCGGGGTCTCTTCTGAGGACATGACCAACCCAGCTCCAGCGTCTGCCAGCTATGATGGTGTGCATGTCCTCTTGCTTGCTACGAGTAAGCAGATCTTGGTTGGTGATGGTATTCGGCCAAAAGATGCGGTGAATTTTTCTTAGGCATGTTGTGTGAAAAGAGGACAATTTTGACATTTCCTTCTCTGTGACTCTCCAGCATTCCGCACCATAGAGAAGCACAGAAAGCACGCAACTCTGGTATAATCGTAATCTTGTGCTTGTGCTGTATTGGGAGGACTTCCAGATGTTATTTAGGCTAAAGAAGGCTGTTCTTGCCTTATTCATTCTGATGTTGATGTCTTTGCCTGCCCCACCGTCTGGTGTTACTATGCTTCCTAGGTATGTGAAGGTATCTGTCTGTACCAATTGCTGATTCCTTACTGATATGGGCTCAGAGTTGCTCACATTGAGCGTCATGACCTCAGACTTCTTTAAATTGATGTTAAAGCCCACCTGCTGGCTAAATTTATTAAGTCTATCCGTTTTTTCCTGGATGTGTTGATGTGAATGTGCCAGCAGTGCAATGTCATCTGCATATTCCAGATCTTCCAATGTAGAAAATGTAGTCCATCTTATTCCTCTTGGACTGCCCTCTGTTGTCTGGCGCATCACCCAGTCTATGACTATTAAAAAAAGAGTGGTTGATAAGGGGCATCCCTGTCGTACTCCTGTCTTCACCTCGAAGGTTAGGTTGCTCTGCCCAACACTACACGTAAAGTTGGCATAGAGGCTTTTTATGATTGACACTATGCAGCTTGGAATTCCATAAGCCCTCAGTATTTTCCATAAACTGTCCCTATGTATGCTGTCAAAAGCCTTTTCAAAATCAACAAAATTTATGTAAAGCTGTCTTTGCCATTCTGAGCACTGCTCTATAATGTTCCTGAGAGTGAATATATGGTCTACACATCTTCTGTTCTTTCTAAATCCTGCTTGTTCTTTCCTCAGTTTGTAGTCTACTGCCTTTGAAATTCTCTGTATAATTATCCTGCCTAGTATTTTGCTGGGAACTGAGAGAAGAGTGATTCCTCTCCAATTATTGCAGTCTGCAAGATCTCCCTTTTTGGGCAATTTGATAATTATTCCTTTGTTCCACTCTGATGGTGTTGTCCCCGTTTTCCACACTTGTGTAAATAGTGGTTCTAATAGTTCTGCTGCTAGCTTAGGGTCTGTCTTAAATAGCTCTGCATTTAAGTTATCATGGCCCGGAGCTTTACCGTTCTTTAACCCTTTGATTACTGTGATGATTTCTTCTTTTCGTGGAATGTCTGTATTTACATCTAGATCGTTTTCAGCCTCAGGAACATTCAATTGTGTCTCGGTTTTTCCTTGTTCAGAGTTTCTCTGAAGTGCTCTGCCCATCTTGTTTCCTGTCCCTCTGCTGTCTTGATGAGATTTCCTTGCTTATCTCTTACTAATGTAATATTGTTTGCACCTTGTTTTCCGCTGATGAATTTAGTTATTTTGTATACTGTGCTTTGTTCATTTCTCAGTGCTGCCTTTTCTGCCTGTTTTGCAAGATCGTCTAGGAAATTCCTTTTGTTGGCTCGGGTTTGGCGTTTAACTTCCCTGTCCAGCTGGCTGTACTGTTCGCTATATAGTTGCTTTAACCTGGGGGACTTCGCTTCTGTTTTCTTTCTTTTCATTTCCTTTCTCATCTTTATGGTGTTTAGTGTTTCTGGTGTTATCCAGTCTTGCTTCTTCCTTTCCTGGAATCCTAAGCATGATTTGCTACTTTCCTTATATACTGTTGAAATGGTGTTGAAATTCTGGTCTATATCATCAGTCAATGTCTTTTCCTGGCTTTTGGCAAATTGATATCGTTTCTTAATGTCGGCCGCAAAAGCTTTTCTGGTAAGGGGGTCCTTCAATTTGCTGATGTCAAACCTTTTCTGTGTAGTTACAGTTGGTCCAGCCCTTCTTAGTTTCACTTTCAGTTTTGCTACTACTAAATGGTGATCACTTCCCACATCTGCACCTCTTCTTACCTTCACATCTTGTAATGCATGTCTCCATCTACCGTTAACCATGATGTGGTCTATCTGGTTTCTGTCCCGACCATTTGGTGATTCCCATGTTAACTTGTGAATTTCCTTATGTGGGAAAAGTGTTCCTCCAATGACCAGGTTGTTAATGCTACAGAAACTTATTAGCTTATCCCCATTTTCGTTTGCTGTTCCGCTGCCGCATTTCCCCATTGTTCTTTCATTATATGTATTGTGTGTACCAACTTTCGCATTGAGGTCTCCCATTACTATAACAAGATCATATCTAGGTGTGTCTTCCATTTCTTTCTGCAGTTGTTGATAGAATTCATCCTTGACCTCCTCATCGCTATCATTCGTTGGTGCGTAGCATTGTATTATTGTAGTGTTGGTGAATCTCCCTCTCAATCTCAATCGTATCAGTCTTTTGTTGATGGGTTTCCATTCCAGTAATGTCCTTTCTATCCCTTTCTGTAGAATAATGGCTACGCCTTCACTGTGCTGTCCATCCTCTCTTCCAGAGTAAAGTACTGTTTCTCCTGTTGCTGTTTTAACTTTTCCTGCCCCTGTCCATCTGCTCTCACTTATCCCCAGGATGTGTAACCTATAGTTTCTCATTTCTGCCGTGACCTGTCTTAGTTTACCTGTCTCGTACATTGTCCTGACATTCCAAAATCCTATTCTTGTATCCTGTTTTGCGGTCAGGACATCCGTTTTCATGTCAGTGGCTTCCTTTCGGCTTTCACCACTGACAGTCATACGAGCCACAGACTCCGAATGTCCATCCCGCAGCAAAGTTTGTTCATTTAATGTTGTTTCCGTAACTTCATTAATTTTTTTTACATAGACAGGGGTGTCAGCCCTATACTAAAACCCTCAACCTAGAGGACCAGGGTACCAGCTTTTGTCTGACCCCTACCCACACAGACCAGTCCAGCTTGGTTGAACCTACCAGGAGTAAAACTCCCACTGGCATAGCTCTGGGGATTGTCAGGGTACGCAAGCTGCCATACCGCTACAAGGTATAGGTACCATTGATGGCAGTAATGTGTGTACATAAGAAACTTACTTACTTACTTACTTAGTCGTTCCCCTTCTACCGTGAGGTGTAGAGGTTTGGAAGAGAGAGCGCCAGGCTATCCTATCGGCTGTCTTCCTCCTGGCCAAACCATCTTAATTGGGACTGTTCTACTTGCGTCTGCAGGGGGTAGGATTTAAGGCCTTGACGTATCGTCTGGTTGCGTACTATGTCTCTTCTTCATAAGACTCAAACATGCTATAAATATTTTTGTGGTGGATAGGTTTCCTAACTTTTTAATAATGCCAGGGCAGCAGCCGTATTGGCTCTTTACGATTTCTAACTGGCCAGGGATTTTTAACTTGCGCAACTTGTACACGGGACCTCCTAATTTTTCCGCTCTTTTCCGAGACGGTTAAGCATCCGATCTCACTACAGGAGATCAAGGGAGAGTGTCACATCATTAGGAACCATTGGTTCTGAAAAAATTTTCTTCAGTTATGTCCCCTGTTCTGGGAGCAAACCGGCACGCTTAGAATTAGAGGTTACCTCCACACCTCTTTGCCACTCCGACTCCGTTGACCGCGAACGCTGAAAAGTATCTTCAATTCTTTGGATAGTGCGCTTTTAAATGTCGGCGAGAGAAGGACAATCAGAAATTTCACTAGATCAACGATTATTTTCCCGCTCCTCCACTAACAAATGATCCCTTGTGATCTACCGATAGGTCACCATCGTTTGCTGACCCCTCCCCCCCCCCCTTTCCCCCACCTCCCAACCTGTTCTTGAGTAAACTTCATTGTAGAGCTGGAACATGTCAAAAAATGATCCAACATGGACTGAATATCAGAGAGAATTATAGCACTCGGACCAAACGATCAAGACATCCGCAAACAGCTAAATCGATTAGAAACGTCCTGGTCTGTGTGTTTGTGAGTCTTCTTCTAGTTCTCTTAAACGTCAGGAGACGGAGTGAATGGAGCACTTGCTTTTGGATGCAGAGGTATCGGGTTTGAAACCTGGTTACGTCACATCCCAGTCTACCCAGCTGTAAATGGGTACCTGACTCTGCTCTTGGGTTTGGAAAGACGAAGACAGCGAGGAAGGAAACAGTCACTTTACTTTATGAAGCTGAGATCTAATGTAGTTAAATCTTTCAAGCTTGACTACACTACAACACTTCTATGGGAATACCCTCTGTTTATCTTACCAATGAGAATTGTAGAGCAAGGACAAACCTTCAAATTGCCAGGTTAATTAAGAGCTAATGCGGTAAAGAAAACATTACTTGTGTAATAACTATTGCGGTAAATGTAACATTTCCTGTTAAAGAGTTCCTGCAGTAAATAAAACAGATAAATTCGTCAATATACTGTCCGATAATATCAGTAATATAAACTTCATTGATGAACAGTTTGCCGTGGGAGATTTTAATGCAGAGGTAGAACAAAACCTGCCCTTTGGGATGAGTGTCTTGGCCAATATAGTGGTTACATCAGAACGGACTGTAGTTAAAATAGGAGACAATTCTCAGAGCTATGTGCTGAAGATGGGGTGTGCATTACCATGAACGTCTACAGATGAAAGTGTTGCCATGAATGTTCACAGGAAGATCGGTCCCAAAAAGGAGGAACTCCGTCTCCAGATTTTATGTGGATTATCTTCAAAACCGTAACCTCCAAGTCGATACTATTACGGGATAGATTCAGTGGAAAAGATGATGATGGATCTGAAACTTGTAACGATAAATATAGCATATCCTACCACCTGCGGACACAGCTGAATCGTCCTGGTCGGGGGGAAAGGGGGGGTGGGGGGTACGCGATAATGAGAGAGCTGACAGACTAGTGTGGCAATGCTTCATACTGTTTGTAAATAAAGTTAGTTGAAATGTCCAGTTGTTCAATTTGAACATTTTCTAAGTCCGCAGTACATTGAGTTTTTCGTTGTATTGGTGAAAGGACAGTGACTTACAGGCGGGGTCAATTTTATATGAGGTGTCGAGCGCAAGTAGATTTCAGTTGCTAGCGCGCAGTGGCTTCAATAATTTATTTTCAACATAAAAGTTACTTTCACAATTGCCTCCGGCTGGCAGAATTGTGGATTTTAAAGCTGCAACCAAGGTGGAGTCGGTTCATTTTCTACATAAAACAACAGGAGGCGGAGACACTTGGGAGTCATGACCCAGGTGGGCCCGCATCCCTTAGAGTGTAAAGGAGATTAAAGGGCCGAAACACTGGATCGAGAGGGGGGGGGAGTGTTGGGGGACCGCTTCTGATGATCAGAATGCCTCCTGTTGTATCGCTCTGTATAGATTTTCCTATCATATCAGATCAAATTGGGTTTCACCGTATAAACACTAGGCACATGTTATGTTAATAAATGTCTGTATGTAAGAATGCAAGTTGTTAGGAAGGCTACACGCCTTAGAAGTTGATTACCACCAATCTCTAGAATTGTGTGCAATCTTGGACAACCCAGGTAGGTTTTTCCGGATGAGAATGTAGCTACGTGGTGGGGTTTCTTGGCACGTTATATTGTATATAATGTCATGTCATCCCTCACCTTTGTTTATTAACACATCTCAAAATAACACATGAGCACAATAGTCACTGGCAACATTTAACGAAGTCATCACAAAAACTAACTGTTTCGCTGACATGATCTTCAACAATAACTAACAGAATCTCTGAACACCAAATAAGTGATTCACTGACAATAACTACTAAAATGGTAATACTGTTTATTAAAATTACTAAAATTCACCTTCACGCAAAGAAATATGAATATTAGGTCTATATTAAAACATACACTGCACACCAATAAAATAATTAGAATTTTCATTTCCATTTCTATTGTACTACACTAATTAATCTTATCATCTTCTAATTCTAATAAGTTAAAAACCTCATAAGTACAGTACTAAAATCTGAGAACCATTGTTCTCTTCATTGCATTAAAAATCATCTCAACTCCTGAATTACAGATTCTCAAAATCTCGTGAAGAGCAATAATATCATCGTCCTTAATATTCAAGGAACATTTCTTATTGAGTTTTACAGTAACTATAACTTTGTATTAAGTCAGGGGTTCTCATTATGTTTACTTACATGTAGCATCACAGGCGAAGCGCCTGAAGTAAAAAAAATCACCACTATTTATTTATGTATTGCCTGCCAATCTGCAGGATCCCAGACTATTGCTTCACTGTAACCGCTTTTCTCCTCCCCCCATATCGGAGCCCTACAGTGTCTCCCCCAAACTCCAAAGCTCAACAAAATACTCTCGCCCGTTAATCTGTACTTATAGCCATTCAAACTCTGGCTGATATCTTCTAGAATTGCTATTCTAAACATTTGTTATTATTATCGGCTATTCTCTACAAAAATACTATCTATGCAAATCTACAAATATTTCCTACATTATCGTTTGCCCATATACTGGCTAGTCTGCGTGGGTAGGGGTCAGACAAAAGCTGGTACCCTGGTCCTCCAGGTTGGGGGTTTTAGCACAGGGCCGACACCCCTGTCTATGTAAAAAAATCGATAGTGTTACGGAAACGGCAACAAATGGAAAAAACTTTGATGCGGGACGGACATCCGGAGTCTCAGGCTCGTATGACTGCCATTGGTGAAAGCCGAAAGGAAGCCATTGGCATGAAAACGGATGCCCTGACCGCAAAACACGAAACCAGAATTGGATTTTCGATCGTCAGAACTATGAATGAGGCAGGAAAGCTGAGACAAATCACAGCACAGATGAGGAACTGCAAATTACATATCCTGGGAATAAGCGAGAGCAGATGGACAGGGACGGGGAGAATAAAAACAGCTACAGGGGAAACAGTACTTTATTCTGGTAGAGAGGATGGTCAGCACAACGAAGGTGTAGCCATTATCCTGAAGAAAGGAATGGAAAGGTCTTTACTTGAATGGAAACCCATCAACAACAGACTGATAAGAACAAGACATAGGGATATTCACCAACACCACAATTATACAATGCTATGCACCAACAAACGACAGCGATGAAGAGATGAAGGACGAGTTCTATCAACAGGTACAAAAGGAAATGGAAACTGCACCCAGGTACGATCTTATTATAGTCATGGGGGATCTTAATGCGAAAGTTGGAACACACAATAATTATAACGAAAGAGTAATAGGGAAATGCGTCAGTAGAACAATAAATGAGAATATGGACAAATTAACAAGCTTCTGCAGTATTAACAACCTGGTCATTGGAGGAACACTTTTTCCACACAAAGAAGTGCACAAGTTAACGTGGGAATCACCAAACGGACGGGACAGAAACCAGATAGATAACATAATGATCAATGGCAGATGGAGACATGCATTACAAGACGTGAAAGTAAGAAGAGACGCAGATGTGAGAAGTGATCATCACCTAGAAGTAGCAAGACTGAAGGTGAAACTCAGAGCTGCTGGACCAGTTGCAGTCAAACAGAAAAGATATAACATCACGAAACTTATGGACCCCCTCACCAGAAAAGCTGTCGTAATCGACGTAAAGAGACGATATCAGACTACCAAAACCAGGAAAGAACAGAGACCGACGATGTCGACCAGAAATTTAACACCATATCAATAATATACAAGAAAATCAGCAAGTCATGCTTGGGATTCCAGGAAAAAAAGAGTCAAGACTGGAAAACACCAGAAACGCTAAACACCATAGCGAAGAGAAAGGAAATGAAAAGAAAGCAAACAGAAGCTAAGTCTCCCAGGTTAAAGGCAATATATAGTGAACAGTACAGCCAGCTGGACAAGGAAGTAAAACGTCAAACCCGTGCTAACAAAAGGACATTTCTGGATGACCTTGCAAGACAGGCAGAAGAGGCAGCACTGAGAAATGAACAAAGCACAGTTTATAAAATAACTAAAACTATCAGTGGAAAACGAGGTGCAAACAATATAACGTTAGTAAAAGACAAGCAAGGAAATCTCATCACCACAGCACAGGGGCAGAAAACAAGATGGGCAGAGCACTTCAGAGAAACACTGAATAAGGAACCACCAGAGACTCATATGAATGTTCCTGAGGCTGAAAGTGACTTAGGCGTAAATACAGACATTCCACGAAAAGAAGAAATCATCACAGCTATCAAAGGGTTAACAAATGGAAAAGCGCCTGGTCGCGACAATCTAAATGCTGAGTTATTCAAGGCAGACCCTGAACTAGCAGCAGAACTATTAGAACCAGTATTTGCACAAGTCTGGGAAACTGAGACAACACCAACAGAGTGGAGTAAAGGAATAATTGTCAAATTGCCCACGAAGGGTGTCGTGAAACATTCTAAATCCACATATCTAAATTAAAAAGTAAATGTAAAGCCTAACGAATTAATTCAATAAAAGGAAAGAAGAATGGTAAAAGACCAGTGCTGTCACAATGGCGTACAAAAATCCCCTCTTTCTACTTCGTCTGCATAATTGTAACGCTTTCACGTTTGCTAGTAAAGCCTACTGCATAAACTACACGCGGTTAAAAAATAAAACTGGTACTGTGTTTCTTAGAAAACCTTGAGATAGACACACTGCGTAATGACCTAGATTAATACTAGCATTAATGTCATTATTACACTGCGTAATGAAAAGACAGATGGACTTAGAGATAGAGAGAGAGAGAGAGAGAGAGAGAGAGGGGGGGGGCTGAACGGAGGAACGCATGCAATACTACCACCGTCTCGCGATTAATAGTAACGCCAATCCCACGCGTAAGGCATGAAGCACTAACTTTTTTTCAAATAAACAGGGACAAAAAACACTACCAATACGAGGTTAGGTTTTTAAAAAACATGGTTAATGCTTATTAGGAAACATGACCCAATACTGTTTTTCGTCTGAAATCCTGACAGTACAGAAGACACCCCATCGTATCGAAGTGAACGGGTGGTAGAAGAAAATGCATATTTGGAACGCAGCCACTTAGCCCCATTAAATTTATATATTTGGGTTCCTTAGGACTTGCTGACAAAGAATATGTTAAGTGTTACGCAAATAGTCTAGGAATTAACAAATTATAGCCAAAATAAAATAGTGAGGTTGTCTGACAGCACCAAATCATAATTGCTCAGTGGCACGTTTTGAAACCACTATTTTATGGGAAATAGGCCAACAAGTTAAATCCGATTTTATTGGCTAGAAGAATATGTAAGCCTAAACATGATTAGTCGATTGCAGATACTATTTTTGGTTGTTACGGGAAACGGTAGGAAGGGTACTTTTTTTCAAATACTTTTGTAAACATGGTCTTATTGGCTAGACCAGTGGTGGCCAAGCTAAGGTTGGCCGAGGGCCAGATTATGGTAAAGGGTAACACCCGAGGGCCAGACCTATAAAATCCTTAAAAAATAACGTTCTGATATTTAGTTTTACATATATAATGAACCACGTACAGAAAGCAACGGCAAACTACTGTTCTGCACATCTGCCAAGACATGTATACCAGTCTTAAAACTGAAATTACTGTTTTAAAAAATATAATGAATCTGCTGTTTTAATTTGTTTTGTAATATGACATGTAATTATTTATTTCAAACATTCATTTGTGTGTTATTTCATTGTGAAGAGTGTGGCTTCCATAAACAATAAGAGGCCGGCCAAAACAGGTTCGCGGGCCGGTCAAAACTAGTTGGCGGGCCGGATCTGGCCCGCGGGCCGTAGTTTGGCCACCGCTGGGCTAGACCATTTAATATAGTCAAAATAGGAGCGTCTGTTCAGTGCCACATTATTAAAATAAACTTACTGAGAAGCAAGTGCGTTGAGATCCAGCTCATATTTTTCTTATGAAAGCCTGGGACAGAGGCAGATCGGAATTGTGCCATAACTCATTGCCAGTCAACGTATTTTGTTTAATATTTCCATGAATTGTGGTAAGCTAGAAATATTTGATATCTTTTAGATGAAAATTGAATGTGAATTGATAATTTATGTCTGTCTGTGTGTAGTTCAGTAGCAAACATGAGGCAAAGCCTAGAAAATTGCTCCACCATGAACAAAACTTGTCGGAGAGGAGTATAACTATATGGAATTGCCAAATAGTACTATGACACCTATCTTATTGAATAGAAGGAAATAAAGCTGAAATTGCAGAGGCGTTGTAACCATTAGGGAGAGGAATACTGGTGAATGTTGTTACATGAGAAGCTAACAGTTGGCCTACGGCGCTGAACTCAGTGTTTGTTATGTATTGTGCTCAGTGTGGAAATAGATTATAAATTAGTTCTGAAGTAGGAGGTACAACCTTCTTGTTTCAGGGACCGTGGTACGAAACTATTAAAGCAGCACCTGGTCTGAGTTTGCTGAATCCAGAGGCTGATAGCATACTCCTTGGTCAAGATAGCGACCAGTGTTGTTTCTCAAGGATACGGTGAAGCAAGCGAGCAGAGGAGACTGTTCACTGCCGCCCACACAGAAGTTAAGATTCGTTGGCCAGAGCAGCTCAATCTTGTGTACCCCCCCCCCCCCCCCCCCCCAAAATGTGACTGTATATTAAATAAAGAGGGACACTTATTTGGTTCAAATGACAGGAACTGTGAACTTTTCCAATACTATTTCCACCAGAAACAAACACTTGAAGTCATGATGACAAACAATCACCTAGCTTGAAAAAGCCAGTATTACCTCATAGTACTACATTACAACTTACACACATGTTGTAATCATAATAATATATGTCAATACAAAGATCATATCTATAAATTGTGTACATACAACTTGTAATTACATTTGATTGTGATTCCTGGTTCACTTTGTAGTTGAATCAGGATATCTATTATTGAAAGGAATTAATACATATTTTTAAAAGTTACCCTTGACTTATTAAGATAGCCTTATAGAGTGTTCTATGTATGTGAGTGTCACAGTGTTGTAAAGTATTGTGGATTAAATTAAATTGTTTATCTGTCTGTTGTTGTTGTGACTTACACTTCATCATTATCATAACCCTAGACATTCAACGTAGTCATCACAATATTCCAGAATAAGTCTGACTGAGGCTTAAATGTGGTAGCAAGTAAGGTCATCTGTAATACACCACACTTATTAGATACAGATACCTTCACAGCTGATCTCAGTCAGTACACTAAGTCCCCTATAAATATTTATATCACCCCACTTTACCACATATATTGGGGTCTCGCTCCCGGGATATTAAACCTTCCCCTAGCATATATATTGGGAGTAATTCACTTCTGGAAATAATAAAAATTAAAAGGTATCCTGGGGTGAAAATAATTAAGGTTGAGCTCTCAGTGCTTGTGGTTGTCCTTAGTTAATTAGACATAGATAAAATTGTTTGGTTAAATATTGTATACATTTACCTGTTAGAAAATGGCCGACCTGGCAAAATTTCGATCTGCTGCTATGCAGGCTGCGAAAGAGTTAGGAATGGACGGGCAAGTTATGATTGCTTATGTCACTACTGAATGTGACAAATTCATTGAACGTGAAGAAAGAAAATTTGAAGAAGAAAGAAAATTAGAATCGGAAAGATTAGAAAAAGAAGCTGAAAGAAAGTTAGAGGCGGAAAAAGAAATTAAGAGGTTGCAGATTGAGGCTGACAAAGAGGCTAAGGCATTGGAGGCAGATAGGGAGATTAAAAGGCTCCAGTATGAAGAGAAGAAATTGGAGGCAGAAAGAGAAGAAAAGAGATTAGCTACAGAAAGAGAAGAAAAGAGATTAGCTACAGAAAGAGAAGAAAAGAGATTAGCTACAGAAAGAGAAGAAAGGAGACACGCTGCAGAAAGGGAAGCAGAAAAAGAGGAGAAGAGATTACAAAGGGAACATGAGTTACGACTAAGGGAGTTTGAGTTTCAAGGCCATGCTCCTGAAAATGGTGCCAGTCCCTTTACCTCTGATGCCACTGCTAGTCAGGGAGCCTCAACCTCAGCTATGAACTTTCATTTAGATCATTTTGTTGAGAAGGAAGATGATATCGAGAGCTATCTAAATAGATATGAACTGTTAGCTACCACGTATGGGTTAGAGAGAGAAAGGTGGAGCTTAAAGTTATCACAAGGGCTTCGTGGTGCAGCTTATGAAGTTTTTGCCAAAATGAGCAGAGGTGATCAAGAAAATTATGACATGCTAAAGCAGGCTCTTTTGTTAAGATATGAAAAGAATGGTGAATTTTATAGGAAAAAATTTAGGAACGCTAAACTACTGTCAGGTGAAACCTATCACCAGTTCTCTGCACGGTTAGAGACATACTTGGAGAAATGGACTTCTCTGGGGAAAACCCAAGATCTTAAGGACATGATCCTTATAGAACAATTAAGAGAGTCCATGGCTCCAGACTTGAGAAAGTTTCTCATGGAACAAGGTGCAGAGAGACTGGGTGAGTTACTGAATGTCGCTGAAAGGTATCAAGCAGCTCAGGCAGAGATATCAGGTAATAAAAAGAAACAGGTAGATAATTTTAAGGCACCACAGAACTTTAATAAATTTGATCCTAGAGATCAGAACAAAGGTAAGCACCAGTTTGATAGGCCACGGTATGACAATAAAAATAAAACCCCACAATTCGATGAAAGGAAATTTGATGAAAGAAAATCTTTCAACCAAAAAAGGAGGTGGTGTAAGAATTGTCGGATGGACAATCATGATACTGACCGTTGTAGAAGGAACCCTATAGTTATGGCCACCCTTCAGGTAAGGTCGACCGCAAGAAAGGAGGAGGATATTATGTTAAATACCACTCCAGAAGAATTGAGGAAGGCGCAGGCTGGGGATAAGACCCTCAAGCCTTGTTTTAAGAAGTTGTCCAATTGTCACACACCTCCAGGAAAAGGAGACTTCTATGTGAAGAACAAACTGATATACCGGAAGACTGGAACTAGATCCAAAGGTCAGGGACAGCTGGTACTTCCTAAAAGGTATAGGACAGACTTAATAAGGAGCTTACATGTGAGAAAAGATAGAGAAGATAGGTACCATCATCCAAAAGGTAACTCAGAATTATTATTAGCCCAAGGCAAGGTGGGACATTGAAAATTTTGTAGAGAGGTGTAGCATAGCACATGAGGGAACACCCACAAGTGGGAACAGTGTTCAGGACTTCTACACGCCACGGGGCAAACGTAGGCCTGACACTGAAAAGAAAAATAAATTAAATAAAGTGGACCAAGTGGAATGGGAAGCCCCTTTTCACGGACAATCTTCGATTGACTGTTTTACCATGGCCACTATGCAGATAGTGCAAAAAGATGTCTTACCCCAGGATAAGCCGAAAATCCCTCAATCGGACTTATGTAAACCGGAGGAAGAAGATGTAGAGAGGAAGTCTCTCATCAAGAATTCTAAGGGGGGAGAGAGCCCCAAGAGAAAAATTGGTAGCGGTCGATTTGTGCATGATGATTCGGGGAAGAAAAGTCATCACAACAGAGCTTCGAGTGCAAAGGACCTGACATGTGCCAGGAAAAATAAGTTTCCGAATTTAAAAGTCCATATGTAGCTCTGTTAAGAACGTGGACTGATGAAAAGGCAGAGGAAAATATTACATCCTCATACCAATATGTGAATGAGCTGACCACTCGTTTAAAAACTGGCTGGAAACTTGCCAATGAAAATTTGAGACAAGCCAGGAAAAAACATGCTGCCTATTACAACAGGAAAGCTAAAGACAGAGATTTGGCTGTGGGAGAGAAGGTACTGCTTCTTCTACCCGGTAGTCAGAATAAGTTACAAATTGGATGGCAAGGTCCATATACAGTTCTAGAGAAGGTGTCTAGAACCAATTATAAGATAGATAAGAAGGGGAAAGAAAAAATCTACCATGTGAATCTCCTGAAGAAATATTTGGAAAGAGACAATCAGGAAGAGACTCACTTGTTGACCTTGTTCATTGCTATGGAGATGAAAAAGGAACCACTTTCATCATTTAAATATCCATTACACCCCTGTGAGACAGCGGCACAGGTGAAAATCAGTACACACTTAACGAAAGATCAGAAGGAGAGAGTGCAACAGGTTCTAGATGATCATACAGAGGTGTTAACAGACCGACCGGGGCATACAAACTTATTGGAATATGATATGAAGCTGATAGACCCCACACCTGTCTGTATGAAAGCCTATTCGATTCCTTTTGCTAAGGAGAAAGCCTTGAAGGAAGAGATAGACTATTTGTTGAAGGAAGGAATAATTTCACACAGTGAATCTTCATATAGTTCCAGTGTAGTACTCTTAAGGAAACCCTCTGGAGAACATAGACTCTGTATAGATTACAGGAGACTGAATGCTATCACAGAAGGTCAGGTTGATCCATTGCCGGATACAAATCAGTCGTTTGCCAGGCTAAATAAAGCTAAATATTTCTCAAAAGTGGATCTGAGTAAAGGATACTATCAGATTCCAGTAAAGCCTGAGGTTAGACCGTACCTAGCTTTTAGTACCTAAGAGGGACACTATGAGTTTAACAGATTGCCATTTGGATTGAAGAATGCGCCTAGTGTCTTCTCTAGAATAATGAGAAAATTGTTGGATCCTCTGAATAATCCATGCATCACAAATTTCATGGATGATATCCTTATAGCAACAGAAACATTTGAGGAACACATTGACTCTCTGAACATGCTGTTTAATCGACTTAGAGAAGCGAATTTAACAGCCCGACCAACCAAATGTTGCGTTGGATGTAAAGAATTAGAATTCTTGGGACACACAGTCCATCAGGGAAACATGACCCCTGACCCCAAGAATTTAGAGAAACTAAAGAAAGCCCCGAGACCACAAACCAAGAAAGACGTGAGATCCTTTGTCTCATTATGTGGTTTCTACCAAAAGTATATCAAAAACTTTAATTCCATATGTGCACCGTTAACTGATTTGACACGTAAAGGAAATCCAGATCGAATTACATGGACAGCACAATGTGAATTGGCCTACCAGGAATTGAAGGAAAAGCTCACAAGCAAACCTATTTTGAAATTACCTGACTTAAGTCAAGAATTCATTGTGAGAACGGATGCAAGTAATATCGGGCTGGGCGCGACCCTGTTACAAAAATCAGATGCACTGAATGGGGAATTAACCCCAGTGGCATATGCTAGCAGAAAGTTGAATAAAGCTGAAACCAATTATTCAACTAGCGAAAAAGAATGTCTTGCAGTAATATGGGCGATCAAGAAATTCAATATTTATCTGTATGGGAAGGCATTCAAGTTGCAAACGGATCACAAAACCTTGTCGTTTCTAGCGCAGGCTAGGCATGAAAATTCAAGGTTACTCAGATGGTCCTTACTTATGCAGCCATTCCAATTCAGCATAGAGTATATTTCTGGAAAAACCAACCTGGGAGCGGATTTTCTAAGCCGCCATCCGTGTGATGAAAATCACCGTAAGCCCCAGGAATAATAATAAATTTCTCTATGTGTATATAGAATTATAGACTGACATATAACGTCTGTTTTAAGTGGGGAGAATTTGTCGTGAAACATTCTAAATCCACATATCTAAATTAAAAAGTAAATGTAAAGCCTAACGAATTAATTCAATAAAAGGAAAGAAGAATGGTAAAAGACCAGTGCTGTCACAATGGCGTACAAAAATCCCCTCTTTCTACTTCGTCTGCATAATTGTAACGCTTTCACGTATGCTAGTAAAGCCTACTGCATAAACTACACGCGGTTAAAAAATAAAACTGGTACTGTGTTTCTTAGAAAACCTTGAGATAGACACACTGCGTAATGACCTAGATTAATACTAGCATTAATGTCATTATTACACTGCGTAATGAAAAGACAGATGGACTTAGAGAGAGAGAGAGAGAGAGAGGGCTGAAAGGAGGAACGCATGCAATACTACCACAGTCTCGCGATTAATAGTAACGCCAATCCCACGCGTAAGGCATGAAGCACTAACTTTTTTTCAAATAAACAGGGACAAAAAACACTACCAATACGAGGTTAGGTTTTTAAAAAACATGGTTAATGCTTATTAGGAAACATGACCCAATACTGTTTTTCGTCTGAAATCCTGACAGTACAGAAGACACCCCATCGTATCGAAGTGAACGGGTGGTAGAAGAAAATGCATATTTGGAACGCAGCCACTTAGCTCCATTAATTTTATATATTTGGGTTCCTTAGGACTTGCTGACAAAGAATATGTTAAGTGTTACGCAAATAGTCTAGGAATTAACAAATTATAGCCAAAATAAAATAGTGAGGTTGTCTGACAGCACCAAATCATAATTGCTCAGTGGCATGTTTTGAAACCACTATTTTACGGGAAATAGGCCAACAAGTTAAATCCGATTTTATTGGCTAGAAGAATATGTAAGCCTAAACATGATTAGTCGATTGCAGATACTATTTTTGGTTGTTACGGGAAACGGTAGGAAGGGTACTTTTTTTCAAATACTTTTGTAAACATGGTCTTATTGGCTAGACCATTTAATATAGTCAATTAGGAGCGTCTGTTCAGTGCCACATTTTTAAAATAAACTTACTGAGAAGCAAGTGCGTTGAGATCCAGCTCATATTTTTCTTATGAAAGCCTGGGACAGAGGCAGATCGGAATTGTGCCATAACTCATTGCCAGTCAACGTATTTTGTTTAATATTTCCATGAATTGCGGTAAGCTAGAAATATTTGATATCTTTTAGATGAAAATTGAATGTGAATTGATAATTTATGTCTGTCTGTGTGTAGTTCAGTAGCAAACATGAGGCAAAGCCTAGAAAATTGCTCCACCATGAACAAAACTTGTCGGAGAGGAGTATAACTATATGGAATTGCCAAATAGTACTATGACACCTATCTTATTGAATAGAAGGAAATAAAGCTGAAATTGCAGAGGCGTTGTAACCATTAGGGAGAGGAATACTGGTGAATGTTGTTACATGAGAAGCTAACAGTTGGCCTACGGCGCTGAACTCAGTGTTTGTTATGTATTGTGCTCAGTGTGGAAATAGATTATAAATTAGTTCTGAAGTAGGAGGTACAACCTTCTTGTTTCAGGGACCGTGGTACGAAACTATTAAAGCAGTACTTGGTCTGAGTTTGCTGAATCCAGAGGCTGATAGCATACTCCTTGGTCAAGATAGCGACCAGTGTTGTTTCTCAAGGATACGGTGAAGCAAGCGAGCAGAGGAGACTGTTTACTGCCGCCCACACAGAAGTTAAGATTCGTTGGCCAGAGCAGCTCAATCTTGTGTACCCCCCCCCCCCTCAAAATTTGACTGTATATTAAATAAAGAGGGACACTTATTTGGTTCAAATGACAGGAACTGTGAACTTTTCCAATACTATTTCCACCAGAAACAAACACTTGAAGTCATGATGACAAACAATCACCTAGCTTGAAAAAGCCAGTATTACCTCATAGTACTACATCACAACTTACACACATATTGTAATCATAATAATATATGTCAATACAAAGATCATATCTATAAATTGTGTATATACAACTTGTAATTACATTTGGTTGTGATTCCTGGTTCACTTTGTAGTTGAATCAGGATATCTATTATTGAAAGGAATTAATACATATTTTTAAAAGTTACCCTTGACTTATTAAGATAGCCTTATAGAGTGTTCTATGTATGTGAGTGTCACAGTGTTGTAAAGTATTGTGGATTAAATTAAATTGTTTATCTGTCTGTTGTTGTTGTGACTTACACTTCATCATTATCATAACCCTAGACATTCAACGTAGTCATCACAATATTCCAGAATAAGTCTGACTGAGGCCTAAATGTGGTAGCAAGTAAGGTCATCTGTAATACACCACACTTATTAGATACAGATACCTTCACAACTGATCTCAGTCAGTACACTAAGTCCCTATAAATATTTATATCATCCCACTTTACCACAAAGGGCGACCTTGCAAACTGCAACAACTGGAGAGGAATTACTCTCCTCTCAGTTCCCAGCAAAATACTAGGCAGGATAATCATCCAGAGAATTTAAAAAGCAGTTGACCATAAACTGAGGAAAGAACAAGCGGGTTTTAGAAAGAACAGAAGATGTCAATCAATCAATACCCTTTAGCTTCCCCAAGGACTGACTTCACATTTGAGTTGAAGATTCTTATTTTCGTGTTGGACTTGATTTCTCTTGTTCTCCATATGTTTCCCAATGCAATGAAAGCTCCTCTTTCTTTTTGTATTCTTATTTTGATATCACTGTCTGTCCCTCCAACTTTGTCTATATTACTTCCAAGATATGTGAACGATTCTACATCTTTTAGGGTTTTTCTTCAACCTTGTTATCATTTCTTGCATTTATTCTCATAATCTTTGTCTTTTCCCTGTGTATTTTCAGGTCCACTTGTTGTGACCTCTCATCGAGAATTTTCATTCTCTCTTGCATCTGATTATGGTTATGGGACAGAAGAGCCAAATCATCTGCAAGATCCAGATCATCAAGCTGTTTAATCAGATTCCACTTGATTCCATTTGTTGTGTGATGTCGATGTTTTCATAACCCAATCTATTGCTAGTAAGAAAAGAAATGGAGACAAGCGGCATCCCTGTCTCACTCCCGTTCTAATTCTAAACGGTTCTGTAAGTTGTCCTTCGTGAAGAACTCTGCATTTCATGTCTTCATAGGTCTTCTTTATTACGTTAATGATCTTCATGGGAACTCCATAATGCCTCATCAATTTCCAAAGCGATTCTCTGTCTACTGCATTTGACAGTGTAGACAGACAACAGAAAGCTTTACATGCAGTGTTGGATTGAGTAATGTAACTTTCGAAGTGAAAACAGGAGTACTACAGGGATGCCCCTTATCAACAACATTATTTTTGACAGCCATAGATTGGGTGATGCGCCAGACATAGGGAGGGCAGTCCAAGAGGAATTAGATGGACAACGTTTTCTACACTGGAAGACCTGGAATATGCAGATGACATTGCACTACTCGCGCATTCACATCAACACATCCAAGAAAAAAACCGATAGACTGAATAAGTATGGCCAGCTGGTTGGCCTAAACATCAATCTGAAGAAGACAGAGGTCATAACACTGAATGTGGGCAATCCTGCGCCAATAACAGTAAGGAACCAGCAGTTAGAACAGACAAACACATTTACTTACCTAGGATGCATAGTAACACCTGGCGGCGGAACAAGCAAGGACAATAACTTACTTACTTACTTAGTCGTTCCCCTTCTACCGTGAGGTGTAGAGGTTCGGAAGAGAGAGCGCCAGAGTATCCTATCGGCTGTCTTCCTTCTGGCCTGGTTCCATTCTAGTCCTCGGTCCTTCAAAGATTGTCTAATGTTGTCCTCCCAGCGGACTCTGGGTCGTCCTGGGGGGTCTGGATCCCTGGCTCTTTGTTTCCCACGCTTGTCGTGGTAGCCGATCTTCTCTCATTCTGCAGACATGGCCAAACCATCTTAGTTGGGACTGTTCTACTTGGGTTTGCAGGGGTGGGATTTTAGGCCTTGACGTATCGTCTGGTTGCGGACCATGTCTCTTCTTGTTACTTCAACCACCTTCCTCAGATACCTTATTTCTGAGGTTTGGGTCTGGCTTTTGTGGGTTGTAGTCATTGCCCATGACTCGCATCCATATGTTAAGACTGGGACATAGGTGGAGCGATATACAGCCATTTTCGTTTTCTTACCAACCTCTCTCTTGCTGAGAAATCCTCGATTTACGGCCTGAAAAAGTCTCCCAGCTGCTGCTTTTCGAATGGCCAACTCTTCTTTGATGCCTCCCTTTCAGTCTATAATAGACCCGAGGTATTTAAAGTGGTCGACCTGCTCCAGGACCTGTTCTCCCAGCTTAATCGGATGTCTTCTTTCTTCTCGTGATATCACCATGGATTTTGTTTTAGAGCTGCTTATGACCATCCCTCTCTTCTCCAGCTCTTCTTTCCAGACTTGCAGGTTGGATTGGAGATGTGCCTCTGATTTAGCAATCAGGGCAACATCATCAGCAAATGCCAGCTCTGAAATACAGACCTGTCTCATCTTCCAGTACCCCACTGAATACTTTCTTGTTCTCTCCTTACATGCCTTGATGACATCGTCATCACTTGCTCGGGCACTGAGTGCGACATATCTGTTAATCATTGTTGACAGATGGCGGGTCACAGTGATCTGTTTGCAGTGCACTAACCTAATTGTTGTTACTAATTGTAACATGTAACGTATGTACTTGAAGCTGTAGAAGGAGCATGGTGTACACTGCTACACTAGCATCAAGAGCATCAATAGTGGGGACACTGAATGTGGATAAGGGAGAGATACTGAGAACAATTAATGATCACCTGTTAGAGAATGACACTGCAATAGATGAATCATCAAGGTTAAGACTGTTGGAATTTGGCATCAAACGTCAGGCTAGCAGAGATGGACGAATGAGAGGATGCATACGCCGTGTTGATAACCAGCGAGCTACAGGAACAATTAACAATTACACTCTACAACATATACTGAGAGTGACTGAGCACCTATGGGTTTTCCCGGATTGCAGTGATGTCAATTCTGTTCAACAATAACAGCTGACGATAATTAAGTCGGTAAATTCTTGTTCTTCTCTTTAATTTTGCCTCGTTTTTGCGAGGCGTGTCCGTTCAACCTAGGCACATGGTCCGTTTGTTATATTAGGGCGCATGAGCAAATATAAAGGACCTTGAGACCTTTCGGTTGACAAAATTATTCAGTTATTAAATGTATAAATCACGAGGGAAATAGTAGGAAAGTCTAAGACAACAAACAAAGGAGGCAGTAATAAAGTAAGCAGCAGTCGATAGTGGGGGAACAGACTTGCAAACACAAATAGGTTACTTGAAAAACAAAGATGAATACAATCAAAGTAAAGTGGAATACAACGCTAAGGTAAAGATAGAAGTGTCTTCACAAACATAAAATTAACAGGAATAAATAAACATAAAAGAAATATGAATAAGGCTTTCTGTTTTTTTCTTTCTGTTGGAGTTTTTTCTTTGCTAAAATTTCAGGTGAACTAATTTTTTTTTTATTTCCATTGTAAACAGATATCAATCCCTCTCTTGATAATACCGTACTTGATACTGTTCCTTTTGTTCATTCGAGGGCTAACGCTGGAAGGTGCGTATGACGGCATTCTCTACTTCCTCGCTGCAGATTCCACGTACGAACATACCTTGACGGTAAGACGAGTCATACTGTAATTCATTCATTTATTCACCACCCTTCAGCTCCCAAATGAGCATAGGCCGTGAACAAACGTATGCCAAGTCTTGTTGTTGTTGTTGTCGTTGAGCCGATATGATTTACTCATTTTCCTGCTTCTGTATTCCCAACCTCTGTAAAAAAAAAAAAAAAATTTCCGTTGCCTTTCAATTCTGTCAATCATTCTCAAATTCTTCTACGAGAAAGTCTGTTAGCTGTCAGTCTGTACAATAACCGACCTCTTCGATCGAGTGACCGAACCTACGATTTCCTAAGCTTTTGGTCTGTCTTTAACTAATCTTTGATCTTGGTAGTCGCACCACATTTAACATCTGGTACGCTGGCCAGAAAACGACCAGGGAAAACGCTCCTGATAGTCGGCACGGAAGGGAAACTTTCGCGGGAGCAGATAGATTTCTGAAATAAGCGACAGGTAGCTTTGATGTCCACTTCATCGAAAGATTTTCGGTCTGTCAAAAGGAAAAATTTACTCAGGAATGCGAGCCGGAATTTCTCCGACAACCGGTTCATCATCATCAGTTGCCATCTCCACAACGAAGGTTGGCTGTAATGGATCTCCAACGTCTTCTGTCTCTTGTCTTGGTGGTGCACTCTGATAGACTCTTTCCTGTCCATCTCTTGATGTTATCTTCCCACTTATAGCGCTGTCTTCCCCTTGCACGTTTGCCTTCAACTCTCCCTTCTGTTATGGTCTTCTGCAAGGTGTTATGCCTTTTTATGTGGCCAAAGTGTTTTAGCTGCCGAACTTTGACCTCCCTCATTAGTTCTCTTTTCATACCTAGATTTTCTAGGACCTCCTTATTTGTTTTCATCTCTTTCCATGAGATACGCCCCATTCTTCTATATATCCACATTTCAAGAGCCTCAATTCTTTCTTCCAAATGCTTATTCATCGTCCATGTTTCTGCACCATACAGAAATGCAGAATATATATAACACTTTATGATTCTCAGCTTTAATTTGTGAGATAACTGTTTGGATGTCAGTATATGTTTCATGTTGTTGAATGTAGCTTTGGCCATTCCTATTCTCTTCTTGATTTCTGTTCCACATCTGCCATCTTCTGTTATTATATGACCAAAAATATACGTAACCAACGGGCTGATCACCCGTTTGCCAGTCACTTCGATTACGGAAACAACAGCAAATGGATTGATTTGCCGTTGCCCTAAAGACGCCAATAGGCGTGATGGGAAACAATGGCAAAGAAAACCTATCTGCTGTTGCCCTAAGACGCCACTAGGCGTAATGGCCACTGACTGCTTTGACGGTCAGTGGCTAAGGACGGAAGAAGAAGAAGAAGAAGAAAAATATACGTAGCTCTTGACTTGTTCCAGAATTTTCCCATTTACGCTTATCTTTAATGTGGGTTTATCGTCTGTTTTGCTAATTATCATAGTTTTTGTTTTCTCAATATTAATGTCCAGTCCATATTCATGATTATACTGTTCACTTGCTTCACTAGTTCTTGTAACTCCTGTTCGCTTTCAGCTAACAACACGGTATCATCTGCATATCTAAGGTTGTTTATTGACCTTCCACTGATGTTCAGTCCTGGTATTTCCTGTATCAGTTTGAAAATTTTTTCGGTGTATAAATTAAATAGGCAGGGGGACAGCACACAACCTTGTCTGACACCTCTTTTTATGTCTATGTATGGTGAATAATTCCTTCCCGATCTTACTGTGGCAGTTTGCTCCCGATAAAGGTTACTGAGTATTCTTATATCTTTTCCATCAATACCTATGTCTTCGAGGCATTCAATTATTTTCTCATGATGGACTCTGTCAAAAGCCTTCTTATAGTCAATGAAGCACATATACATACTTTTTTGGACCTCTGTATATTTTTCTGCTAATATTCTTAGGCAAAATATTGCCTCTCTTGTTCCGCTGTTCCGTCTAAAACTAAACTGTTCTTCTTGGATTTCGCTGTCTACTTTACTTTTTATTCTTTCCTGTATGATTTTGAGCAGTATCTTAATTGCATGACTCATCAGGCTGATTGTTCTGAAGTCTGAACATTCTGTTGCATTTGGTGTTTTGGGCAATGTTATGAAATCTGATTGTCGTGAAACGAATGTGTGTAACCCCACTACTTTGTTAAATCATTATGTCGGGATACAAATTTGCCCCAGCCAATCAACGCACAGTTGCTGAGCCGGAATAAATTACAAGAAGTTACGCCAGGAAAAACTTAAGCCCTGTTTTTTTCGGATGTGGGTCGTGGCCATCTTGTTCACGCAAGATGGCAGAAGAAAACTGAATAAAATTAGGCTGTATGAGCATAAGACGAAACTGCAGGCAACCAATCAGCTTGCTCCGCCAGGAACCAACCAAACGCTTTCCTTTACCAGAAGTTATTTTACCTGCCTATATAATCGGGCGAGATTTATGCTAAAAACACGCAACACCAGACACGAAGCCAGAGACGACCGACAGAAGAGAGGAGCTGTCAGCTTTGATTTATAGCTTACCTGAGAGCATTGACCTGCAGCCTGCTTCGTAAGTCGAGTCAAAATCTGGCCTGTTTAAATCTTGGAGGGTTTTATTCGTGTCATAAAACCTGAGGTCGTATGTTCGAGTCAATCCAGCTGCCTGGAACTTCGCAGGAGCATAGAGATTGTACAGAAGCTACATCTTTAGTCCCCCTCAGTCTTGGGTGGGCTAAAGTAACGAGCCTCAGCAGGAGTTGTGTGACCCAAACTAAGGAGAACAGAACGTTTTAAGAGATGAGTACCCAGTAGTACCATTTCTGTCGGCATTGTGAGCAAAAGCTAGTGTCAGTGACGAGAAAGTGAATTAGCGTAGCAAGAGACAATAATAAGATTATAGCTGATAAATTATACGTAATTAACATCACAGCTGATACATGTACTATAATTGAATAACAGCACAGCTGATATAATTTTTGTTCCTATAATTGGAAAACTTGTTGTAATATATTTACATATCTATATAAATATAAATATTTGTAAATCATATGTAAACTTACAAATTCATTACGTTCCATTTTTCAACATTCACCCTTCAGCACAAGAGTAGATAGTGTATATACTAAATAAATAATAAGGAAATTGTATTTGAAGACTTGTCAATTTTATCATTGTTAAGTAAAATCTGTTTCCTTGTCTTAATATCACAGTTAGTTACACAGCGGAGGTGGCAAGTTATGTCGGTCTCTTCTCTACTAATTTTTCGAGATCAGAACATTCACAGCCGTTACTAATTTGTGATACCAGTAGTTCTCTCAGACACTGGGACTTCACCATTTTCTGCAGAAATTCTATTTCTGTAATTGTCAGTACTATACTGACCCTAGAGCCAAATAAAACCTCACGCCACACTGATGTCTTCATGTCGTGTGGTATATATCCTGTATTGTATATATCATTGCATATTTCTGTGATTGTATCTATACCAAAGCTCTCCAGAGCTTCTATCATTTCAATTTTTATGTTATCCATGCATGCTGATTTTCCTTTTTTTATCATATGAATGGCATTCTCTACTTCTGATCTGAGAATGTTTGGGCCTTCATTAGAATCTGGTGATGGTTTTTTACCTCTGTTGTCCTCGAATAGTTCTTTTACGTATTCTGCCCATCTGTTTGATATGTCTTTCTCATCAAGTAATATTACACCATTTTTGTTCTTGATACAGCTTCCTCCTTGTGCAAACCGCGACTGATTTGATAATTTCTTTATTTCTTCATGCATATCTCTTGTCATGTGCTTTGCTTCCAAGTCTTCTATTTCCTTGCATTTTGTTTCTATCCACCGTTCTTTTGCTTCTCTACACATAGTACGTATGTCATTGTCTATTGTTTTATATTCTGGAGTGTTTTTTGCTTTCTTTCTTTCTGCCATTTTATTCAAGATGTTATCTGTCATCCAAATTTGATTTTTCTTAGACTCCTTTTTAGGTAAATTTGCATTTGCTGATTGTATGCTTGTTTTTAAGCATTCCCATTTTGCGGTTGCTTTTTCTTCTGGGTTTTCTCTTCTATACTGCTCCATGCTTTCTGTCAATAACTGTTGATATTTATTTTTGACATCGATTAAATATTTCTGTTTTATATCTGGTTGTTTCAGCGCTGATATTTCTATCTGGGGTTCCTGCTGTCTTCTGTTTCCTGCTCTTTTCAGCTTTATATTTACTTTGATGACGACTGGATTGTGATCTGAATTTATGTCGGCACCAGGATGTGTCTTTGCACTTGTGACACTGTTCTTAAATCTATGTTTTATCATGATATAGTCGATTTGATTTCGTGTTACATCTCCTGGGCTTTTCCATGTGTATAATTTCCTTGGGTGGTGTTCAAAAAAGGTGTTACATATGACCAGCTGGTTTTCTTCACAGAACTGGATAAGTCTGTCTCCTCTATCATTTCTTGTCCCTAATCAATACTGTCCTACTATTTTCTTGTATTTTCCTTTTCCTACTTTTGCATTCATATCACCCATTACTATCAACACATCTGTAGATTTGACTGGTTTAAGTGTGTGTTGTAGCTCTTCATAGTATTCTTCTATTTCTTCCTCGCTGTGATCTTTAGTTGGTGCATAAGTTTGTAAGATTGATATGTCGAATGGCTTTGCTCTCATCTTTAGTAACATCATTCTGTCATTGTGTGTCCAGTATCCATATACGTATTTTTCTAACTCCTTCTTTATCAACATTCCTACCCCTCTTTCATGTTTTTCTCCTCCTGAGTGTATAAGCGTGTACTGGTCTCTTGTTATGTAGCCTGTATCCAAAAGTCTTGCCTCTGCAACTCCCAGTATATCGAGTTTCATGTCTGATGCCTCTAATATAAGATTGTCAAGCTTTCCTTCTCCGTTTAGAGTTCTAACATTCCATGTTCCTATTTTTAGGCTTCTCCTACTAGTTTTTAGGTGGTCTTTCTCAGAATGCTCCTTTTCAACAGAATTTAAGGAACACTCGTCATTATGTACTTCCTTACTCATTAGAGGAGTTGCCTCTTCCCTGTTAATTTGTACAGTAGATTCTTCCCCAGGGGACAGAGAGTTCTCTACATATCGGTTCGTATCTTGTTGTTGTGATCCCATTACGTTCTGTAGGAAGTACGTGGTAAAGCCCCAATCTCTTCCACGGTGGCTAGCCATTGTCTTTTTCTATGTCCGACATGCCTCTAGTGCGCCACACACTTTGCTGTTTCGCTTTGCGAGCCGTTGATCTTCTCAGATTCCTCCGCCTCACTCACCGTCTCAGTCTTTGTGTACTAGGGATGGACATTCCCTTGAGTAAGATTGCTCCTACTCCACCCATATAGTTTAGCCAGTCAGCCAAGACTGTTGCCCGGGATGTGGCCACCGCCGTACACAAGCGGTATTCGAGGAGCCATACATGAGCTAGATAAAGAGAGGAGAACCAAATAGGATCCTGACTATCCTAAAAAGGACATGGCTGTCTCTCACCGTGAGGTACTATCCCTCTCTCTTTATCCTACATCCCAACAACCGGTTACTATACTATAAAAGTCAAAGTCCATTTAGAGAGCTAAGGAGAAAAGAGCTGAGATTCAACTACTGGGCAAGAGTGGCTAAAGATCCAACTCCCCCAGCACACAAAACCTTTGATAAGGGGTAACAAGTACATAGGCCACATTCCACTAAACCATAATAGATACCCGTCAGGGTGGAAAACAATGGATGAAGTGGATCATCACCCAAGCATATTTGATATGATAAACAGTAGTGCTCAGTATAAAGCAAAGATCCTACCATGGGAACTAAAAGTGCCAGAAACTGACTCCCACTTATCAAAGATCATAAGCAAATCTAACGATGTAATCTCAGCACAAAGTAAAGCACTAGAGTACATAGAACGGTATATAAATAATAGCCTAACGATATATACAGATGGGTCAAAAGATGAAGAAGGATAGTTAGGAGCAGGAATAGCAATACCAAAATTAGAAATTTATAAAATATACAAAGTAACAGGAAATACATCCATCTTTACAGCAGAATTAGAGGCAATCCTTAAAGCTTTAGAAATAGCTGCAGAAACCCCACCAAATAAAAAACCATTCTCACAGATTCCCTTTCGTCAGTACTAGCTATCAGAAACAGAAATGAATGTAGCATGCCGAATATTATAGAGGAAATACTACAGGTCAGTACATATCTACACACTATAGGATGCATTGTAACACTAACATGGATACCATCATATGTGGGGATAGCAGGAAAGGAGCTTCCAGACAAAGAAGCCAAAGGGGGAAGAACTAGCTATAACAAAATTAAAGTAAGCTTAGGGAAGTTTGAAATTAAGAGCTTAATTGCTCAAGCAATAACTAAAGAGTGGATAACAGATTGGGACCAAAGTAAAAAAGAAAGACACTCATATAAAATCCTGAAATAAAAAACAAGCAAAAAAAAAACCAAGCAGATAGAAGATGAACTAAAAATACCAATTACTAAAAAATTGCTGAGGCTCAAGCTTGGAACTGGATATTTCATGATAGAGGAACCCACATGTGAAGAGTGTCAAGAACCAAACACAGTCAGACACTTTCTGGTGGACTGCAAAAAATATGACCAGCAGAGGCAAAACATTAAGACATACTGTAGTAACCACAAGGTAGAAATGAGTATAGAAAATCTCATAGGCACTAAGACCCCATCAGAAATACAAACGTTAATAAAACACTATATTACAAAAACAAAAGCTAACATATAAAAAATGAATAAATAAGAATGCGAGCTAGTAGCCTACACTGGTGAAAGATTCCCCCCAGATAAATACGGATTGACCAAAAACCCTCAAGTGAAAAATAAAAACATACCAATTTAGACAATATCATATTTTGGATAATAAAACCACATTGAACTATAACTGAAAATGTAAAAAAAAAAAAAAACAACCTACTAGAGATAATATTGTATTACATAAATACACACAAAAGCATATTACAATAAATGAAACACGTCCTGATATAACCAACAGCTCATGTATATGATAGATGGTTGAAAAGGCGTGCTACAAAGAAAAGTAGCAAACACTTATTTTTAAAAAAAAAATAGCTTCATTTGAGTTGGACTGTACAAATTGTATTTTCCTAGGTGAAATTCTGTTCCGTTGTTAATCATTGTTTTTAAGATTTTTCCCAGATGTTAGCGATATTGGCCTGTATGAGCTGACATCATGTGGTTCCTTATCTGGTTTTAGTATGGGGATGACAACTGCTGACTTCAATGCACCTGGTATTTTTCCTGTGTGCCAGATTTTGTTGTAGAGGAATGCAATCACCTTTAGAGTGGTGTTTGGTATCTTTTTGAGGATTTCAAAGTTGAGAATGTCTTGTGCGGATGTGGTATTGGGTTTTCCTATTAATGATCTTTCTATTTCATCTACAGTAATATCTGCATTTAAATAACACTGACAAACAACATTTTTCTTTCTTATATAAGAATAAGTGTTCTTAGGTCAGTTTCTTGCGCTGATTTCAAATTTGAAATCCGTTTATCTCTATCACGTCGGGTTCTTAAGATATTTGTGAATAAATATATTTTTGGGAAACCGTTATTGGCTCCGTTTCATTTTTACTATATAACTTTTTAAAAATTAATAAAATGCAAAATAATTCTACTTTTTATACTGCTAAAAGATGCATGACATATGTTACGTTATATTTCAAATAGTTACTGTATTTTGAAATAATTCTGAGTGCTTCTAGAAGTTGTAGAAATTCGGCTGATCTGTTCTGTTACGTGTGCGGATATTTTACCGATCGTGTTCACCAGAAAAACTTTACAACATTGCTAAAGAAAACATATGAACTTTATTTCGATTCGAAAGTTGATGATGCAAATAAATCTTGGATGCCAAATGCAGTTTGTTCGACTTGTACAAATACATTGGCAGGTTGGTTACTAAAATCGCCGAAGCATAAGTCGCTGCCTTTTGGAGTGCCAGTAATATGGCGTGAACGGACAAATCACGCTACTGATTGTTACTTCTGCTTGACAAATATCTATGGTTTCACTTTTAAAACTAGAAAGTCTGTGGTTTATCCAAATATTGAATCGGTTTCGAAACCAGTGCCTCATGATCCAATCACGTGTCCGATCCCAGTTCCACCAGAACAATATCCGTTGGACGTGAATGAACCATCAGAAATTGATAGTTTACCTGCTTTAGAAACTAATTCTGACTCGGATTATATACCGGTGAATGATGGTGTTCCCTCAATTAACCATTCAGAACTTTCAGATCTAATACGTGATCTCGCTCTCACCAAAGGACAAGCGGAATTACTCGGTTCGCGACTCAAAGAATGGAATCTTTTAGCGCCCAATACTCCGATATCTAAATTTCGTCATAGACACAGAGAACTTGTTCAATACTTTGAGATGGATGATAACATTTGCTATTGCAAAGATGTAAACGGTCTAATGGTGCACCTCGGTCATGAGCACATAGTCAACGAATGGCGGTTTTTCATCGACTCTTCCAAGACTAGTCTAAAAGCCGTGTTATTGCATAATGGAAATTTATTTTCATCAATTCCAGTCGCCTACTCTGTTCATATGAAAGAAACTTATGACAATATGGCTATACTTTTGGCAAAAATAAAGTACAATGACTACCAATGGCGGATTTGTGGATACCTAAAGGTCATTGCAATTCTCACGGGCATGCAGACTGGGTATACTAAATTTTGTTGCTTCCTATATAAATGGGACAGCCGCAACAGACAGGAACATTATGCAAGAAAGGTGTGGCCTATCAGGGATCGTATGCAGCTGGGGCATAAAAATGTAATACACGAGCCATTAGTTAACAAAGACAGCATCATTTTACCACCGTTACATATAAAGTTGGGGTTCATGAAGAATTTCGTAAAAGCGTTAGATAAAACGAGCAAAGCTTTCACTTATCTTCGAGAAAAGTTTCCGCAAATTAACGATGCAAAGATAAAGGAAGGTATCTTTGTAGGACCTCAGATTAGGAAAGTTATTGCAGACAAACAATTCGAGAACTTGTTACATGGTAGTGAACTTCGCGCATGGATGGCATTCAAATCGATCGTCGATAACTTTCTGGGAAATCACAAATCTGTCGACTATGTGCATATTGTTAAGCAGTGCATAGATGCATACAGAATTATGGGCTGTAACATGTCCCTCAAAATCCATTTGCTCGATTCGCATCTTGACTTTTTCCCTGACAACTTGGCGAAGTCAGCGATGAACATGGAGAACGATTCCATCAAGATATCGCCGTAATGGAGTCACGTTATGAAGGACGGTGGAGTGTGACCATGCTTGCCGATTATTGTTGGATGCTTCATCGCGATGTACCACATGCCATTCACCGACGAAAGTCGACTGCAAAGAAATTCAAGCCTACATAACTGTTATACTTCTTGTACAAATGATGTTGTAATACTGTATGGGTTGTTAAAAAACTTCAATTGCGTATTTCTAGAGATCCCGACCTGATAGAGAAAAACGGTTTGCAGATTTAAAAACAGGGCATTAAAGTTGACCAGAAAAACATAGAAATGTTAGAGAAAGAAAAAACAAATTTTTTTTTGTTAGCCAGTGTAATTAGTGTCCTGTGTACTGTCCGTATTTTCTTTTTTCAACTTTTGTAATAGAGTTTTTTCGCCTACTTATCTCTGCCTTCTCTAGACTGTCTTTTGAACTAATCTGATAGAAGTATTTAGCTAGCATGTTAGCTTTTTGTCTAAATCTTCTCCAATTCTTTTCTTTAGCTCTTATTATTGCTTTATTTGTTTCATTTCGTATTTGTTTATAGTTTCTGGCCGGGAAGTCTTCTTTGGTAGAAATTCCTGCTAAGCAGAATTTTGGATAAACTGAATTATTTTAGATGGCCCCAGCGACTTTTGCTTATCCGAACTGCACTATATATATATATATATATATATATATATATATATATATATATATATAGTTATATATATATATATATATATATATATATATATATAGATACATATATATATATATATATATATATATATATATATATATTGATACTTTTAATGTAGAACATTATACTCTATAATGTATAATGCCAATGACGTACCTCGTCAAAAAATAATGCATGTTAGCTGTGTAGCATTATGAAGGAAAGATGGACTTTAATGAGAGGATAAGTGAGAACGAGTTGGAAATAGCCCTTACTTCTTTTAGTGGAGTGTCCTCATGTGACCGCATTGAGCGAACGACCAACCGAGAGAGACGGATTATTTATGATAGCATGGCTTTGCGAGATGAATGAGAATTTAACGGCAGATTGAGAACAAGAACAAGCCGAGACGGCGTATGCTGTTTTCTCGGTTGAATTTGAAGCATCTGACACGGGACAACAAATGTCAAGTGATAAGTTGTTTTAACATTTTGCTGTAAAGTAATCTAGTAATTACCTGTTTATTTTGTCCACCAGTTTTAGTTGAAGAACAGCAGAAAGCTGGGAGTTTAAACGGAGCTACCATTTGAAAGCAGAGTCGATGAACAGAGAAAGCAAAAAGTCCATTAGACCAATGGAACCTACAAAATTCACCACTGACACTATTGGTATCAAATTCGTATCCATAGGAGGATAATTTCTATTCCGATTTGTCGTGATTTTGAAGTTGTAGTCAAGTGGTGACATGTAATTTCGTTTATAATGCATTCATCTGAGACCCTACACCTTGTAGGTTTATGCAGAGACAACTGAAAATGACAGAAAACATAAAAACGATCAACTGTGTTCAACCCATTCTCTAAAGAAACCAGAACTGATTCACAGGGAAACTGATTACTCAATTTAAATATAAAATCCAAAAACATCTCAAGTCAGATTCAACGACCGATATATATCGTTACATCTTTTGCTTCGATTTATTTCTGGTACCTGCTGCATGTATAACAATATGCAGATCATATATTCACCCTCAGGAACATTATAGAGCAGTACTCAGAATTACAGAGACAGCTATACATTAACTTTGTTGATTTTGAAAAGGCTTTTGAGGTGAAAACAGGAGTACGACAGGGTTGCCCCTTATAAACAAACTTATTTTTGAGTCATAGACTGGGTGATGCGCCAGACAACAGAAGGCAGTCCAAGAAGAATTAGATGGACAACATTTTCTACACTGGAAGACCTGGAATATGCAGATGACATTGCACTACTCGCACATTCACATCAACACATCCAAGAAAAAACCGATAGACTGAATAAGTATAGCCAGCAGGTGGGTCTGAACATCAATCTGAAGAAGACAGAGGTCATGACGCTCAATGTGGGCAATCCTGAGCCAATAACAATAAGGAACCAGAAGCTGGAACAGACAGGCACACTTACATACATCTGGATGCATAGTAAGACCAGACGGCGGAACAAGCTGGGCCACCAACAACAGAATGAATAAAGTGAGAACAGCCATGGCTAGTCTCAACAACATATAGAAGTCTTCCCAGTACTGAACAAACACCAAATTAAGATTATATGAGAGCTGTGTACTTTCTGTGCTTCTCTGTGGTGCGGAATGCTGGAGAGTAACAGAGAAGGAAAAGTCGAAACTGTCCTCTTTCCACACAATCTGCCTAAGGAAAATGCACCGAATCTTTAGGCCGAATACCATCACCAACCAAGAACTACTTACTCGGAGTAACCAAGAGGGCATGCACACCATCACAGCTGGCAGACGCTGGAGTTGGGTTGGTGTTGAAGGACTTTCGTGTGGGGTTACTGGTTGTGTTGCCTGAATTCTGATCGTGCTAATGTTCTTACGCGAATGGGGTGAACCTCACCTTCGGTTTGTCGTAATGCCTGAACTTGGCATCAAGATGTAAACAACTGTTCATCTTATTAACTCAGCAACTTGACATAAAATACGTAATTCATAAGGTTGAATGGTGTAACGTGATTCAACGAATAATGCCTCCGGTTCGAGTCCTTCACAATTTAATATGGATTACACACATACATAAACAGTTCAATTCACACATGAGGTACATGCATCAATCAATCAATAGCGTAGACTGCTGTTTTACGTGTCAATGTCCGTTTAAGGATACAATGCAGTAATTGTCGTCAGAACATCACAGCTATATGCACGCGCAGATAGAATGGCTACCTGCCGACAGTGAGACTGTGAGTCTAATTACTTCGTATAAAGTAGACGATTATCTTTCTCCTTCCAAGGATTTAGTTAATCACTAACCTCCATAAGTTTCCTCTCTCGTAGAGTTCTAGGACTGACCCTGGTCCTGCATAAATACACATATAAATGGCTATATCATGCCATTAATTTGGAAGGCTAGAAAAACGCAGCTATTCAGCTTGACGGTCAAGTAACAAAGGGTAGCGTCTCCTAGTTACCAACTGTGACCCAAACAACGCTAGACACGTCATAATCGATCGTGTATGGAGCGTTCAATAATTGAAACATCTATCGCAATATATTAAATGTCTTAACCTTTACAATTGCACGTCTGCTAACCTTTAGCAGACGGCGTTAATAACATATACCGTAACAATTCCCTGTACACCGGGGAAAAAAAAATCGATAGATTTTTTTCAAGATCTATCCGACTTAACAATTTTTCAAAAAATTTAACACAATTGTGACATATGGCCGACGATGTTCTGAGTAGAACCGTGTCGCGGTCATGTCAACTAACTATTTGTCATAGTCATCTAACATTAATCATATTATATATCAATATTATAAATGGTGTCTGTCCCTGCCGGTCGAAAATGTGTAATGTCAATAGTGAATGATAGAATTAAATTAAAGTAAGGTCTGTCGTATTAGTATGTCATATAGGAATTAATTTGACTAATTAAAATTAAATTAATTAATTAAACTAAGAGTTAAAGTATTAAGATTCTAATGTAACACGATGTTATGAGAGAAGAAAAGACAAATAAGTGAGAAGAAATAGAAAGAAATTCGAATATAAGTTTAACTTAATTGTGTGTGTTAAGTGTTAGTGAATAATAACTATCTAATTTAACTAACTAAATAACGTATAGGTACATTAAAAAAATATTAATCTAATACTTGTGTGAGATTTATTTTCTCTTTTCATAATTTCTTCTTTTTATATTTCGTTCTCTTTTTTGTTTTTTTTTTTTTCATTTCATTTTTTTCTCACATTTCATTTTATTGATATTAATTCAATTAAGAAGTTAAGTTAACTAATTAATTAGTATAGGATATGATGATCCATCCGTAGTCCTGATCCTGATGAATTCTTTTAGACAAAGTGTTGAAGCATTTACGTCGGACAGAAATGTCAATTATCCTAGGATCCAAGAATTAAGTGCACATAGGATAATAAGTTCGACTTGTCGTCAGATATTGTTCCATGATTGTTGAACGAATATTCATATATCGTGTATGGACGTTAGACGAAGTTTCAATGTCAATATGTATACCTTGATTGTCTTTAGTTCAATTCTGTGATGCATATAGTGTTTATAATTATTAAATTGAAGTCAAGGTTTGTTCCCTTATAGTTGATATTTCGTTCTATCCAATGTAGTGATGATTGACGTAGTTTAGGAATGTCAATGTTGATTATTCGTCGTCAATAGGATTACGTGACAACGCATCCGCCACAATGTTTTCAGTGCCAGGAATATGTTCAATGGAGAATTCAAATGGCTGCAGGATGATCGCGTATCTGGCGAGTTTTGGGCTTTTGTGGTTTGGTCTACGCAAAGATGCTACAGCACGCTGGTCAGTCTGAATGGTGAATGGAGCACCAAGCAAGAACTTTTCCAGTTTTGTGATTGCCCATATAACTGACAAAAGTTCCTTGTCCACTGTGGAATACTTTGTTTCTGCCGGCTTTAGCTTTCTTGAAATATATAATGTAGGATGTAGAACGCCATCATGGTTCTGGAGCAGGCATGCACCGATGCCGTAGTTACTAGCATCTGTTCGTAAGAAAAATCTTTTGGAAGCATCGGGAAGTCTTAAAATTGGTTCATGCGAAAACAAATTTATAATTTTGTTGAAAGTTTCATTGCATATACCAGTCCATGTCACCTTCACCGGCATGTCTTTTTTTAACAATAAAGACAATACAGCCGTGATGGATGACAAGTTTGGTATGAATCTACTGTAATATTGAACAAGTCCTAACAAACTCCTGACCTGTTTCTTCGTCTGAGGAACTGCTATGTTTAGAATTTTGGAGACCATACTAGGTAACGTTCGGATATATCCCGCTCCAATGATATGTCCCAAAAAGGTTATCTCATTACACGCGATCTGCACCTTTGTAGGTTTAGCAGTTAGATGATAATTCCTTAGAGTGTCGAAAACATATCTAAGTCCCGAAACATGTTCCTCAAACGACGAACTAAACAAGCATATGTCGTCAATATACGTAATAACGTCTAATCTACCTGAAAAAATTTGTCGCATCAGGCGAATGAAGGTAGCTGGCGCATTAACAAGCCCAAAAGGCATCACATTCCACTGGTATAGACCTTGTGGAGTGGAAAATGCGGTGTAGTACTTAGCCTTTTCGGTCAGTGGTATCTGCCAATAACCTTTAGTTAAGTCTATCTTACTAAATATAGTTGCGTTGGATAGACGTGGCAGTAAGTCGTCGATAAGTGGATGTGGTTCGCTGTCAACTATAGTCTTAGCATTTAATTTTCTATAGTCAACACATAGTCTGATGTTATTGTCCTTCTTCCGGACAATCACTAATGGAGAAGAGAATGGCGAATTACTAGTCTCAATGATTCCCAGAGACAACATCTGTTCAAGTTCCTTAGTAGTTTTAGCAAGGAAATGTAAAGGAACCGAATAGGGATGTACACGAATAGGTGTATCGTCATTGAGAGTAATGTCATGACTGATAGCCGATGTGCGACCCGGGACGTCGGTCAACACATCTGGATAAGATTGTAAGAGATTAGCAATCTGTAGACGCTGTTGCGGTGTAACCGTTGAAGAGATGGTTACATCCCGCCAAGATTCAGTAGGTTGAACTACTGGTACCGGTAACGGTAACTGTACCTCAGGAAAAGAAGATTCTTCTTCCTGGATGACGGATAAGTTGGAATAATAACAAGTAGATACTGTGTTATCATCTAGTTCATGGAAAATTGACTGTAAGTGTTCAGGACGTGTATGAAATTGCTTGAGCATGTTAATATGAAATATCTTTTTGTGTCCCTTGATATCTAAGACGTAATCAACGTCGGAAATTTTATCAATGACTTTGTAAGGACCATTCCAAGATATCAATAATTTATTGTTATTGTGAGGAAGTAACACATAAGCCTCATCGCCTGGGAATAATTGGCGTAATCGTCGAGACCTATTTTGTAGAGATCGAGCCTTAGCTTTTGCAGCCTCAGAAGAAGCTGTTGCCAACTGGCAAGACTCAATAATGTTCTTCCGAAGATTAATCACATACTCGTAAGATGACTGAGTGTCCTGAGTCATCTCCGCGTCAATTAATAAGTCTTTTATTAGTCCCATAGGACCTCTTGGGGAGCACCAAAAACTAATTCAAAGGGAGAGAAGCCAGTTTGTTCATGCGGTACCTCCCGATAAGCAAATAGAACAGCTGGGAGTGCTCTGTCCCAGTCATGAGGGTGCTTAACAGTAACCTTATGTAGTAGTTGTTTAAGTGTACGGTTAAGTCTTTCAACTGCACCATTACTCATAGGATGATAAATACTACTTAAATTCCTATCAATGTTCCAGGTTTTCATGACTTCCTTCATGGTGTCAGATATGAACTGTGACCCATGGTCTGATAAAAGTTTTCTAGGAAACCCTATTCTAGAAAAGATGAGATGTAGTGCATCAGCTACATCTGTGGTAGTGGTGGTCTTTAATGGGATAGCTTCTGGCCATCGTGTGCACAAATCAATGCACGAATCTATGTCCTCTGGCCGATGGTAGCAATGGACCAATAATATCTATGGCCATCTTGTCAAACGGTCTTACTGAGATATCGCAAGCCTGAATAGGCGCCGTGTGAAAAGCTCCACGTGCTTTCACTTCTTGGCATGTAGTACAGGAACGTACATACTGCGAAATATCTCTTGACACTCCTGGCCAAAAGAATGAAGACAGTACTCGAGATCGTGTTCGAGTATATCCCATATGTCCAGCACACTGTGAGTCATGCGCATGTTGAAGAATGTACCGTCTAAAAGTATACGGGACCATAACTTGTTGTTTCATTTGTGATTTGTCATTAAAACATCTAATCAATAGGTCATTTTTAATAACAAACCAATGTTTGTTATTATTACCTGAGGATAGATTGTCAACTTTATCAACCAGCTTAAAAAAATTTTTTTAAAGATTTATCCTCTTTTTGTTTGGTTGCAAATGTTTCCCTGTCAATAGGTGAATTGACTACAAATTCCTCTTGGTTGTCTACATCCATTTTATTATCACCAACTTTCTCCATGAGTTGAGTCTGCGCTCTAGTCGTCACGGCGTTTCCAGTGCATAGGTTATGTTTCTCCCATTCTATGATCTCATCTGGAGTAAAATCTTTACTGCCGTGTATACGACCAACCATCAGATCAGCAATAGGCTTTTTTAGCATACATACTTTTACATTCCCTGTGAAAAAGGGTGTTCTAATATGAACAATAGCTGTGGGGTAAAACTCAATAGTTCCACCAAATGTCATGCAGCGGACGTATTCTCCTGTCGCACAGCTAGGATGTACCAGCGACTGACGTACACCAATCGTCGTGGATCCTGAATCTCTCAGCACTGAGACGACGGATCCATTAACGATTCCCCTGTTAAAAATTAGTAAGCCTGTTCCATCGTTGACTGCAAGACCTACCTCTGGTGTAATATGTCCGCAGTTAAGCACTGTTTCTTTCGCCTTCTGAAAAATAAGATTGCATTGTTGGCAACTATTTGCCACATTATAATTAATAGCAAAACATGCAGCAGAAGACTGTGTTGTATTATTGTCAAGTGGGACCTGAGCTATAGGGGTAGTATTATTTGTAACTGCCGCCCCTGTATTATGGTTGTAATGAGATGATCCCCGAGAATGAGATCGATTCCGAGTATAATTGTTAGAATTATCTCGTCGTCCTCTATAGTAACTATTATCTCGATGTCTCGAGCCATGATTATTACCATTCCAGTTATTGTTATTTTTCGGGGTATGTGATCGATTATAATTAGTGTTATGTTGACTATTGTGGTAGTTTGTTTGAGGTGAATAATTTCTATCTCGTGATCTACCTCTGTTGAACTCATTTTTATTGTTGAAATCATTATTATGTCCCTTCTGAAAGTTAACATTGTGATTTCTTTGGAACCTACTTCTGTCTACACTGTGATGTCTTTGTTTGTTATTATGATTGTAGGCCATATTAGACGCCACAGGTAGAGGTTCTCTTAATGAGGAGTTAGAAATGGTTGCATTCGGATGTGCCGAACAGTAGTTTAAAGAAATTTTTTCCAACTCGTCAATAGTACCTGGTTTACGCTCCTGCAAATATGCAAAGAATGGCTGGCTAACCGAAGATAATACCTTATCCCGTAGTAGCAAATCAACTAATTTGTCGTACGATTTGTTGACTTCTGCCAGTTCAACCCATCTATTAAATGTATTGCGTATGTTCGCAATGAATCCTGCAAAATCTTTTGGAGATTCAGGTAAAATTCCCTTAAATTTCAACCTAAACAGTGTTCCTCGTCCAGGTGAAACCTTCGTAAAAGCAAGGACTTAATAGCACCGTAGTTATTTGCTATTGATGGGTCAGCATTTTGAGAAGCCGTCAATGGTTCTCCAACCAAGAATTCATTTAACTTGAGTACCCATGACTCTTCGGGCAAATGATTTGTTTTGCAAGTCTGTTCAAAACGTGACAGGAACGATGAAAGGTCGTCCACGTTTAAGTTGAAAGTGGGTAATTTAAAGTTGTAGAAATGTTTAGTTTGGCTGGATGACGATCCATTTTGTGCGTTATTATTCTGGTTTGCATCAGCACTTTGTGCTTGTAATCTTGCTGTCTCCAATTTAATACGCGCCAATTCCATTTCTTGTTGTAAAATAATTTCCTCTCGTTTCAATTTATTCTCTTCTTCCTGTTGAGCAATTTCTCTTAATCTATTTTCCTTGGCAATTTGCTTCATCTCACGTTCTGCTTCCTCTTTCTTTAATGCAGCCTTTTGTTCCTCCATTTCTGCTTTATGTTTTTCCAGTTCTGCCTCAGCAAACTGACGAAGTTCTTGGGATTTATAACCATATTCTTTACCAATTTTAACGAAATGGTCTATAGTAAGCATTTTGACTTTTATCCGTAAGTAATTATTGATAATTACTGATTAAAATAGTCAATAGTAGCTTCAGAGTAATTATTATACTTACTCAACTTAGGAATATTCAATATAAATAATCACAATAGTACTGAACTCTTATGTCTAAGTTCAACTAATAGACAATATTTTGTAACAATATTGTATCTAAGTACTAACTATATCATAAATAGTTATGATATCTGTTAACTATAATGTAATTACATCACACAATTAATCTTAATATCCAATAATGTTGGGTATGATTCCTAGTAATTATATTGTTCAATGTACTAAGTCACTCTCTTAGTACCAGAAAAGTATATTAAATAATATACAATGGGTCTGTCACCTCAAAGGTAGACTATAAGATTATTTTATTTGGTCAATATATATATATATTATATTATTATTATTATTATTATTATGCCCTAGGCATCTCTTATAAATTGTAGTGCTAATTTCTTGGACTATCACTGCATAATTATGCAATGTCCCATATTAACCTTAAATGTCAGAAAAAAAATTAATTAAATTAAATTACAAGTGTATTATTGAATATAATGTCATATTATTAATGTAGTATTTAATATATATCATGAGTACAAACAAAACAATGATGCAACTAAAGGGTACAAACAATGTCAAGACGCAAACAAGACATTTTCACAATTAAAAATGAATTTATGAACTAAAAAAAACAAGCGGAAGTGTCACACGGAAAACGAAGGGTCAAAGATTGACCCGAGGTCAACTGAATATGCAAAGTACACAAAAAAAAAAATGACTGCAAAAAATGATGACATCACAGGACTCATAACGGACGAACATTTAACAATCATCAAATAAATGATAGTAAGAGTAGACTGGACGAAATAGTTAACGAACATGATACAAAACTGAATAAAAATGTGAACTTAGTACAAATAAAATACACCAGTTATCTACGGAACGGTACAGCTAACACAATCGTCAAACGACAGCAGATTTGGACAGGCAGTCCATTCGGCAGAATCTTCGATGGAGCTCCCAAAAAGTGCGATCGTTTAACTGCCCTAAGAAACGACCGAAATCAATTCAGTCATCGTGAGAGCCACAGAATCTAATTTCGGTTCATCCTCCCTACCGCCCACTAGTTAACAACACCTTAAAACAACAAAAAGTACATTAAACATAGGTAAAAAACATGCCTATGTAGGCAGAAGGCATGGACTCAGTTAGCACTGTCACGTTAACGACAATAGTTATTGAGCTAAACTTATCTTTATTTGCTGCTTCACTTGATGCTCGTTGTCGTCGACGGCTAGGCCTGTGCCTTTGACTGTCTGCTCCTAATGGGCAGGCAACGGTAGTCCATCTTGTGCATCTTGATAAATTTGAAGCGAACTAGAAAGGCGTTGAAAAGATGTCTTCTTCACGGCGACAATGCAACAGTGACGTCATGTTGCTATTCATGATCACGTGCGTCACGTCAGCTTCGTAATGGTCATGTGATTTTCATTCAAACGTAAATATCGTGGAGGCGTGTGGAACACAGAAAAAATTTTTTCTCTTCTGTCGATCCCCGCAATCGGCCGCCAGTTTTGTTGAAGGACTTTCGTGTGGGGTTACTGGTTGTGTTGCCTGAATTCTGATCGTGCTAATGTTCTTACGCGAATGGGGTGAACCTCATCTTCGGTTTGTCGTAATGCCTGAACTTGGCATCAAGATGTAAACAACTGTTCATCTTATTAACTCAGCAACTTGACATAAAATACGTAATTCATAAGGTTGAATGGTGTAACGTGATTCAACGAATAATGCCTCCGGTTCGAGTCCTTCACAATTTAATATGGATTACACACATACATAAACAGTTCAATTCACACATGAGGTACATGCATCAATCAATCAATAGCGTAGACTGCTGTTTTACGTGTCAATGTCCGTTTAAGGATACAATGCAGTAATTGTCGTCAGAACATCACAGCTATATGCACGCGCAGATAGAATGGCTACCTGCCGACAGTGAGACTGTGAGTCTAATTACTTCGTATAAAGTAGACGATTATCTTTCTCCTTCCAAGGATTTAGTTAATCACTAACCTCCATAAGTTTCCTCTCTCGTAGAGTTCTAGGACTGACCCTGGTCCTGCATAAATACACATATAAATGGCTATATCATGCCATTAATTTGGAAGGCTAGAAAAACGCAGCTATTCAGCTTGACGGTCAAGTAACAAAGGGTAGCGTCTCCTAGTTACCAACTGTGACCCAAACAACGCTAGACACGTCATAATCGATCGTGTATGGAGCGTTCAATAATTGAAACATCTATCGCAATATATTAAATGTCTTAACCTTTACAATTGCACGTCTGCTAACCTTTAGCAGACGGCGTTAATAACATATACCGTAACAGTTGGCCACGTCCTCGGAAAGGACCCTGATGCCATTACAAGAACAGCTATGCTATGGACCCCTGAAGGAAAGCGAAAGAGAGGCCGACCAAAAACAACTTGGCGGAGAACTGTGGAGGCTGAGATGCACAGAATGAACCAGAGTTGGAGCACTGTACGAAGGATGGCCGCCGTCCGAACAAAGTGGAAGCAATTTGTTGCTGCCCTACAAGACCCCACCAGGCGTGATGGCCACTGACTTCTTTGACAGCCTGCGGCTAAGGATCAAAGAAGAAGAAGAAGTATAACAAATGTTGAAAATTCAGTATCATCATAATTTTGCTTTGCTCTCCCATGAAGCCACTACTGCAGCTGGACCCCTTGCAGGAGACATGCACTAAGCATTCACTTGCTCTTGCAACGGTTCTTTCTGTTGCAATTCCTTTTAAATAATGAAGTTGCTAGTCCTATGAACAACCTCAGTTTAGTCACCTAATGTGGCATTCCTGAGACACTCCTCACCCTCAACTCCCAGGGTTATTCAGAGGGATAATTAAATATTCGTTTCACAGTATCAAACTCAAATTTTTATTACTCATTTCTCCCGACAAAAACACAGTATCTGACAAGTGGCTAGATCAACCAAAGGTTAAGAGATATCTCAATCAGAATGGGAAAATACATCACTTATGCTCTAGAACAGAGTCGGCAACCAGTCGATCTTGATCAACTAGTAGATCTCAGGGCACCATTTAATAGATCTCTAGGTGGCTGAGAGGGAAACAAGAGTTTTTCACCTAGATAATGAGCACTTGCCCTTTCCTTCCGACACTTAAAAGTGCGGTATCCACATGTTTAAAGATAGTTTCACAACATTCCCCGTGAATACGCCCAAGCTAGCTTATTGCAATTCATTTTATTTATCAACTGCACAAACAGGAAGCGATCTTTGGCTTAAAGTAAAGTTAACATTCAGAAAATTATCATTATTTTGAATTATCCACCTCTCTGTCGATGGAATTGCAGTGAGTAGATCATCCGGCAGACACAAAAGTTACAATAAGGCTGCACTTATACCTAGTTCTAAATGCCCTGAAACCTGAATCCTGAAATCAGACATGATTTGATCAACAGATATCTTTAGAGAGCTCAGTCATCGTAAAGCAGATCCCAACAGCTCCTGGGATGCCGATTGCTACTCTAGAGGATGTTCCGTTTTAATAGCTTGGGTGCCTTGACAGGAGTGTCCGATTCCAGAAGTGGGGTTAGAGCGCTGGTCTCTTGCGACACAAAGGTGTCGGGTCCGATTCACGGTTTCGATACGCTACAGTCTACCCAGCTGTAAATTGGTTCCTGACTGCGCTTGAGTTAGGGAAGGAAAAGGGAGCGATGAAGGGAACTGGTCACCCCACAACTCGACGCTGGACCTAGTATGGTGAAGTCTCTAACACTTAACTCCCCTATGGAAGAATCTGCTACCGACTACCTTTACCTGTTACCTTCACAATAAGGGAAATGAAAAGTCATGTAAACAAGCCTAGAAAAGTAGATCTAAAAGAAACCAAATGAATGTGAGGATACGTAGTATAAAGGTGAAAAGCTTAATTAAAAAAACAGTAACTGATGAATGGACAGTAGCACGGGATGGAAGGATGAAAAGCAGAAATACGCATAAGTTGTTCGGACTCCATCAAGTGTGAAAGTATAGAACTAACAATTCCCTGTAATAAAATTTTTATTGTTGATCAGAATCGACATCAATGCACTCAGGGCGAACCCATAAGTGCCCAGTCTCCCTCAGCAAATGACGGGGGGGGAGGGTATGAATGCTAATTGTTCATGTTGGTGGTTGTATACTCGCCGGATGCATCGTCCCATACGCCCATCCCTGCTATTCTTACGTTTGATACCGAACTCCAGCAATCTTAGCCTTTATGATTCATAGATTACAGTATCATTCTTCAATAGGTGTGCATTAATATTCATAAGTATCTCTCCCTTATCCACATCCAATGCACCCACTATAGGTGCTCTTGGAGCAAGTCTGTCAGCTCTTTTATTGCCGAGTACCCAATAGCATAAAACTACTTAGACTACAATTGGGAATAGGCTGTTTTAGAACTGAACGATCGTGTTGTGCAGAATATCTGCAAGCAAAAAGTATATAGAATTTCCTACTAAAAATGTAACGACTATGAAAAAAGCATGTCAATATTAGATTATTTACAGGCATGCACTTCACCCATAACTATAGAACATATGTTGAGAATCGACAGCCTTAGAGAATTACATAATGTAGTAAAATTGTATATATAACTATGATTCATTTGAACTCTTTCGCACTCCTAATACACTCTTATCTGCTTTGATGGTCTGAGATATTCATGCTCATGGTCATCGGGAAAATTTAGACGAAGACAAAATAGTGGAGAAAAGCGGAAGTCTCGTGATGCTTGCATCATGAGGCAAAAGACTTACTGGAGGTTCACTTTTGTATATTCTCTCAGTTTCTGGTACTAGTTACTAGAACGCAGCTCTGAACACCACCCATAAGAGACTGGTCTAGAAGACCCTCGAGGCACCGACATTTGTGAGATTTACACAAATAATGAACGTGATCCCAAAAGCCATTCGATTCCTGATTCGCGAAGGAACAGTGAAGACTTCAGTGATAACCAGCACTACACCAGACTTTAGAAACAAATCCGATGAGAAAAATAAAAATGTTCTAAAACATCATATAACAAATTATTTAACTGTTTTCTAAAATTACTCATTTCCAGTTTTAACCTTCTTCAACGTCTGTATTTCATAAATAATATATATATATATATATATATATATATATATATATATATATATATATATATATATATATATATATATATATATATATATATATATATATATATATATATATATATATATATATATATATATATATATACCAGAGTTGCGTGCTTTCTGTGCTTCTCTATGGTGCGGAATGCTGGAGAGTCACAGAGAAGGAAATGTCAAAATTGTCCTCTTTTCACACAACATGCCTAAGAAAAATTCACCGAATCTTTTGGCCGAATACCATCACCAACCAAGATCTGCTTACTCGTAGCAAGCAAGAGGACATGCATACCATCATAGCTGGCAGTCGCTGGAGCTGGGCTGGTCATGTCCTCAGAATAGACCCCGATGCCATCACAAGAACAGCTATGCTTTGGACCCCTGAAGGAAAGCGAAAGAGAGGCCGACCAAAAACAACTTGGCGGAGGACTGTGGAGGCTGAGATGCAAAGAATGAACCAGAGTTGGGGCACTGTACGAAGGATGGCCACTGACCGTGCAAAGTGGAATCAATTTGTTGTTGCCCTACAAGACGCCACTAGGCGTGATGGCCACTGACTGCTTTGACGGTCGGTGGTTAAGGATCGAAGAAGAAGAAGATATATATATATATATATATATATACACACACACACATATCTTTCATAGTAGTTGATAACTCGGTTGATTGAAAGTGATAGTTACACCTGCATGACGCATTAAAAAAAAATACGTATATACAGAGCTAACAACTTAATATTTCGCTGAAATACCTTCGACTGATGTCTCAATAAATACGAGTCTATTGTCATAATCCTGAAACATAAATACCTATCCCACAGAAGTGGGCGGGGTATGCAGAGTTTACAATAAAACCTAGTAAACGCAGTTGTTGTACTTGTCATCCTGAAAATACCTGTGAGACTCGATAAACTAGGAGCATAAACTTCCTATTTACCTCACTGCCGAGTGTAATCTTGAGCGAAGGTTGCTACCTTTGAAAAACTCATCCTTTTACTCCAGTTGTAGGGCCATTCGTGGACCACTACAGCAGATCAAGGGAGACAACCTGAGACACACATTCATATAATTTGACACTTTTAATTTACTCTAGTTGAACTGATTGAAGGGGCGAATGGTACAACATTCAGATATCGGAAAGCAAAATTAATATCTCGAATTAGCTACACTAAAAATCCTATATAATATAACCCATCAGAAGTTCAACGGAAATTGTTTCATTATTTAAAACAAAAATACATTTTTAGGTCGCTTTCACTCTTTTTAGACAGAATTTTAATGTCCAGATCATAAAAAATGTAATAAAAACTCATGTCAGTGCTTTATTAAACAATTCCTCGGCCGATGTGATCAATAGTCTTCACTATTCTTCTATGGGTGATTGATACTACTCGTTATTGGTTCATACTGTTCATTATAAATGACTGATAAGATATTTCTTGTACTACGAAAAATGTATACAATTAGAAATCTGTGGATCTTATTTATTTATTTATTTATTTTTTATTGTTTTTCAACGGAAAAATTCGTCACTAGCTGATGTAATAGCACTACTTCCTTAACTATTATGTAAATATACTTTTATCGGCAAGTCCCTTTACTCGGTTATGTGTCACGTCATCTATTTTCATTGTACTTCTTCCTTAACTGTTATGTAAATATACTTTTATCGGCAAATCCCTTTACTTAATTATTTATGACGTAATGTATTTTCCTTGTTGAGTCACAAGGCTTCATGATTTTAATATGTTTATTACTTCACATCGGCTGTTTTGATCTTCTCAGATATGGGTTGAGGCCATTCGCCACGTATGTTTTAGCTTGGCTCTGGGAAGTGGCGTGCTCATTGCGGTGGCCAGCTATAATAAGTTTCACTACGATTATATCAGGTACAGCAAATTGTTATTTATAATTTATTAAACGAACTAAAGCTGAATATCCATGTGACATCTGAAGATGTCAGATGTGATACAAATATCAAGAAGATAATATGAGTGGCCATAGCTACATTCAACAACATGAGACAGAAACTGGCATCGAAATAATTGACCTGTAAATTAAAACTGAGAATCATCAAGAGTTATATATATTCTTTATTACTGTATGGTGAAGAAACAAGGATAGTGAACAAGCAATCGGATGAAAGAATTGAGGCTCTCGAGATATGTGATATAGAAGGAAGAGGCGCATTTCATGGAAAGTGAATACAACAAATAAAGAGGTCCTAGAAAACATAGGTTATGAAAAAAGAATTAATGAAGATCAAAATTATCAAAATATTTTGGCCGTATAAAATGATATAACATCTTGCAGAAGACCACAGTAGAAGGAAGAGCTGAGCGCAAACGTGCATCGGGAATACAGAGCTATAAGTGTGAAGATAACATCAAGAGACAGAAAACGTTGGAGATCCGTTACAGCCGACCTTCATTGCGGAGATGGCAGCTGATAACGATGATGATATCAGGGCACGAAAGGGAAGCAAAGTACAGTACGACTGTCATTTACCATGCACGTCGTAAAAATCGACAAAGGATGGAAAGGCAATTGTCGAGTAACCCCCATTAAGCATAAATATTAAGGCCCAAAAAATACTTCAAAAACAGATTATATATATATATTATTGTTGTTATTGTTAACCTATATAATTTTCTTGTGCGTCACATACCATCACTGACTTCAAAACGTTCTCACACTAAAGTTCTTGTTATTGTTAATCAGAATCGACCTCACTGAACTCCTGGCAAGCCCATAGGTGCTCAGTCTCCCTCAGCAAATGTTGAAGAGTATGAATGCCAATTGTACCTGTAGCACGCTGGTTGTACATACGACTGATGCATCCTCTTTCACTTCCATCTCTACTAGTCCCACGTTTGACGAGAAACTCAAACAGTCTCAGCCTTATTGATTCATCAGTTGCTGTGTCATTATCTAGCAGGCGATCATTATTTGCCCTTAGTATCTCTCCTTTACCCATGTCCAGTGTCCCCACTATGGGTGCTCTCGAGGCCAGTCTGTCAGCTCTCTCATTGCCACGTACCCCTGCATGATCAGGACAGTAGATCTACACCAGTTCTTCAAGACTTGAGGATTCCATTGATCTTTTCCATTTCTGCCGCAGCCATCCGTTCTGAACTTTCCGAAGCATGACTTGAGAGACTGACAATATAACTGCCCTGGTTGATGGAGTTTCAGACAGCCACCTCATTGCTGCAGTAACTGCCTCTACCTCCATTCTCATCCTGGAGGTTGTTGTCATGTAGGCTGCACTCTGTTCAGCAACGACCCAGCCAATTTTTTCTCGCAGAGAAGCCCCATCCTGATTTCTCACCACGCACTACAGACCCATCAGTGTACACAATGGCGTCATCATCCACAGAATGATCACTTATCAGCTGATTAATCTCCAAGTCTGCTTTTCCATTGCCCCAAGATCTGCACTCTCTGCCAAGGCTAATAATGACCTGTTGGTAGTTTATCCAGTTCTCCCCTGACTTATTCCACGCTTCCCTTTTGGATATATTTTCAACCCTGGTTAACTGACCAATCGTAGTCTCTGCCTGTGCTATCCATGGCATTCCCCTGTTTATTCTTGCTCCTTTAATGTCAGCTACGTTCTCATGTAGGGGGTGTTTTTGTTGGTGGTTACCCGCAAATAGGCGTTTGCCTGGGCCATCGCATATCTGGATCTAATTGACAGCAATCCTAGCATGTATCTCAATGTCAAAATCGGGGGAATCACGCGTACAGCCCAAAACTAATCGCATCCCTTCATTCTGAATGCGTTCCAGTCGTTCATATTGTGACACTGACTGCGGAGTTTTCCTAGTCCATACTCGATTACTGAAATCACAAGCTTATTATACAGGAGAACCAGTAGTCTCTGTTCCAGGCGCACATCAGCCATTGTTTTTAAGGCTGCCAGTCATCGCTTTCACTTCTGTATGATCAGTTCGACATGATACTTGAACGATAGCCCACGTTCAAACGTTACTCCCAGATACTTCAGCTTGTCTTGCCTTTCAATGATCTGCCCATTGAAAGTGATGTCTGGAAGGTCTGCTTTCACTATGGAATTGTTCAAATAGCGCCACACCACACAGGCCTTGTTGGGATTGACCTTTGATCCGCTTTCCTCACACCATTTAGAAACTGCCTGTAGTGTCTCTTGAATACCTTGGACCATTTCCTGTCTGTCTGAGCCAGTTATGTACATGCGTATGTCATCTGCGAAAGTTAATGTTCGTCCCAGTCCTGTTGGTTGCAAGGTTGCTACTTTTGCTGTGTAGGTGTTAAACAGCACTGGTTATAGTGGAGAACCCTGGGGTAGTCCCGGGCAAATGCGCATTGGTTCTGATGTCCAAGTTCCCAAGCGAAATGCAACTGATCTCTCCGTTACGGCAGCTGCTATCCACCTTTATTCAAGGTTTTACGCCACATGACATTATACAGTCTATTATGGTTGCAAATTCTACACTGTTATTAGCATTCCCTAGGTCAATTGCGACAGCCGCCGTTTCTCTTTTACCCTGGAATCCCTCGAACACATCGTACGCAAATGTTCCAGCGTTACCCCGTGTTGTTTTCATAGGCCTGTAACTACCCAGGGTATTAAGAAGGATGTGTGCATCTTCGAGGTGGCTCATTACTTGTCTTGCAACTATCTTTTCAAGTAATGTACCATATATATTCCGTAGTGTTATAATTCGATAGCTGCTGAGCCGTGTCGGATCTTTGCCAGGTTTAGGAAGTGGCCGAAGGTAACTGTGTAGCCAGTCTTCCGGCACCTCAGCATTCTGTACGCTGGTATTGAAATTGCTCACCATATTTATAATGCTGTATCGTCGAGCTGTTTAATGTAATGGCATTGTACACCGTCAGGACCCGGAGCAGTGTTTTTGCTGGTTTTCAATGTGTACATCACGTTCTCTTCAGAAATGAGATCGAAATACATCTGGCCCCTTAGGGCATTTTCCGGATCACTGTCCTTCATTTTCAGTCAGGCACTTTTGTCACCTTTATCCGTTTGCTCCACGTATCGATTGAATAAGGCTCTTCGTTTCTTTCCTCCCGTCTTTAGGCTTGCACGCCCATTGAGGCATATTGGGAATATGGTGTTAGGCCCATATTTTCGAAACTATCAGCATACTAGGGGTGATGTGTTCAGCATCACACCGGCAGCCTTAACCTTCCCAGAAGTTGCTCTGGTACCCAATTCATGAGGCTGGGTAGACCCCAAAGACGTTTGCAGTCTAAAAAAATCCCACCTCAACTGGGGATCGAACTATGGACCACTGAGCTAGGAAGCCAGTGCACTACTCACTGCGCTACCACGGCTCCTTTAATCCTGTGGAACTTCTGATATTAGGGATGGGTTGGCTCGCACTTTCCCTATTCATTCTACAATATAAGGACCAGAATTTCTGTAGGGTTTTTTTCCGTGCCCTCCTGTGTCACAAAGTCCTCCCACACATAATTCTGTTTCTCCCTTGCCAAGCTCTTGAATCTATTAAAGGCTCTTTGCTTTTTCTCCTTCATCTCTACAACCTCTATCTCATTCATCATTTTTCTGTTTCGGGCTTTACGCCATTTTTGTTTCTCTTTCCTAAACTATCCATGCTTTCTCCAATGTCTTGTTCCACCAGGGAGGTTGGGTGAAAGGTGTTCTTGCTGTCTTTTGTTTGGCATTTTGACGCAATGTGTGTAAAGGGTTGTTACAGTCGATTTGGCCTGTAGGATACTTTAAGGTCTGTTTAGATTTCATTGGTCTAGTGGTCCTACCCTTTGCAATGTAGGTGATCACTTTCCTGTGCACCTAATACACCCCAACGTGCCATGGTGGTGGCAGCACTAGAGATAAATGCCAGATCTATGACATCATTTGTATCCCCAGGTTTAGGTGCCAGTCTAGTTGAGCGTCCATCATTCAATTCAAGATGGTAAGGTTCATGTTAAGTAATGCCTGGCTCAAAGCCATACCGTGCCTATTTTCTGTGATGTTCCCCCACTCCTTGGATCTAGCATTGAAATCGCCAGCAGTTAAACACCTTACGTTAGAATCTTCAGATAATTCAGCCAGAAAATTCCAAACACTCTCTTCTGTAAGATGGTCCACATGAGCATATAAATTGTAGACTCGCCACTCCTGACCACCTATATTCACAGCAATCCCCTGCTATTCCGCATCCTCGCTAGTTTGGGAACTTGTATCCAGCCACGTATGAGGGAGCTCATGTTTTACATATATAGCATGCTCTCGTCTACATTCCCGCATGGATTAGAGTAACATCTGCAGCCTGGGCAATTGATAACACTATTGGCTTTTATATTTGTCTCCTGGATCAAGAGGATATCGAAATTGTAGATGATTGTTTGTTTAATGGCTGCCCGTTGATTGGCACTTAGACAATTCCAGTATCCTATACGCACATATTTGATCAAGATGCGATCATCTTTCTTTCTAAACCTTCTCTTTCCTGCCCTTCTGTTTCTCTCTCTCCTCTTCTCTCCCCTACCTCTCCTTATGCATTTGTATTTCCTCATTTCATTTGCTGCAGGTATCAACGACAGAGCACGATCTCCGTAGCTCCCTCGACGATTCTGGATAGTTATAATATTCATTGTGTATTTGCAATAAATGGTGGAAATATTCGGTCACCCTGTTAGAGCAACCATACCAGGGAAGAGGCAAGGGATGTCCTTACGGAGTCCATCTGCCTGGTGCCAAACCGCTCGCCCTCCAGACAGCCAATGTTCCTGACTGCTTACCTAACCGCCATTCAGTCTCTCGGACCATTGGTCCACTTTAGACGTGGGCATTCACTGATTACTCAGTTATCATTTAAATCATGATTTGGGAGTGGATTGATGGGTGTCATAGCATATACCACTCATCGGTGAGTCTGCACGCCACATCTTTAGGGCTCCACTGGCTTCGAGATCCTCTGCCAGTTTAGTTGAGACTCCGAGAGAGGCCGTTATCCGTAGCGCACAACGAAGATGGAAAGCAGAAGTCTTGCATGAAATTCCCTAGAAATCAGCATGGACAGACTTATTTAACTTCACCCTTTTCGCCTTGTGGCTAGCTGGCGCTCTCAGTGATAGCCGTGAGGTTACCCCCACTTCATAACTTCCTCTCTGAGTTGAACCCACTGCGCCACCAAAGTTGCAGTCTGGAAATGATATACAAGTCGTTCTGGAATTTGTACTAACCAGCATGACGCTCAAAATAGAGCGTATCTTTTTGCCACCAAAGTTGCAGTCTGAAAATTACGTCAAAATGGTGCGCATCTGGCAATTGCACTAAATTGCTCGACCCTTGAAATAGCGCTTTTCTTGCTAATATTCTTTGTAACGCACTATTAATGTCGATCTTCTTCTTTTTTTCTATCCTTAGCCACCGACTGTCACAGCAGTCAGGGGCCACTACGATTAGTCGCGTCTTGTAGGGCAACAGCCAACTGCATCCACTTTGCTCGGTCGGCGGCCATCCTTCGTGTAGTGCCCTAGCTCTGGTTCATTATTAGCATCTCGGCCACCACAGTTCTCCGCCTAATTGTTTTGGCGGGCTTTCTTTTGCTTTCCTTCAGGCGTCCATAGCATAGCTGTTCTCATGATGTAATCAGAGTCTCTTCTGAGAACGTGACCAACCCAGCTCCAGCGTCTGCCAACTATGATGGTGTGCACGTCCTCTTGGTTGTTCCAAGTAAGCAGTTCTTGATTGGTGATGGTATTCGGGGTAACGTTTCGGAGAATTTTCCTTAGGCAGATTGTGGGGAAATGGGGCTATTTCGGCATTTCCTTCTCTGTTACTTTCCAGCATTCCGCACCATAGAGAAGCATCGAAAATACACAGCTCTCATATAATCTTAATTTGGTGTTTATGCTATACTGGGGGACTTCCAGATGTTGTTTAGACCAGCTAATGCTGTTCTCGCTTTATTCATTCTGTTGCTGATGCCTTTGTTTATTGTCCCGTCTGGTGTTAATATACATCCTAGGTATGTGTGATAAAATTCCTTTGTGCATTTACTTTTGTGGCCCTCTCTCACCGTTCATCCTCTACTGTAGTATCACTTCTTTTCTTCATTTTCTTCATCGTCCTATTATCTTGCATATTTTTGCCCTACATTATTTTTGCTGTGACCACTCCCTGATGTATTTACGTTCCGCCAGGTGAACATTGATATTATCGAGGTTAATTGCACCCGTGAACGGTAATACGTTTATCTCTTTGAGTCAGTCTAGCCAACCTTTGATAGCAGTTGATCTCTATTAACCCAAGCTGGTCGCGCACGATCGATTCAAAGAAAGCCAATATTGTCCATCTGGGGAAGCTGTCAGAGAGGGGAGAGGGCCCAGGCGATAATTAGATAATAGCTTCCGGGACCATCCTTGCATCTAGATTATTACAGATAATCTGTCTGGGGGAGGCAAAATTGGAAGGTAGCATCTGGACATCAAATAACAGATTTGTTTGTGAGTTGGCGGAAGCATTACGAAATATTTAAAGAAGTCACGCTATGGAATTTTAAAATGTAATATTTTAAAACACGCGGGGGAGAATTAAATTAAACACCCCTACCCATATAGTCCAGATCTTTCAATTGGAGTGATTTGAGAGATATGATAAAGAATGGATTTCATTGGAAATTCGTCGAAAGAACAATCTAGGATTTGAACAGAGAAAGGGAAATTTAATATACTCGTAGATAAATCGGGGCCGCAAATCAGACTGCATCGTAACGTTAAAATAGCAACTCCCAGAAGCCAGAGTGAGAAGGATCGGACAAAGAATTTTTATATTATAAATGACAGATCGGAAGTATTTGGGAAACTTAAACTTACAAGTAAACCCGCATATCTAAATACAGAGACCGAAAACTTAAAAAGACCCGGACAAAAGTATTTGGGTAACTTTGAAACAAAATAAGTAAACCCACATTTTAAATACGAAGTCTGGATGCCTAAGGAATCAGATTCGCCCGTCACAAGAGGAATTATAATATTTCCAGACCAAGTGGTTCGCAGAACACCCTTCATAAAAAGAATAAATGAAATTTCCAGACGAGGCGATTCGAAGCATCTTATAAAGTGTTGTGTCCATTCTAAACTGTGCATGAGATTGTGTTCCCAAAATTTACTTTGGGTTAAGTGTAAACATTTATTTTACAAATGTGAATTTGACATGGTTTTCTTGCTAAGTGGTTATATATGAGGCTGGTGTGGTAAAGTGGGATGATATAAATATTTATATGGGACTTAGTGTACTGACTGAGATCAGCTGTGAAGGTATCTGTATCTAATAGTGTGGTGTATTACAGATGACCTTACTTGCTACCACATTTATACCTCAGTCAGACCTATTCTGGAATATTGTGATGACTGCGTTGAATGTCTAGGGTTATGATAATGATGAAGTGTATGTTCACCACAACCAACAGACAGATACACAATTTAATTTAATCCACAATACTTTACAACACTGTGACACTCACATACATAGAACACTCTATAAGACTATCTTAAATGAGTCAAGTGTTAAAGTTTAAAAATATATATGTATTAATTGCCTCAAATATTAGATATCCTGATTCAACTACAAAGTGAACCAGGAATCCCAATCAAATGTAATCACAAGTTATATGTACACAATTTATAGATAGAATCTTTGTATTGACATATATTATTATTGCAATATGTGTGTAAGTTGTGCTGTAGTACTCTGAGGTATTACTGGCTTTTCAAGCTAGGTGGTTGTGTGTCATCATGACTTCAAGTGTTTGTTTCTCGAGGACATAATCTTGGGAAAGTTCACAGTTTCTTTTTATTTGAAACTAATAAATGTCCCTCTAGATTTAAGGTAGAGTCACTGTTAGAGGGGGTAAACACAAGATTGAGCTGCTCTGGCCACAGAATCGTAACTTCTGTGTGGGCGGCAGGAAACAGTCTCCACTGCTCGCTTGCTTCACCGTGTTCTTGAGACACCACACAGGTCGATATATTGACTAAGGAGTCTGCTACCAGCCTCTGGATTCAGCAAAACTCAGACCAGGTGCTGCTTTTAATATGTTGGTACCACTGTCCCTGAAACAAGAAGGTTGTACCTCCTACTTCAGAACTAATTTATAATCTATTTCCACACTGAGCACAATACATAACAAACACCGAGTTCAGCGCCGTAGGCCAACTGTTAGCTTCTCATGTAATAACATTCACCAGTATTCCTCTCCTTAATGATTACAACGCCTCTGCAATTTCAGCTGTAATTCCTTCTATATACTAAGATAGGTGTCATAGTACTATTGGCAATCCCATGCAGTTATACTACTCTCCGACAAGTTTTGTTCAGGTTGGGGCAATATCTAGGCTTTGCCTCATGTTTGCTACTGAACCACACACATATACAGACATAAATTATCAATTCACATTCAATTTTCATCTAAAAGATATCAAATATTTCTAGCTTACCACAATTCATGGAAATAATACACAAAATACGTTGACTGGCAATGAGTTATGGCACAATTCCGATCTGCCTCTGTCCCAGGCTTTCATAAGAAAAATATGAGCTGGATCTCAACGCACTTGCTTCTCAGTAAGTTTATTTTAAAAATGTGGCACTGAACAGACGCTCCTAATTGACTATATCAAATGGTCTAACCAATAGGACCATGTTTACAAAAGTATTTGAAAAAAGTACCCTTCCTACCGTTTCCCGTAACAACCAAAAATAGTATCTGCAATCGACTAATCAGGTTTAGGCTTACATATTCTTCTAGCCAATGAAATCGGATTTAACTTGTTGGCCTATTTCCCGTAAAATAGTGGTTTCAAAACATGCCACTGAGCAATTATGATTTGGTGCTGTCAGACAACCTTACTATTTTATTTTGGCTATAATTTGTTAATTCCTAGACTATTTGCGTAACACTTAACATATTCTTTGTCAGCAAGTCCTAAGGAACCCAAATATATAAGTTTTAATGGAGCTAAGTGGCTGCGTTCAAAATATGTATTTTCTTCTACCTCCTGTTCACTTCGATACGAAGTGGTGTCATCTGTACTGTCAGGATTTCAGACGTAAAACAGTATAATGTCATGTTTCCTAATAAGCATTAAACATGTTTTTTAAAACCTAACCGTGTATTGGTAGTGTTTTTTATCACTGTCTATTTGAAAAAAAGTTAGTGCTTCATGCCTTTCGCGTTGGGGGTGGCATTAATATTAATCGCGAGACTGTGGTAGTATTGAATGCGTTACTCCTTCTCGCTCTCTCTCTTCTACGGCCGTCTGTCTTTTAGTTACGCAGTGTATAAAATGAAATTAATGCTAGTATTTTATCTAGGTCATTAAGCAGTGTGCGTATCTCAAGGTTTTCTAAGAAACACAGTACCGGTTTAATTTTTTTTGAAACGCGTGTATGCTGCTGTAGGCTTTGCTATCAAACGTGAAAGCGTTACACTATGCAGACGAAGTAGAAAAGGGGGGATTTTTGTACGTCATTGTGACAGCACTGGTCTTTTACCATTCTTCTTTCCTTTTATTGAATTAATTCGTTAGGCTTTACATTTACCTTTTAATTTAGATATGTGGATTTAGAATGTTTCACGACAGCTGGCAACCTCAACATATGAAAATAGTATATTCATAAACCACTACAGCAATCGCTGTCCTTTCTTCTTGTTAGTCGAGCAGCAGAGGTGACCCCAGACTCCAACTGGAGCAGCGATGAGTCATGATTACATCAACTATGCCTCAATTGTATCATATCATTTTGTGAGATATATGTATCTTGTTACTTGTAATTCAGGCAAATCATTGCTTTTCGCGCTGTCCAAGCACATATTTTCCAATTTTAATACCCAGAAGAATATTGGTGATTTCTAATCATCTCCCCTGAGTTACGCTGTGTATTCTTCTTCTTCTTCTTCCGTCCTTAGCCACCGACCGTCAAAGCAGTCAGTGGCTATTACGCCTAGTGGCGTCTTAGGGCAACAGCAGATAGGTTTTCTTTGCCATCGTTTCCCATCACGCCTATTGGCGTCTTTAGGGCAACGGCAAATCAATCCATTTGCTGTTGTTTCCGTAATCGAAGTGACTGGCAAACGGGTGATCAGCCCGTTGGTACGCTGTGTATACTCAAGAATAATTAATCCGAGAGAATAACATTGGTGAATGTTCAGCGAGACAATGCGCCTGTTAATATGCAGCCCAGAAATGTTTTAGCAGAGGCATTTGTTTTTAATTTGTCTAAGCGATCGTGCTACTAAGCTATCAGACGGATCGTGTAACTAAGCTATCAGACCCTTTGAGGAACGAAGCTATCAGACTAGGAAGTGTCATCATCACAAAAGAATTGACGAAACCAAGGCTGCAAGACTCACTTGTGCCAGATAAGTGCTTGTTAAAGGCACCAGCAAACGGACATAAAAGTTTTATTTTAAATTTAAATCCTCAAACCACGTCTCAATGACGAGAAATTTTATTTAACTCTAAAATTCACCAGCATTTCATCACTATTTTAACATGTTAAAACTAATTGATTATTAAATGTGTTACATATTATTTTAAAACATGACAATCTTAGTTGATTCAGTTATTATAAGTGTGAAAGCATACGTATGAGCGAGATTATTTAATATATAAATACTTCTATAGAGCTACTTCTTGTAAAAGGGAATTTTGCTGGATTTACAACAGCTGGGGGCTTGAACGGGCTATAACCATTGCTTAATTCTTCACAAAAGGCGACGGACCGATATGGGTTAACAATTACTCCGCCAAAGCAACATTGTTCTTGACTTCGGAAATATCTTGGGATAGAAGCGTCATTACACTTCTATCTACAACTCTCCCGCTTTAGATACTCTTGCGTTTTGGGCCACTGGTGGACCACTACTGCAAAGCAGGGGAGACAATCCGTGACAACTGGGTGACTCGCTCCGGAATTATTGAACTCGCCAAAGCATTTGTGACAAATTACAATTGTGGTCTCGTCTTTTATTAAGAAACCTGAAGATTATTTACCCTAGAACTCTGACAATAAATTTTAGATTACTGAAACAGTATTGTTAGTTATTATTTTATATAGATCTGCTCATACGTCTTGCAATAAGTAAATAATGTGAAATATTTTATGAGTAAAGTTCATAATTGATGAAATCAAAAACTTCTCTAAAAATAATTGGAAGAAGAAAAAAAACTGTCCATTCCTAAAGCCTAACTTATGTTGTTGTCATTGTAGTGAATTTTATAATTTTAGGCAGCTAGTATTTTGAACTAAGAGCGGCTAATTTTATTTTAGTTAGTAGCAATTGCATTTTTCGTGTTGCCTGTAACAAATTTCCTTGCACAGCATGACCGAATCACAAAATCTCTACACTTTTTACTTAAATATTGCTAACGAAATGGGATTATCGGGCAAAGATTTATCTGATTTTTTAGCCACTTCTGTGAAAGAGGATAAAGACAGGATCAAAGCAGAGAAGGCCACTGAAAGGTAAGAAAGAAAATTTGCAACGGAGCACGAAAATGCCGAAGCAGAAAATGATGCAGCGGGGAGCGAAAAGCAAAGAGCTTTTGAGGAGCAGAAGGCTGTAAAAGAATGGGCATTCGCTAAGGAAAACGAGCAAGCCGAAAGAGCATTCGCTAAGGACAAGGAACAGGCTAAAAAAGCAGAAAGGAAGGAACAGGCCGACAGAGCACACGCACTCAGACCTAAAGAACTAGAAATTGAAGGAAGAATGAACGAATCTAGCTCTATGACTAATGGGTAGTGGAGTTCTCAGGGTAGCGATTGAGTAAATATAACTCACGTGGTAGTTCCGAGCGGGGCCTCTTTTCAGTTAGATGTCTACTCAGAGGCTTCTGATGAAATAGACATATATCTTGAAAGGTTTGAATCTTTAGCTGCTCCCAATGGACTTGATAGGAGAGACATAACATAAAGTTATCTAAGAATGCGAGGACATGCTTACGATGTCTTCCTCAAAATGGCCCCGAAAGACAACAACAATTATGACTTGTTGATGACAGCTTTGATTCAACATTTTCAGCTGAATGTCCAAAATTTTCAGTGCAAATTTGGGAAGCCAACAGGCAGAAAGACGAATCGTACAAGCAGTTTGCTACACGGCTGGCTATGTATTTCGATAAGTTGGAATCACTCAGCCCCTTCGACGGATCGTGTGAATGGATACAAGAGATGATTATCGTAGAGCAGTTTAAAGACTCGCTCACCCCAGATATGAGACGGTTCCTGGATAGCACGTGACCGAAACTCTGGATCAAGTGGTATTGTTTGCTGATAGGTACCAGAGCGCTCAATCGGTAGTGAACCCGTCTAAAAGGCGCCATACGATAGTCACTCCAAAAGAGAGGAGCGTCCCTTCACTGTGTCCAAGAGTACTACCAACACCTCACACAACATGGCACAACATCAACAACAACAACCACTTAATTACCATAGGCAGAAACAGAGCAATTCAGTCCAGGGAACTAGAAGACTATATTGTAAAGCGAGCAAAACCGATACACATTTTACATCGGATTATAAGAGGCCGAAAACAGGCCCTTATAATGTCGCATACCTGATCTGGGGGCCGATAGGGAACCATGACCCCCAGGCATATGAACAAAATCCTGGCCAACCTTCTATTACTGAGCAAGTAACCGTGGTTAACCACACCATACGGTGCTTATATAATAGCGGCTTCGAATATTCAGCTCTAGTTTCCCCATCTTTGGTGAAGGCCTACCAAAATACTGGCGAAACTGTAGAAATACAGGGGCCCCGGAAGTATATAAAGCCAATGCTTTTTCCGGTTGCGGAAATTGATGTCTCAACCCGATGTGTCCGGGGGGAAATCAATGCCGCAGTTTTAGAAGATTTGGTCTTCCCTCTCATTTTAGGGATGAAATATGTGTTTCTTGGAGATCCCTCACGTGACTCCAGGCCGACACAACAGAGAGAGAACACAGGACACACCCCAGCGGCTTCTGAGTTGTCATCTCTAATCAGTCCGAATAGTTCGGAGCTGAAGCAGGCACAAAGGGCCAATAAAACCCTAAAACCGTGCTTTTCAAAGTTGTATGGCAATTATTTCCATACTACTCATGGAGCATTTTACAGGGAGAGAGATTTGGTTTATAGACGGGTAGGGAATAAGAGAAAATTAGTTGTTCCACTCCAAAATCGCACCCGCCTAATGCAGGAAATGCATTCCACCATGCCCCACCCCATTAAATGTTCATATGCCCTAGGAAAAAGAAGTATCCCTGAACTACTTCTGGCCAGGTTTGCGATACGATGTTAGACAATTTGTGCGAGATTGTTCTGTTAGCCATAACCGGGACAATCAGAAGGACGAAACTACGAAAAAAGAATTTGAGCAGAGTACCCCACACTCAACATTGGATAACTCGTACCTCAACTCGACATTTCTGTGTAGTAAAGCAGAGTTACGACAGGCACAGAAGGATGACATTACTTTAGCGCCATACTCTGAACATAGTCAGCTCAAGATAACCCATGCTTCAGCTGAAACTTTTCACAAAGAGGATGGAATTATTTATCGACGGACGAGACAGGGAAAACAACTCGTGGTGCCTCTACCGTTAAGAACTTCCGTTAAGAAAGCGGCTCATATATCCTCGTCGGGAGAACATGTTTCAGTGGGACTCACTTCGAGTAACCTTAAAAAGGTTTACTTTTGGCCTAGACTGTGGGCAGATGTGCGTGAGTACATTCAAAACTGCACACACTGCCAAGCGAGAAACTCAGTCACTCGCTACCGAGATAAGGGAAGAGAGGAAAATTCTACGAGAGAGAGAGAACCCAGTAGACAGTAGAACCCACGAAAAAGTGACCGCCCCAAAGTTAGATATTCTACAAATCTCTTAGGAGAGGGTGAATGTCACACAACGGATTGGGGCGACACGTCTTCTCGATCTCTCTATCACTACGGCAGTAATCAGTTACAATTTTGTACTTTTATTTGCGTGATTTTCCATGGTCGCACCCTTTTCTTTATGTTTCCTATATGGCAGAAAGTTTGTTTGTTCAAACATTTAACACTCCTTGTTGATGACTAACACATCACATTTGCAAGGAGCGGCGGAGGTAATATTGAACTTATGTCAAGTTGGTAATTCTTGTGTACCATAGCTTGGCCGCTACAGATTAGCCCTACAATCGCCAGCGTGTTTGTTTAAATCGCTGATAAAGGCCAGAGATCGGGACAGATAACGAGATTACCCGTCTGCGAATAGATTACTTTCTGATAAAGTAATAAATGTGTTACATATGAAACACATTTGTCGTATGAATTTACAGAGGAGTTGGTAGTTCGCCTGGCAGGGCATCGGATATTTTCATACCATATACGGAAGACTTGACCTCTACATTATGCAAGGTAACACATCATCAATGATGGGTGTGGCTGGTCCCACATCAGCAACCTTGTCATCACCCATGCTAAGTATGATATCATCCATCATGGATGAGGTTGGTCCCATATCATCAGCAACCAGTGCTTCACTCGAGTCAAAATAGACATCGGATGATTCCTCAATAATTTGGAAATCACCAAGGGACTCCTCAATGATGGGAGGAAGAAATGTTTTATCACCACCATTAGCAGTCCTCAAAACTGTGTCCATCTGAGTCCGATCATGTGACCGTGCATTTACATGCCTAAGAGCCAGTGCTCTGGTAATATCAACCCTGGCAGTACATCCATGTTGTTGTTCCCATCTTACAATATCATCATTAGTACATGCATGAAGTCCAGGAATATTTCCTAAAATTATCCCAGCGACTGGTTTGTCCAACAGGCACACGAGAGTCCTGCCTGTAAAATACGGAGTATCCAAAAAATACTTCTGCAGTTGGATAATATTCCACCGTACCCCCAAACGTAATGCACTGAACTACTTAATCTGTGTAATCAGCAGGGTTCACTAATGAACTTCGCACCCCGACAGTGGCGGATCCAGTGTCCCTGAGCAATGAAACAAGTTGGTTGTTCACAAAACCCTTATCGAATACCACTGATCCTGTCCCATTATAAGAAGACGTTACTGGCAAAGGGTGTCGAAACCGGACCTTAGGAACTCCTTCTGGCTGAAACAAAGAATTACATTCAGGACAATTTATACTATTTGATAAGTCCACACTGCATGCATTAGCATGAGAGACAACATTAGCACTCTGCACTGGACTACTGTCATTAACATGTACAACCGCATTAGAACGTTCAGGGTCCCTTGACTGTCTAAAGTTATTGTTCTGTTGATAACCTCTGTTATTGTTCTGTTGATAACCTCTGTTATTAAAAGAATTGTCATTATTTCTGTAAAATGACCTGTGTATATATATATATATATATATATATATATATATATATATATTATATATATATATATATATATATATATATATTATATATATATATATATATATATATATATATATATATATATATATATATATATATATATATATATATATATATATACAGTACTTTGAAAAAAAAATGGCAGTCATATTTTCGCAACGCAGCACACTCATAGAAGCAAATAATAATAAACACTGTATGTCCAGAGGAAGATTGGTATCTCCCCTATCTATTAACAGTGTTTCAGTACAATATAATGTTGCCTTCTCCAGCAAGGCAAGCCTGGATGCGGCGAGGCATACTTCCCACAAATGTTTTTAGGAAATTGAGAGTCAGACTGTCCCAGTATTTTTCAGCTACCTTCTTCAATTGTTCAACGTCTCTGAGTCCACTCTTTTTTAAATGATTCTTGAGTAGTGCCCAAACGTTTTCAATTGGGTTTTGATCGGGACTGTTGCTGGGCCACTTCAGCACTATCACATTCTTCTCTTGCAGCCATGCCTGTATGCTTTGGGTCATTGTCATGTTGAAATGTGCACCCATCGGGGTACATGACCTGCATAAATGGCAGAAGGTGTCCCTCTAGTATGTCGATGTACCTTTCTTTCGTGAGAATTCCTGTGAAAACACACAGTGGGGTGGCACCTCTTGCTGACACCCCTCCCCAAAGATGGAATTTCTAGGTATGTTTCGGTCGCTGGTACACAGGCGTTATTTCGTCCAAATATTTATTTGAGCAGGATCAGACCAAAGAGAACATTCATCTGAAAAAATCACATTGTCCCATGACAAATTTTGGAGTTCGTGGCACCAGTTCAAGCGCATCTGTTTGTGAGTCTCTGTGAGCAATGGTGACGAAATTACCCGCTTTTTTGTGTAATTCATCCTGTGTAGCTCCAGGTTGACAATAGCATTAGATACCTCTGGGCTTCCCAACTCGATCATGCGCTGCCGTAATGTTTTCACACTATTCATTGGCCCAGCCCGAACGATTTGGGCGAGACACCGATGGTCCTTTGTGACCAAAATTCTTGGCCTCCCACTACCTTCTTTTCGCTCGATTCCATTACCTGCTTTTAATTTACTCACAACTCTGTAGCCAGTCCGCTCAGGAATGTTCAAGGTTTTAGAAATGTTGGAACATGTTTGATTTCCTTCATTCCAAAGCTGTGAAATTAACATACACTTTGACTTTGTATCCATTTTCTGCCACTAACATTAGAAATTGTCGTCTGCTCTTATATCAAGGGACGTTACTCTACGCTAATTTTTTTTTATACTTTTGGTAGTGTTTTCTCACTTAAGTGGAGTGCAAATTTGGGGCAGAAAATGCATATTTAATTAGATTTCAGCTTATTTAGCTGAGCAATATGACTGCCATTTTTTTTTCAAAGTACTGTATATATATATATATATATATATATATATATATATATATATATATATATATATATATATATATATATATATATATATATATATATATATATATTACCATGTGAATATTAGTCTGTGAAAACAGCTAGTGGATGTCCAAGTCATTAGAAGCTGGCAACCTCAGCGTATTGAATGATGATTTCATGAACCACCACTGCCAAAGGCTGCTGACTGCTTTATTGCCAGTTTCTTAAAGAGAACTAAACGCATAAAGAGTCCCAGATTCCATATGGAGCAGGGATGGAAAGATGAAAGAAATGATGTACATTTTAATTATAATACTTACAGTTTCACACCGGTGTAAATGTCGATGTAAACATATTCACTTTAAAATTAATGTATAATTTCAAGAATTTCAAGAAGTGTAGATGGAAATTAAAAGATATCCACTTTTAAAATTAATGAAAGTTTCAAACTTTTTAAATCAGTGTAAACATGAATGAAATTATATTTAGGGTAAATTCTGAGTTAAATGGGATGGTGGAATAGAAGATGGGGGTAGGGGCGCACATAACAATATGTCATGAAACGCAATACTCAGGATAACGTTTCTTTTCTATTCTTTATCTTAGTTATTGGTGGTATCAGCAGAAAGTACTATCTCTGAAACACGAAGGGATAAGTGGCCTACGCTTTAAAACGAGGGACCAACTTTCGTAGACTCTCCCTGACATTTCTGGAAAAGAGCTACACCCAACAACCTTGACCAGCGACGAGCGCGAGCAGTGTAAAAAGAACCTACCCATCAGAATTAGCAGAACCGTCATTGACAGCTAAGTTCAATATATATGCTGCCACTTGAACTTCTTGTAAAAATTTACATCCCATGACGACCGTGAGGATAACTTTTTCTTGATCCATAACTATTCAAATTATTTTCAAACTTTTAAGTGATTATTAAATTTTGTTATTTGTAATTTTACAAATTTAACTTCTATTTAATCCTTTTAAATGTACTGCATGTTTCTCTCAGTCAATTTACTACACACTCTAAACAGAGCTATACCAGAATAATAAGAATTCCACTGAGGAAATCAGAGGTGGGGGCTTAACGAGCTAAAATTAATCATTGCTTAATTCTTCACAACAGTTGTCGGCAGATTCTAGAATTAACGGGCTCAGCCAAAGCAGCATTGTTTTCGATTATCAGAAAATCTTGTGGACACTCCCTTGTGATAGAAGCGTCATTACCCTTCCATCTACATATCTGCAAAGAGTAATCTTGTGCGAAGATAGATACCTTTGAAGCCCATGTTAGATACTCTTGAGTTTTGGCCACTGTTGGACCACAACTGCAAAGCAGGGAAGGCAATACCGTCACAGTAAGATAACCCATGCTTCAGCTGGAACGTTCCATAAAGAAGATGGGATTATTTATTGACGGACGAGGTGGGGGAAACAGCTTTTAGTGCCTCTCCCCATTAGACCCTCCGTTATGAAAGCGGCTCATATATCCTCATCGGGGGAACATGTCCTCTTGGGAACCACTGTGAGTAACCTTACAGAGGTTTACCTTTGGCCCAAAGGGTGGGAAGTCGTGCTTCAGTTTGTTTTAAACTGTACACAATGCCAAGCGAGCACTTAAAACACTCGCCAACAGTATAATGAGGAGAAGAACACTGTCAACCAGAAGAGTAGCAGAGGACGGCACACATCACGCAAATGTTCACGCACAAACTGGGATATTTAATGCAATATCTTAGGTGACGAGGTATGTGACAAAATGTCTTTATGCATGTACTTGTGTGCCCCTGTCTCACCCTTTCATCCCTCCAGCAGTATCACTTCTGTTCTTCATTGTCTTCATCGTCCTATTATTTGGCATATTTTTGCCCTAAATTCTTTTTGCTGTGACCACTCCCAGACGTATTTATGTACCGCCAGGTGAACTGTGGTATTATCGAGATTAATGACACCGGTCAGCGGTAATACGTTTATCTCTTTGAGTCAGTCTAGCCAACCTTTGATAGGAGTCGATCTCTATTGACCTAAGCTGGTCGCGCACGATCGATTCAAAGGAAGCCAATATTGTCTGTCTGTGGAAGCTGTCTAAGAGGGGCGAAGGCCCAGGTGATAATGAGATAATAGCTTCCAGGACCATCCCTGTATCAAGATTATTACAGATAATATGTCTGGGGGAGGCAAAATTGGAAGGTAGCATCTGGACTACCCATATAGTCCAGAGCTTTCGACTGTAGTGATTTGAGAGACGGGATAAAGAATGGATTTCATTGGAAATTCGTCGGAAGCACAATCTTGGATTTGAACAGAGAAAGAGAAATATAATATAGCGAAATCGGGGACTCAGATCAGACTTCATCGCAACGTCAAATAAGCAACTCCCCGAAGCCAGAGAGAGAGAGAGAGAGAGAGAGAGAGAGAGTGATCGGACAAAGAATTCCTGTATTATAAGTGACAGATCGGAAGTATTTGCTCAACTTTAAACTTACAAGTAAACTCACATATTCAAATACAGAGACTGGAAACTTAAAAGGACCCGGACAAACGTATTTGGGTAACTTTGAAACAAAACAAGTAAACCCGCGTTTTAAACACGAAGTCTGGATACCTAATTAATCAGATTCACCCGTCATAAGAGGAATTATAATATTTCCAGATCAAGTGATTCGCAGAACACTCGTAATAAGAGGAATAAATAAAATTTCCAGACCAAGTGATTCGAAGCATCTAATAAAATGCTGTGTCCATTCTAAACTGTGCAGGAGATTGTGTTCCCAAAATTTACTTTGGGTTAAGTGTAAACATTTATTTTACAAATGTGAATTTGACATGGTTTTCTTGCTAAGTGGTTATATATGAGGCTGGCAACCTCAACATTTGAAAATAGTATATTCATAAACAACTACAGCACGCGCTGTCATTTCTTCTTGCTAGTCGTACAGACAGCCAACAGCACAGGTGACCTCAGACTCCGACTGGAGCAGCGATGAGTGATGATTACCTCAACTATGCCTCAATTGTATCATATCATTTTGTGAGATATATGTACCTTGTTACTTGTAATTCAGGCAAATCATTGCTTTTCGCGCTGTCTAAGCACATATTTTCCAAGTTTAATACCCAGAAGAATATTGGCGATTTCTAATCATCTCCCCTGAGTTAATCAGTGTATACTCAAGAATAATTATTCCGATAGAATAACATTGGTGGGTGTACAGTGAGACAATGCGCCTGTTAATTTGCAGCCCACAAATGTTCTTAGCAGAGGCATTTGTTTTTATTTTGTCTAAGAGATCGTGGTACTAAGCTATCAGACGGATCGTGGTACTAAGCTATCAGATCGTTCGAAGAACGAAGCTATCAGACTGGGAAGTGTCGTCATCACAAAAGAATTGACGAAACCAAGGATGCAGGACTCACTAATGCCAGTTACGTGTTTGGAAAAGGCACCAGCAAACGGACATAAAAGTTTAAATTTAAATCCTTAAACCACGTCTCAATGACGAGTAATTTTATTTAACTCTAAAATTCACCAGCATTTCATCACTATTTTAAACTATTAAAACTAATTGATTATTAAATGTGTTACATTTTATTTTAAAACATAACAGTTTTAGTTGATTCAGTTATTATAAGTGTGAAAGCATACCTATGAGCAAGACTATTATATATATATAATATATATATATATATATGCTCCGCGGCTCCATTTATTCATTTATTCATTTATTTATTTATATAGAGCTACTTCTTGTAAAAGGAAATTTCGTTGGATTTACACCAGCTGGGGGCTTGAACGGGGTATAAACATTGCTTAATTCTTCACAAAAGGCGACGGACCGATATTGTTTTTTTTTTGTTTTTTGTTTTTTTTCTTAACCAGCGGCACTTGGGCTTTCAGCCCTTCGGCCCAATGACATGTCATTGCGAGGCTGGGGAACCTGAGGACTTTCCTTCCAACCCGGTCAGGAGTTTCGCTCCTTCCCATCCACAGAGGGTTTATCACAGGAGCCGTTCAGGCTATTCAGTCAAATTTCCGGCCGTAAACATTTCTTCAAACGCTGACTCTTGGGTTTGAACCATAAACACCAGGTCGCCAGTACAACGCCGAAGCCATTACACCAGCGCGGCTCCCGACGGACCGATATAAGTTAATAATTGTCTTGCCACAGCAGCATTGTTCTTGACTTCGGAAATATCTTGTCAACATTCCCCTGGGATAGAAGCATCATTACCCTACTATCTGCAACTCTGCCAAGAGTAATCTTGTGAGAAGGTAGACACCTTTGACGACCCACTTTAGATACTCTTGTGTTTTAGGCCACTGGTGGACCATTACTGCAAAGCAGGGGAGGCAATCCGTAACAGTATGTGAAAGTGTCCGTCAGTTCTAGCTTTTGATTCCTTATTGTTATGGGCTCAGGATTGCCCACATTGAGTGTTATAAACTCTGTCCTCTTTAGACTGATGTTCAAAACCACCTGCTGCCTATACTTATTCAGTCTATCTGTTGTTTCTATGATGTGTTGATGTGAATGGGCGAGTAGTGCAATGTCATCTGCATATTCTTGATCTTTCAGTGTAGAAAACGTTGTCCATCTGTTTCCTCTTGGATTGCATTCTGTTGTCTGGCGCATCACCCAGTCTTTGATTGTCAAAAATAAAGTAGTTTATAAAGGGCATCTCTGTCGTCCTCATGACTTCACCTTAAAAAAATAGGTTGCTCTGACCAACACTGCATGTAAAGTTAGCATCGATGCTTTTTATGATAGAAAGAATGCAGCTGGGAATTCCATAAGCTCTCAGTATTTTCCATATTCTGCCCCTGTGTATGCTGTTAAAAAACCTTTTCAAAATCAATTAAGTTAATGTATTGCTGTCTCTGCCATTCTGAGCACTACTCTATAATGTTCCTGAAGGTGAATTTATGACCTGAGCATCTTCTGTTCTTTCTGAATCCCGCTTGTTATTTCCTCAGTTTATGGTCTACTGCTTTTGAAATTCTCTGGATAATTATCCTGCCTAGTTTTTTTTACTGGGAACTGAGAGGAGAGTAATTCCTCTCCAGTTGTTGCAGTCTGCAAGGTCGCCCTTCTTGGGCAATTTGACCATTATTCCTTTACTCCACTCCGTTGGTGTTGTCTCTGTTTTCCAGACTTGTGCAAATAGTGGTTATAATAGTTCTGCTGCTAGTTCAGGGTCTGCCTTGAATAACTCAGCGTGACCTAAGACGCGTCAACAGTGAGGAATGCAGTTAGCAACCCATAGCTAGACTGCTTGCGTCAGGGTCAGCGAATCAGAGCTGAACAAGACCCTACTCCACCTCCAAGTGGTGGTCCTGGAAACAGGCTGCATCACTGCAGTCTGGCTGAGTGAGTAGAGATCGAAGAGGGAAGGCTAACCCAGTCCCAAAAATGCCGTGCTGACGTCGGATGTGTTGTCCGAAGGGCGCAAATATGTCAGCTTCGCAGTAAACGGACACAACGCAACCAACGTCCTTTTCAGGATGAACAAAGAAGAAGAAGAAGAATAACTCAGCATTTAAATTGTCGTGACCAGGAGCTTTTCCATTCTTTAACCCTTTGATAGCTGTGATGATTTCTTCTTTTCGTGGAATGTCTATATTTACGTCTAGGTCATTTTCAGCCTAAGGAACATTCAGCGGCATCTCTGGTGGTTCCTTGTTCAGCGTTTCTCTGAAGTTTTTCCTGGAATCCCAAGCATGATTCACTGCTTTCCTTGTATATTGTTAAATTGATGTTGAATTTCTGGTCAATATCATCAGTCCTGGCTTTTGTAAATTTGATATCGTATCTTTACATCAACTACAAAAGCTTTTCTGGTGAAGGGGCCCTTGAGTTTCATGATGTTATATCTTTTCTGTTTGATTGCAATTGGTCCAGCAGCCCTAATTTTCACCTTCAGTCTTACTACTACACGGTGATGATCACTTCTCACAACTGCACATCTTCTTACTTTCACGTCTTGTAGTGCATGATTCTGTTGGGAGTGGCTGTGCGGTGCAGAGCAGATTAGATTTAATAATCACGGTTGTGGTTTTGCACCGCAGAACACTCCCATAAAATAGAGTGTAAATATGCGAGGTAGAACGTGTGGAAAAATGCGGGAAAGAGAGACGTGTGGAAAAAGGCGGGAAAGAGAGACGTGTAGAAAAAGGCGGGAAGCGTGGTATGCTGGGATGTATAAGGAGAGTGGCCTGTGTGTTGAGGAGGATGGCTGTGTTTCAGTTAGAGGGCTATTAATATTTTGTGTAAACCTTTGCAGGCAGAATATTATATGTACTGTGAGAGAACTAGATGTTCTCTGTGTTTGCCGTGGAGGCAAGGTGATTATTACTGACTAGTGGAATAGCCAGTCGTGTGAGTTATTAATCATACCATGCCATGTTCATCTCGATTACCTTCATAATAAATGTGGAGAACCGTTGGCCAGTGTTACAGACTGCTTAAAAGAGTTGAATTGAGTGCATCGTTCACGTTATGTTTTCAACTCAGTTATCGTTCTTGATCAAGTGAGTGACAGAAAATTTATAAGCATGTAAACCATAATCGCATTTGAGACAATTGCATTAATGACAGTATGAACTCGGGGAGAGCTGGTGATGACATCTGCTGTCTATATAGTCTAGAGACACACACGCAAATACAAAACAAACAGATCTTAACAATGGGGGCAGTGCCGGTGGATAATACGCTGATATTATCACTTCACATTCCAGACGTGCGATCTTGGTGAATGAACTTTGAGACGACAGTCAGCTCAGCCTAATTTACATGCTGTGACGTCACTGCGCACGCTCAGGGCAGTTCTGTGCAGAAGTTAAAAAGGACGAAATTCATAACTTAACACGTTTCGTTTAAAGGAAGATACTTATATCTTCAGTCAAGGTGACGAAGAGATCCTTTGCTTATCCTCTTAGCGGAAAATATCGTTCGTAATTCAAGTGTGCTGACTTCATTCGTACAATTAAGAGCTTTCAATTCTACAATCGTGCGGTGAGGACGTATGAAGTAATAGCCTGTGTCGTGGTTTCCAACATGGCTAGTCTACTTTCGTCTGCAGACTCTGTGTATTTTTTGTGAAAAGTGACGCAGCGTCGGGCCCTGTCTATGCAAAAGTGGATATTTAACAGATAAGTGATCTATTTGTAAAGGACATTATTGTTCTCAGATTGTGTGAGGACGTCCCTTCTTATATGTATTATTGTGCAGTTTGTTTTTGTGTAATTATTATTGCCGATCTTGTGTTATTTTTTTGCGAAAGTGTGACCCTCTTTATCTCTGTTTCACTACGGCAGTATCAGTTACATTTTTGTTCTGATTTTATTGCAGTTTTTTCAGTCGCACCCTTTTCTTTCTGTTTGCTATGTAGCAGAGAGTTTGTTTGTTCAAACATCTGACACCCCGTGTTGGTGATAATACATCGCGTTTGCCAGGGTGCGGCAAAACGTTGCTAAAATTAGGCCAGGAGGCGCGACAGATAAGAGATTAATCGTCTGTGCGACACATTCTGGACAGCCAAGCATGACATAATCGTTTTCGGTACACCTTGGTACAAAGAGATTACTTTACATGAAAGTAATAATTTGTTACATCTTACACACATTGTTGTGTGAGGTTATCGATGCGTTTGTGAGTTGGTACACAGGCCAATCGGATGTTTACAGCCCATTTTCAGAAAAGTAATATTTGAAATTTTGCACTAGATGTATCATGCAAAATATTCAAATCAGATTGGCTGATCACTTGAGCTCCATAACAAACAGAGCGGGGTAGGACAGTGAATATAATCTGACGCTTCAGTCAGTCTATTTCACTGTGAGATTCACGCTTGCCAAAGACATCAGACTTGCCAGTAGTTAGAATTCAGAATTTCAATCTATTAGACCGAACATCTTTTATTGGAGTATTCATCAGGACTTACAATTCAGAACAAGAAATCTCTAACATTTTAAATAAGGAAAACCGGAATATCTGAGGAAACGGAAACAGACGGAGTCATAGAGGGAATTATCTTATTAAAAAACGACGCCCCAGACGTGTGTAAGAGGCCAATTCAAGTCTCTTTTATCCATCTGAGCAAAATAGTCTGTGAGCCAGGATTGGCGTAAGTTGTCATTTTACATTTTATATTACTAACATGTATATATATAAAACCATGAGAATATTAATATGTGACAATCGCTAATGGATGTCCTAGTTACTTTGAGGCTGGTAATCTCAGCGTATAGAATGATGGTTTCATGAACCACCACTGCCAAGGGCTGGTGATTGCTTTATTGCTAGTTTCGTAAAGAGAACTAAAAGAATAAAGTAGTCCCAGGTTCCATATGGAGCAGGGAGGAAAAGATGAAGAAATGATGTACACTCTAATTATAATACTTACAGTTTAAAACTAGTGTAAATGTCGATGTTAACATATGCACTTTAAAATTAATGGAAGTTTCAAACTGTTTAAATCAGTGTAAACATAAATGAAAACATATTCAATTTATATTGTGAACACTTTTCAATCAGTGGAAATGTAAATGTAAACGTATTCTATCTGAGCTATTAACCTTTTCATTTAAATGTAATGTAAAGCTAACACTATTCAATTTAAATGTAAAAGAAAGTTTTATCTCGAGGGATTAAATTTAATTCTCATCGAGGGTAAATTCTGAGATAACCTGGATGGTAGAATAGAAGAAAGGGACACATAAGTATGTGTCGGGAAACGCAATACTCAGAAGAATGTTTCGTTTCTTTTCTGTATCATAGTTATTGGTGATTCCAGCAGAAAGTACTATCTCTGGAACAAGAAGGGAACAGTGGTTTACGCTTTAAGACGAGAGATTAACTTTGTAGACTCTCCTTGACATTTCGGGAAACGAGCTACACACTACAACCTTGACCAGCGACGAGCGAGAGCAGTGTAAAAAGAACCCATCAGCGGGAGCAGAAACTACTTTAGGCAGCTACGTGCAAAATATACGCTGCCAAAGTGAACTTGTTTTCATTGTCTCTATTATCAATCAATGATGAAACTTTTCTTCTAAACTACGTATTCAATTATTTTCAAACTGTTAAAACTCAAGTTATTATTTAATTTTGTTATTTGTAATTTTACAAATTTTACTTCGATTTAATCATTTTAAAGTTACTGCATGTTTTTCTCAGTCAATTTACTACACACACTCTAAACAGAGCTATACCAGAATAAAAAGAATTCCACTGAGTAAATCAGAGGTGGGGGCTTAACGAGCTAAAATTAATCATTGCTTAATTCTTCACAAAAGTGGTCGGCAGATTCTAGAATTAACGTGTTCAGCCAAAATAGCATTGTTTTCGCTTATCTGAATATCTTGTGAAGACTCCCTTTGTGATAGAAGTGTCATTACCCTTCTATCTACATCTCTGTCAGGAGTAATCTTTTGCGAAGGTAGACACCTTTGAAGCCCGTAGTAAATACTCTAGAGTTTTGGCCACTGTTGGACCACTACTGCAAAGCAGGGGAGGCAATATCACAGAAAGGATACTTCAATACACCAATCTTTAGGTATTTGTGGAACTTATTCATTTTAAGAAGGAGTTTTCTTTTAAGCTGTTATAGCTCTTTATTTTACTCTGTTCCACCTATTTTTGTATAGTAGTTTTGTCACGTGCAATTTGTCGTTTTCGTATTCAATTTCGTCTTTTTTATATAATTATATATTCATATAGTGTTTGTCTATACTCTTTATTACGTTTGTTATTATGCATCGTGTAATTTGACATATCACCTCATCACCATTCATCATCATCATTTCTTTTGCCTTCCTGTGTCATTGGGCAAGGGTGATACCCATTGACACACGTATTTATATTAGTAGTTGTAGATTTTACACTAGAGTTGTTGTCAAACCTTATTAGACTACTTCAGTAGGTGTGAGTTAGTCGTGGGACTAAGGTTTGGTGGTTAGTCATACACAATGTCGTCCTTGAAGGATTTTATTGAGGCCGGGGAACGCCTGCGTAGGACATGATTGGATCTTGTGGACTATGCGGAGTCTAGTTTTGCATATTACCTTCTGAGAGAAAAAGCTAAGGATTTAGCTGCATTGATGGATACGGATCTTATTCACTGTGTAAAGCAATATACTCAGGTTCAGGACAGTCAAGAGTTGGAACAAGTGAGACAGCAGCCTGAGATAAAAGAAAAGTCTATTGTCCGAGATATGACGAAATTGAGACAAGAGATATGAGACAAGAATGGTGTGACAGTTCGGGTGATACTAAGGGGAGCTTAGTAGTTAGACTATCTCCTTAAAGGTTAAGAAGAGTTGTCTCTTTTTTTCTTCTTTCTTTTTCTTTTTATACAGAGGGCGTGATGTGTAGTATAGTGGTATAGTCTTCTAGTTCAGTACACTCGCTATCGCAAGAGTTGTTATTTCCTAGAAGAGGTTTTACTACCCAAGTTCTTTTGCATCTCATTTATGTTGGAGACCTTGTGGTTAAATAAATTTTCAAATTCCATACAGATAATTTCAAAAATGGCGACAGTCAAGTATTTACTAAGTCAGGGTAGTACACATTTTCAGCTTTTATTGGTATAGGTTCCAAATCCGGAGTATTTTCAGAACATGCTCATCTCAATTCACTATGGTTACTGGTTTAAGATTTTTCTCTTTTAAGATAAACAAACAATCCTTTGTTCGTACACTCTCTCATTCAATTATCTCAAATATGGCGTTCCTTTGTGGGGAACCTCTACATCGTTCTTGTGTTACTAATTGATTAGCCCTCTATATCTATTTAGTTGCAAGGTGCTATCAATTTCTAAAACCGGTTTTTTTTGTTTTTTTGTCAAGACCTTTCAACAGTCTATGTCACAATCGAGCGAAACGTCTTAGTCACGTAAATAATGAACGACCTACCTCGTGGCCGAGTAACACTCTGATCTGTAAATACCAACTGGTTGTTTACAAAATCGTGAATCAAATTCTATGACGAAGTACGAATATTCTCCACCGACGAGACCTAAGTTTTTTTCTAACCAGGGGGTGGTGACAATCGGTAACCGCCGCGCCCGTACAGTTAAAACACCTTATATGCAATGGTCATATTTGTCTTTTCTCTTCTCCAACTCGAGTCAGGCCTGCCAAATTTTCAATACCCTGGGATATATACACCCAAAAGCAGTGCCTAACTGACTACTATTCATGTTTTCCCTTCGTTGGTAGACCGGAAACCATTGATACATGGCTTATTATTGGTCTTCCGGTTTAACCTGTATGTACTCACTCAAGGTTTGATGACGTCATGGGTTCTTGTTATACACAAAAGTGCATTGACGTCATCGTTTTATGAATAGTGTTAATTTTACTAGCTAGTCTTTATCTAATACTATTTTCTACTTAATGGTAGCGCTGTTAGCGTTTAAGTAATAGGAGTAGGCCATCCGGTCACATAAACCCCGGGGCCACCAAAATGTATCCCAGAGGGATACATTTTCATCCTAGACTAAACAAAAGAAAACTAAAAACCTGAAAAAAATTAACGCGAAAATTGTGAGGATCTCACAAAAGCACTGCGTAATAATAACAACTACAAAACAATTGGACCCACGGCAGGAACAGTGGATGCCGCGGAGTCAGAGGGGAATTGGTGGTGATACATCATGCTAATAAGTGACAATTGGCATGGAAAACAGAGGGGAGGAAAAGAAACCTAGAGTTAATGAATGGCATTAATGCAAATTTTGGCAGGAAGAGAAAAAACAATCTAAACGACTGGGAAAATAAATGCGCCCAAAATGGCAACACATCCCAAACACACGGGATGAAAATAATTGGAAGGTGTTAAACATTTATCAGTAACTTAAGTGCCTTGCTAACGCACATAGGCTCGAGAAAGAAAAAAGTGACACATATCGGCAAACTACGGCCGGAAGGAACGGAACATTGAAAATGGATTTTTTAAAAACGAGTAAAATATCGTATGCTGGTGATCCTGTACAACATTGTAGGGATGGAATGAATAAGGGAAGAAGCACTGCTTTAATACAAACATAATTGCTAATAATTAACTATACGTTATGATTATCGAAAAAAATGATTGAAAAACGATAAAATTGGCAACATCGCCAAAGGGAACAACAAAGCTCAACTAGTATCATTTTAAGTAAGCTAATCGCTAGTAAAATGATATGATTGGCAAAACGCAACTGAGTATATGGCAAAATGTAGGATGGCATAATCAAATAGCAGCGGGTGTAATCAAGGGGGTAAAGCACAAGGTTAGGAAGCGGAGGGAGGGAGGATGAAGGAGGAGGCAGGGCAGGGGAATAGTGAATGAAGAGGAGGGAAGGATAGTAGACAAAAGAGGCTGCCAAACAACAAAGGACTTGAGCGAAAAGGACAAGACACGTACAATAGGAATGAATATCAGAAGAATGGTTAAAGAAAAGTGCCAAAGCGCTAGAAGTAGAGCCAAAGGCGATACAAAATAAAAAGATCCAAGGCGCAGAAAGGAAAAGGCGACTGAAGACATCTATCTTAAGATTGAGCAGACATGATAGAATGTGTAGAGCGGGCATAGTTAATTGCAAGAACATAAGAAGCAAGTTTAAAAAAATAAAAATAATAAACGAAAAGGCATGTCAGCTCTCGATAAGGGGCGGACATCGTGGAAACTGGAAGCTCCGAAGGGGATGGCATCGGGAAACATGGCGGCTTCAACATGACGGGCAGGAAACGTGGCGGCTGCAACATGGCGGGCAGGAAACATGGCGGCTGCAACTTGGCGGGCAGGAAACATGGCGGCTGCAACATGGCGGGCAGGAAACATGCGGCTGCAACTTAGCGGGCAGGACACATGGTAACAGGCACGAGGAGCGACCTCTGGAAATAACCTGGAAAGTCATGGGATGAACGACTGGGAAAAAATCTTAAGCTTTTCAATTTTCGCGACCTGGCTGGATGATAATCGTGGATCATAACGTTGATGTTGATAAGGAGGGGAAACAGTGTGGATCACATGAGGGGATGGAACAGGACGGGGAGAGGGGTGGGGAGGGGAATGGGCAGTAGGATGGACTGGATGACGGGGGATGGTACGTAGAGGAGGACGAAAACTAACTGTAGGGGTTCGGACTGGAATACGGGAATGATGTGGTGTTGGGGGCTTGGGAGGCTTACGTGGAGTAGAAGGAAACAGCGGAGCTGTGCGCGGAGGAGTAAGTGGCTGGCGTAAAGGGAGCCGGGAACGAAGGAATAAAGGCGGACATATTCTTGTGGCAAACGAAACCACTTGGGGTGTGGAGGAGAATCATCCGAAGGAGTAGAAAGATGAAGCTTGAGAGGATGTCAGACGGGGGAAGAAGGAACAGCTTCAGCGATAGCGCTGGGGATAAAGGCAATGGCAGACTCTAAGTCGTAATCCACTGGAGAACAAGAACCGGATGGCGCAGAAGGATTGGCAGAGGAGGAGAGCAGAAGAGCAGGAAGCACCAAGGAATGGGTAGTGGCAGCTGCGGTAGAGGGAGAAAGAATAGCATCCGGGAGGAAGGAGGTAGGTGATAGTCAGCAGGAGGCCCATAGGGGACGAAAAGAAGCGAAGTACGATAAACATCACGGGACCGAAGACGATGAATAACTTCAGGGATAGGAACATCAGCTTCCGTAGTAGAAGAATCACGTAATTGACGCTGACGATCGATCGCGGCAGAGGAGGAGAAGGTGTATCGTCAGGGTGGGATGAAAGAGAGGAGTCACCAGAAAGTGATGAAGAAGAGGACGGGGAAGATGAAGGCAGAAGCTAAAGAGTGGCCTTACGAACAGAACGGCTGGACGAGAGTGTAGGGACGGTCAGTGGGCGTTGAACGTCCATGCGTAATAGGGAGGCGTGAGCCTTCGTTTAGTGGTTACACTCTTCGTGCCAAATCACGAAGTTGACGGGAGTGGTTTTCTGGAGGATCTTATATCCATCAATCAAATGATCGTCCAATTTAGAAGTGAGCCTGTGCTTGCGGAAATACACGATGTCTCCGACTGCAAATGAAGGCAGACGGGCACGTTTAGAATGCAGACGCTGTCGTTTATGGAATGCCTTGAGGGCATTACGGTGGACAAGCTGGTGGGCAGTGTACTTATTCCGCAGGATGATTTCAATCGGATTTTCACCGAAATATTTCCTCTGTGGGGTGAGAAGGTTGTCCATCGGTAAACGAGGTTCTCTGCCATAGAGAAGACAGAAGGGCGAGAACCCGGTAGTGTCGTTTACATTTACCCGCAGTGCTTCAAGTGCCTGGGGTAAGTACACATCCCAATACTGGGAATTGCCATAGGTAAACGTGCCAATGATATCATTAAGATTGGAATGCATCTCGTTACGACCGTTCGATTGAGGGTGGTAGAAGCTGGTCGTGACGTGGCGAATGTGAAGCTTGTCCAGAGTCGAATGGAAAGCCTTGCCAGTGAATTGCTTGCCATTGTCTGAGATAATAGTATGGGAACAACCATGGCGTGGTATGAACTCAGAAAGGAGAATATCAGTGACATTATCGGCGGAGGCGTCCTTAAGAGGATAGCACTCAGGCCAAACGGAATACTGGTCTACAAAGTGAAGTATGTAGGAATTTCCTGACTGCGTGACAGGGTATGGACCCGCAATGTCCAAACTAACATGGGGAAATGAGACTGAGACATCAGTTGGATGGGAACCTGATGCGGTCTCTTATTGCAACGCTTACAGATTTGGTAAGCCGCAACATATTCTGCTACATCTTTGTAAAGGGTAGACCAATAATAACTCACTGTGTCGAACGTCTTGTCACGACCCATATAACCGTTGGAATCGTGGAATTCGTGAAGGATTCATGGAACGAGACTGTAGTAAAATCTGCGAGAATAATCGCTCAATTCAGTAAGATTTTAGTCATAAAATGATAATAAATAAACCCGCCCTATTGTGTCTGACGGTGATCCTCTCACACGCCAGCATAGCGCTGAAATTTGTGCAGTGCTAAAGCTTATAGAACGATCCCACGGTAAAAATCTAACACGCGTTTTAGTTTCGGTTTCGAAAACGTACTACCAATATTTAACATTTTGCCAGATCTGCTGCATACACAATGCAGCCTAGACTTATAATTAACGATTTTGCGGAAGTGTGCCGCAAAATAACTATCTGAATTAACATAAAATTGACTTTAACGCTGGTAATAAGTAATAATCCTTACAAATTTGGAAGTGTAACATGAGACACTCCCAATATTTAACGCCTATTCTTAACCCGCCATGCAAAACCCCGCTTCGCTTGACACATTCTGCCATGCATATATACACGCTGCGACAAAGCCAACAGAAGCAAACACGCAGACAGTTTTATTGCCTCCTCGCGGTAATGTTTCTGACGTCACAAAAACAAGTTAGTTATTTGAAAATACATGTTAGCGAGAGGGGAAGATGGCCGTCTTGTGTAAAATATTTATTTGACGATGGACTATGACAAAAATTGAAAATCTAAACCATCATGAATCTGACCATAAAAATCATATGATAGTATAGCTTAGAGAACACTGAGCAAGAATGTGTTTTAAATAATATGATAGCCCCTTCATTAGCCAAGTTATTGAGAAAATACTAAATGTCTACGGACGCACGACCCGACGGACTGTTGTTCCTGCTTGTTTTTTTTCATAACGTTAGTGGGGACACCGGCTTAGAAGGAAGGCAGTGAGGTAAATTCAAATTCGCTTGGGTAACAAGAGTATAGGAGGAGAGGGGAGCGGTAGGAAAATTGTTACTAAAAACTAACATCGTTTTGTATTGGCATAACTAAAGCAGACTGGCCAATCGACTACCAGACGCAGAGTATGTTTGGAATTGTTTTTGTTTTTCAAAAACTACATTTGAATTCTGGTAGTCGCAAGCTTTCGATTGGCCAGTGCTACTAAATATTAGCAAAAAGCTTTCATTATTCATTGCCAGTTGAACAAAACTTTTATTCAGATACGCTGAGAACAGCTGTGATAAATTTAAAAGTAAATTAAATAACTAAATAAGTATTTCACAGTCTGGACGGAGCAGAAGAAACGGAGGCCATTTCTTTGCAAGTCAGCGTCATTTGTTTATATTTCTTGATTTGTGGTAAGAATGCTTTATGAATTTAATATGTTTAATCCCATTACCAAAGTTAGATACTGCTATTGGGAAAAAATGAAGGACGTGCCGGGAGCAGACATTGTTGAGTCCTCACATTGAAATGTATGTTGTCATGATTATGTTTGAATATTATTGTATTAGAGTATATTAGTAAGCTTCCGTGTTCCATGAACACTGTTCAACATGCCTGAAGCATTTATATTTTAAAAAGAAAAAAGAGAAAAATATATAAAAGGAAATGTGGTTACCCCACATTATATTATTGAGGAAAACTATGTAAATGTACAGTGGCGTATCTGCCATAGGGACCTGAGGTGTGGTCACAGCAAGGTGGGAGTCATGTAAAGTCAGGGGCGAGTGCACCTGTAATGCACGCGAGGCTGACCCCATATCTCCGTAGGGAAATAAATAATACCAAAAGTGATCAGATATAAAAGGCCAGGGTGTCCTTTTGTTGCAGAGGTTTTGTTTCCTGTTGCCAGCTGGTAACAGGAAACCTGAGAAGTGATGATAACGCCAAGAAGTCTCCGAAAATTCATGTATGCTGTCAAGAGATAACAGCAGGAGCTTGGGCGTGTGATGTGATATCGATATTTCTGCAACTACACACTATCTTATCATTCAACAAGAAACCCCAGGTGATATATCAAGGACCTGGGTATATCTGACAGTTTCGTTTTAAATAAACACTAGTATTTCAAATCATACTCAGGAAGTTGATGGGGTATGATGATAATACAGCCCCTCATACACAGTGACTCTCCCTATTAGATGAATAAAGTGTAAGCTGTGAACATTCCAACAGGAAAGACATATATTAACTTTGTAGTTATTTGGGCAGATTGTCCACACATTTTTAGTTAATCTTTTCTGTAAACTATCTTGTCCTCATTTTCAAAGACCTGTCCAAAAAATATGACTGAACAGGCAAAATAAATTGTACAACAAATTATCAAATTTAAAGAAAAACTTAACCACAGGTTTTTATTCACTTCCTCATGGAAACTTAAAGTGTTTTCGTGTTGTGTACCATCATTTCATTTCTCCCCTAGACACTAGGTACATCAAACACCAGACACTAGAGCCAAAATAGTGACCGTGTGAGATCTAGGGAGGTAGCGTTAGGTTCCCTGCACATAATTCATCATCATCATTTATAGAGTCAGGGGCCTACGTGTGCTTGACCTCACACGGTTAATACATACACGGGTTTCATTCTTCCAGGATACCATCATAACCTCCCCAGCAAAATCTAAATTTGCTACATAAATTGGTAGGCTTGTCCCGGGCATTTCAATTTCTCCTAGTACTGCATACATTGGGGTCTGGGTCTTAGCATAAACAACATTCTATTGTCCCAGGGAATCCCCATAATCATTATTGCCCAAGATTTGGGAAGTGAAGAAACTGTCAGAACCCAGAATTAATTAGATAAATTTATACTTATTTAGAAACTTTGTTAGAACATTTTGTATTCATCAGAATGGCAGATCTGGCCAAGTTTCGATCTGCGGCTGTTCAGACTGCCAAAGAAATGAATATGGAGGGTCAAATCTTAATTGACTATGTCACCTCAGAATGTGATAAATTTATTACTAGGGAAGAACATAGGTTAGCTGAGGAAAGTAAAATGCAATTAGAAGATGCTAGAGAGACTAAGAAATTAGAGGCTGATAGGGAGACTGAGATTAAGAGGCTGCAGTTGGAGGAGAAGAAACTTGAGGCTGAGAAGGAGGAAAAACGTCTACAGAGGGAGGCGGAACGAGAGAAAGAAGAAAGGAGATTGGAGGCGAAACGAGAGAAAGAAGAAAGGAGATTGGAGGCGGAAAGGGAAGATAAAAGATTACAAAGAGAACATGAGATACGACTAAGGGAGTTAGAGCTGCAAGGCCATGCTCCTGAAAATGGAACTAGCCCCTCCACTTCCGACTCAGCTGCAAGTCAGGGGGCCTCCTCGTCAGCCATGGGGTTCCATTTAGATTACTTTGTGGAAAAAGATGATGACATTGAGTCGTATTTAAGCAGATACGAAATATTAGCCACTACTTATGGGTTAGAGAAAAATGGGGTGTAAAGTTGTCTCAGGGTCTTCGGGGAACAGCTTATGAAGTGTTTTCCAAAATGAGCAGGGATGACCAAGACAACTATGACATGTTGAAGCAGGCTCTTCTGTTAAGATACTAAAAGAACGGAGAGTTTTATAGAAAGAAATTTAGGAATGCCAGGCTACTGTCGGGTGAGACCTATCACCAGTTCTCCGCCCGGTTGGAGACGTATATGGAGAAATGGGCTTCTTTGGGGAAAACCCAAGATCTCAAAGAGATGATACTCATTAAACAGATGAGAGAGTCCATGGATCCAGACATGAGAAAATCCTTCATGGAACAGGGCGCGGAGAGATTGGGTGAGATCATAAATGTCGCTGAGAGGTATCAGGCAGCCCAGGCAGAGGTAGCTGGCATTAAGAAAAAACCAGTAGATCAGTATAAGGCTCCTCAAAACCATAATAAATATGACAACAGAAGTAAGCAGAACTTTGATAGGCCTCGAAATGATTTTAAAAATAAAACCTCACATTTCAATGACAGAAAGAATGATGAAAGAAAACCTTTTAACCAAGGAAAGAGGTGGTGTAAACATTGTAGGAAGGACAACCATAACACCGAATTCTGTAAAAGTAAACCTTCTGGATGTGCTGCTATGAGAAGGGGGAACGAGGAAGTAAAGGACAAACCTGCTGGACAGCAGGAACCTTATCACCCCCCAGTTTGTGAGGATATTGTATGTAATGATGTCACCATAAGGTACCTCTATGATACAGGTCTAGATTTTGATGCTGTCGTGAGCTCGCACTTGGTGAACCCAGAGCAGTATACCACAGAAACAGTGGAGATACAAGGGGCGACCAAGGACCTACCACTCACGAATCTTCCCATTGCTAGGATAACAGTGAAAACTCGCTATGTGGAAGGGATAATCAGAGCAGCAGTGATAGACGCACCCATCTACCCTCTGATATTGGGGTGTCGTTATGTCTACTTGGGAAATCCCAAGAGACCTGTGGTCTTGGCAGCAGTCCAGACCCGATCACAATCCAGAAAGGAAGAAGATGAACCTATAAATACTCATCCAGAGAAGATGAGGAAGGCACAGGCTCAAGATAGGCCACTGAAGCAGTGCTTTCAAAAATTGCGTAACTGCCATACACCTCCAAGAAAAGGAGAATTTTACATAAAGAATAAATTGTTATATAGGAAGGCTGGAACTGGTTCAGCTGGTCATGGACAGCTGGTTCTTCCTAAAATGTATAGGGCAGACGTAATACGGAGTTTACATGTTGGAAAAGATGGGGACCACGAGAAAGTAGGTACCATCTGCCAAAAAGTAGCTCAAAAATATTATTGGCCAGATATGATGGTCATCGTTGAGAATTTTGTAGAAGCATGTGGCGTATTTCATGAGGGAACACCCACAAGTGGGAAAATTGATCAGGACCTAGACATGCTACGGGGCAAACTTAGACCTGGAAATAAAAATAATTGTAATAAAGTAGACAACGTGGAATGGGAGCCCCCTTTTCACACACAGTCTTCACTCGAAGGTATTAGAATGGCCACTATGCGACGAGTAGTTTTACCCCAGACTAAACTGACAATCCCTCGGTCAGAATTATATAAACTGGAGGAAACGAAAAGAGAGCGAAGATCTCTCACAATGAACTTAAAGTGGGAAGAAAACCCTAAGAAAAGAATTGGTAGTGGACGATTTGTGAGTGATGATTCTAGGAAGAAAGTCCTCACTACAAAGCTTCTAATGTAAAGGACCTGACGGGTGCTGTGGTAAAGTGGGATGATATAAATACTTATAGGGGACTTAGTGTACTGACTGAGATCAGCTGTGAATGTATCTGTATCTAATAGGTGTAGTGTTTTACAGATAACCTTACTTGCTACCACATTTATACCTCAGTCAGAATTATTCTGGAATATTGTGATGACTACGTTGAATGTCTAGGGTTATGTAAATGATAAAGTGTAAGTCACAACAACAACAGACAGATAAACAATTTAATTTATTCCACAACACCTTACAACACTGTGACACTCACACACATATAACACTCTATAAGACTATCTTAAATGAGTCAAGTGTTAAAGTTTTTTTTTTAAATATATGTATTAATTTCTTTCAATAATGGATATCCTGATTCCACTACACAGTGAACCAGGAATCACAATCAAATGTAATCATAATTTACATGTACATAATTTATAAATAAGAACCTTGTAGTGACATATTTTATTAGTATTATCCTATGTGTGTACGTTGTGAAGTAGTACTATGAGGTAATACTGGTTTTGTTTTTCAAGCTATGTTGTTATTTGTCATCATGACTTCAAGTGTTTGATTATCGTGGAAATAGTATTGGGAAAAGTTAACAGTTCCTGTCAATTGAAACAATCTATTGTCCCTCTGTGTTTACTATAATGTCAATTTTAGAGGGGGACATATGATTGAGCTGCTCTGGCCACAGAAGCTTATCTTTCGTGATGGTGGCAGGAAAAGGTCTCCTCTGCTCGATTGCTTCACTGCGTTCTGGAGACACCTCACGGGTCGCTATCTGGACCAAGGAGTATGCTGTCAGCCTCTGGATTCAGCAAAACTCAGACCAGGTGCTGCTCAATAACTTTAGGACCACGGTCCCTGAAACAAGAAGGTTGTACCTCCTACTTCAGAACTAATTTATAATCTATTTCCACACTGAGCACAACACATAACAAACACTGAGTTCTGAGCGGTAGGCCAACTGCTAGCTTCATCTGAAACAATTTACACCAGTATTCTCCTCCCTAATGGTTACAACGCCTCTGCAATTCCAGCATTATTTTCTTCTATTCAATAAGATAGGTGTCACAGTACTGTTTGGCAATTCCATGCAGTTTTTACTTTTCTCCGACACGTTCTGTTCAAGTTGGAGCAATATCTAGGCTTTGCCTCATGTTTGCTACTGAACCACACACACCACTGAGGTTTAGTAGGGCCACTTTGGAAGAGAGAGCAGACTATTCTAATTACCTCGTCCTTCAAAGACTTTTCTCCGTCAATTTTTTCTAGTTCCTCCCAGCGGACTCTGGGTCGTCCTCGGGGTCTGGATCCTTGGCTCTTTGTTTCCCATGCTTACACATATATACAGACACAAATTATCAATTCACATTCAATTTTCATCAAAAAGATATCAAATATGTCAAGCTTACCACAATTCATGGAAATAATACACAAATACGTTGACTGGCGATGAATATGGCACAATTTCGATCTGCCTATGTCCCAGGCTTTTATTTAGAAAAATATGCACTGGCTCTCAACGCACTGTTTCTTTAGTAAGTTTATTTGAAAAATGTGGCACTGAACTGACGCTCCTAATTGACTATATTGGCGGGTCTAACCAATCGAGCCATGTTTACACAGCTTTTCAAAAAAAGTACCCTTACTACTGTTTCCCCTAACAACAAAGAATTAGTATTTGTAGTCCGACTAATCGTGTTTCGCCTTACATTTACTTCTATCCAATCAAATAGGATTTAACTTGTTGGCCTATTTCCCGTAAAATGGTGGTTTCAAAACATGCCACTGTGCGATTCTGATTTGGTGTTGTCTGACACCCTCACTATTTTCTTTTGGCTATAATTTGTTAATTCCTAGACTGTTTGCGTAACACTTAACATATTCTTTGTCAGCAAGTCCTAAGGAACCCAAATATATAAATTTAATGGAGCCAAGTGGCTGCGTTCAAAATATGCATTTTCTTCTACCTCCCGTTCACTTCGATACGACGTGGTGTCTGGGTACTGTCAGGCTTTCAGGCATAAAACAGTATAATGTCATGTTTCCTAATAAGCGTTTTACAGGTTTTTAAACCTAACTCTCGTAGTTGTAGTGTTTTTTATCACTGTCTATTTGAAAAAAAGTTAGTGCTTCTGGCCTTTCGCGCGTGATGGCATTAATTGTATATCGCGAGACGCGTGTTAGTGTTGCCGGCGTTCCTGCTTTCAGCCCTCACTCTCTCTATCCTAATTCCATCTGTCTTTTCATTACGCAGTGTATAAAATGAAATTAATGCTAGTAATTAATCTAGGTCATTACGCAGTGTGCCTATCTCAAGGTTTTCTTAGAAATACAGTACACGTTTTATTGTTTTGTGGAAACGCGTGTATTGATGCAGTAGGCTTTACTATCAACGTGAAAGCTTTACAATATGCAGACGAAGTAGAAAAAGGGGGATCTCGAGTACAGTCATTGTGACAGCACTGTTCTTTACCATTCTTCTTTCCTTTTATTGAATTAATGCGTTAGGCTTTACATTTACTTTTTAATTTATATATGTGGATTTAGAATGTTTCACGACAGGTGCCATGAAAAATAAGTATGAAAAATTAAAAGTCCACATGTAATTTGTTAAGGACCTGGACAGATGAGAAGGCAGAGGTGACTGTTACCTCATCTTATTAATATGTGAACGAACTGACCACTCGTTTAAAAACAAGTTGGAAACTGGCAAATGATAATTTGAGACAAGCCAGGAAAAAGCATGCTGCTTATTATAATAAGAAAGCTAAGGATAGGGAACTTGCTGTAGGGGAGAAGGTGCTTCTTCTATTGCCAGGCAGCAACAATAAACTTCAGATCGGATGGCAAAGGCCATACACAGTTTTGGAAAAGGTATCCAGAACAAATTATGAGATAGACAAAAAGGGAAAGAAAAAAGTCTATCATGTGAACCTTTTGAAGAAATATCTGGACAGACAAATCCAGGAAGGAACACACCTATTGGCCTTGTCTATTGCAACCGAAATGAAAAATGACCCTCTCTCCTCATTCGAGTATCCACTGAAAACCAGTGAAACGTTTGCACAAGTGAAGATCAGTAATCACCTGACAAAAGGACAGAAGGAGAAGGTTCAACAGGTCCTTGAGAAACATACAGATTTTTTAACGGATAAACCGGGGCACACAAATTTGTTGGAATATGATATGAAACTACTAGACCCAGCACCTATCTGTATGAGGCCCTATTCTATTCCTTTCGTTAAGGAAAAAGCTTTGAAAGAGGAGAATGATTATTTGTTACAAGAAGGGATTATTTCTCACAGTGAGTCTCCTTATAGTTCCTGTGTGGTTTTGTTGCGGAAACCATCGGGAGAACATAGACTGTGCACAGATTACAGGAAACTGAATGCTGTCACAGAAGATCAGGTGGATCCATTACCTGATACTACTCAACTTTTTGCCAGGCTGAACAAGGCAAAATATTTTTCTAAGGTGGATCTTAGCAAAGGCTATTACCAAATTCCAGTAAAGCCTGAGGTTCGACCTTATTTAGCCTTTAGCACCTCGGAAGGTCATTATGAGTTCAACATGTTACCGTTTGGGTTGAAAATGCCCCGAGTGTGTTTTCAAGGATGATGCGAAAATTATTGGATCCCCTGAAAAATCCATGTACGAGTATTTCGAATTTTATGGACAATATCCTCATTGCGACGGAAACATTTGAGGAACACGTTACCTCTTTGAATATGCTGTTTGATAGACTCAGAAAGGCTAACTTAACCGCTAGGCCAACAAAATGTTGTATTGGTTGTAAAGAGTTGGAATTCTTGGGACATACTGTACATCAGGGTAGCATGACCCCTGATCCCAAGAACCTGGAAAAATTGAAAAGAGCACCTAGACCACAAACAAAGAAAGATGTGCGATCTTTCGTGTCGTTGTGTGGTTTCTACCAGAAGTACATCAAAAATTTTAACTCTATATGTGCTCCTCTGACGGATTTAACTCGCAAAGGTCAACCTGATACAATAAATTGGTCAGCACAGTGTGAATTGGCTTACCAGGAGTTAAAAGAAAAATTCACAAGCAGGCCAGTGTTGCAATTGCCTGACTTGAATCAAGAATTTATTGTGAGAAGTGACGCAAGCAATGTGGGCCTGGGCGCTACATTGTTGCAAAGGTCCTCCTCACAAGATGGAGAATTGAACCCAGTCGCTTATGCAAGCCGCAAGTTGAACAAGGCGGAAAAAAATTATTCAACAAGTGAAAAGGAATGTCTAGCTTTGATATGGGCTATAAAGAAATTCCAGATTTATTTATATGGCAGGACATTTGTGGTCCAAACGGATCATTCACCACTCGTATTCCTGTCACAGGCCAAGCATGAAAATTCCAGATTATTGAGATGGTCTTTATTATTGCAGCCATACTCATTTCTGATAGAATATATTCCCGGCCCTCGGAACGTAGGTGCAGACTTTTTAAGTAAACATCCTTATGATGAAGATCAGAAAAACGCTTAAGACTTCATTGAGCTAAGTTATCTCGCAGATTATAACCTGCTAATGATTGCATGTTTTAGGATGGGAGGTGTGTAGTAAAATCTGCGAGAATAATCGCTCAATTCAGTAAGATTTTAGTCATAAAATGATAATAAATAAACCCACCCTATTGTGTCTGACGGTGATCCTCTCACCCGCCAGCATAGCGCTGAAATTTGTGCAGTGCTAAAGCCTATAGAGCGATCCCACGGTAAAAATCTAACACGCGTTTTAGTTTCGGTTTCGAAAACGTACTACCAATATTTAACATTTTGCCAGATCTGCTGCATACACAATGCAGCCTAGACTTATAATTAACGATTTTGCGGAAGTGTGCCGCAAAATAACTATCTGAATTAACGTAAAATTTCGACTTTAACGCTGGTAATAAGTAATAATCCTTACAAATTTGGAAGTGTAACATGAGACACTCCCAATATTTAACGCCTATTCTTAACCCGCCATGCAAAACCCCGCTTCGCTTGACACATTCTGCCATGCATATATACACGCTGCGACAAAGCCAACAGAAGCAAACACGCAGACAGTTTTATTGCCTCCTCGCGGTAATGTTTCTGACGTCACAAAAACAAGTTAGTTATTTGAAAATACATGCTAGCGAGAGGGGAAGATGGCCGTCTTGTGTAAAATATTTATTTGACGATGGACTATGACAAAAATTGAAAATCTAAACCATCATGAATCTGACCATAAAAATCATATGGTAGTATTGCTTAGAGTCCACTGAGCAAGAATGTGTTTTAAATAATATGATAGCCCCTTCATTAGCCAAGTTATTGAGAAAATACTAAATGTCTACGGACGCACGACCCGACGGACTGTTGTTCCTGCTTGTTTTTTTCATAACATTAGTGGGGACACCGGCTTAGAAGGGAGGCAGTGAGGTAAATTCAAATTCGCTTGGGTAACAAGAGTATAGGAGGAGAGGGGAGCGGTAGGAAAATTGTTACCAAAAACTAACATCGTTTTGTATTGGCATAACTAAAGCAGACTGGCCAATCGACTACCAGACGCAGAGTATGTTTGGAATTGTTTTTGTTTTTCAAAAACTACATTTGAATTCTGGTAGTCGCAAGCTTTCGATTAGCCAGTGCTACTAAATATTAGCAAAAAGCTTTCATTATTCATTGCCAGTTGAACAAAACTTTTATTCAGATACGCTGAGAACAGCTGTGATAAATTTAAAAGTAAATTAAATAACTAAATAAGTATTTCACAGTCTGGACGGAGCAGAAGAAACGGAGGCCATTTCTTTGCAAGTCAGCGTCATTTGTTTATATTTCTTGATTTGTGGTAAGAATGCTTTATGAATTTAATATGTTTAATCCCATTACCGAAGTTAGATACTGCTATTGGGAAAAAGTGAAGGACGTGCCGGGAGCAGACATTGTTGAGTCCTCACATTGAAATGTATGTTGTCATGATTATGTTTGAATATTATTGTATTAGAGTATATTAGTAAGCTTCCGTGTTCCATGAACACTGTTCAACATGCCTGAAGCATTTATATTTTAAAAAGAAAAAAGAGAAAAATATATAAAAGGAAATGTGGTTACCCCACATTATATTATTGAGGAAAACTATGTAAATGTACAGTGGCGTATCTGCCATAGGGACCTGAGGTGTGGTCACAGCAAGGTGGGAGTCATGTAAAGTCAGGGGCGAGTGCACCTGTAATGCACACGAGACTGACCCCATATCTCCGTAGGGAAATAAATAATACCAAAAGTGATCAGATATAAAAGGCCAGGGTGTCCTTTTGTTGCAGAGGTTTTGTTTCCTGTTGCCAGCTGGTAACAGGTAACCTGAGGAGTGACGATAACGCCAAGAAGTCTCCGAAAATTCATGTATGCTGTCAAGAGATAACAGCAAGAGCTTGGGCGTGTGATGTGATATCGATATTTCTGCAACTACACACTATCTTATCATTCAACAAGAAACCCCAGGTGATATATTAAGGACCTGGGTATATCTGACAGTTTCGTTTTAAATAAACACTAGTATTTCAAATCATACTCAGGAAGTTGATGGGGTATGATGATAATACAGCCCCTCATACACAGTGACTCTCCCTATTAGATGAATAAAGTGTAAGCTGTGAACATTCCAACAGGAAAGACATATATTAACTTTGTAGTTATTTGGGCAGATTGTCCACACATCTTTAGTTAATCTTTTCTGTAAACTATCTTGTCCTCATTTTCAAAGACCTGTCCAAAAGATATGACTGAACAGGCAAAATAAATTGTACAACAAATTATCAAATTTAAAGAAAAACTTAACCACAGGTTTTTATTCACTTCCTCATAGAAACTTAAAGTGTTTTCGTGTTGTGTACCATCATTTCATTTCTCCCCTAGACACTAGGTACATCATACACCAGACACTAGAGCCAAAATAGTGACCGTGTGAGATCTAGGGAGGTAGCGTTAGGTTCCCTGCACATAATTCATCATCATCATTTATAGAGTCAGGGGCCTACATGTGCTTGACCTCACACGGTTAATACATATACGGATTTCATTCTTCCAGGATACCATCATAACCTCCCCAGCAAAATCTAAATTTGCTACATAGACTGCGATGGAGGCAGATCAAAAGACGATCCTCCCTTTTGGGATGAACTCGATAAAGGATATCGGTATCAGGGAGGATAGTGTAGTTGGAGATAGACTTAGCGTCACGTCCCCACTGAAGACGAATCTTCAGAAGATTAGGATCTTGACGCTGAGCAAAAAGCATGTCAATGGAGGGCAAGAGAGTGTCATCAGAAGAGATATAAACGTCATCTTCCGGAGGAGAGAAGGCAGGAGGAGGACAAATGGAGTTGATCTCAAGGATTTCCTTAGCATTATCATCTAGGTCTGAGGAGGCCATGTCAAGAAGAGAGACTGGCATCCTTACATGCAGGATATGGGATGCGTGAAAGAAGATCAGCAAACGTATTAAGTTCACCTGGAATATGCTCAATTGTAGCATCATAGCTCTGGAGGTTCAGAGCCCAGGTCTGAAGCCGAGGAGATTGCTCAGAGGTCTTAGAGAGTCAAGTAAGCAGAGGCTTGTGGTCACATCGGATAGTGATGTGAGTGCCGCGGAGATAAAAATCCAACTTTTGCAATACATAGTGGATTGCAAATGCCTCTTTCTCGGTAGTGGTCCACTTCTGCTGGGTACGACTCAGAGCATGTCACAGAAATGCAATGGGCATTTCATTAAGCACATTTGGAATAATAGGAGTAGAATTAGAAATGTCCACTTGGACAAGGCAGGCACCGATGGTACAATTAGAGGCGTCGGTATAATGGCCAATCGAGGAATAATAGTCAAAGCCGATTTCAAATAATCAAAGGCCAGTCGGCAAGCATCTGTCCAACGAAAGCGAGATATTTTTTGGTTAGAGCTATAAAAGGCTCAGTAGCTCTGGAGAAATTGACAATGTGCTTTCTATAATATGAACAACTGCCTATGAACCCACGAACATGGCGGACGAAAGTCGGAGGTGGCATTGAGAAGCTCCGTTTGGATGCCAAAAGACAACAACAATTAGCTATGGACCAAGAGCAAGAATGTTCGGAGCCCATGTCTTAGTGTTATCACAAATAAGACAACAATCAGTAACAAAGGAACAGGCTCTTATCCGTGATATGACAAAGTTGAGACAGGAGATCAGGAATAGGAATGCTAAAGAGAAGGCTCTACTTTGGAGTTTCATCAGTTAAAATCTGACTATGAGCAGTTTAAAATTGAAGCTCGTGATCAATTAAGAAAAGCTGTTGCTGCCGAACAACAAGTTAAAGAAGTCGAAATTACTCAACTGCGCATGAGAGTAGATGATCTGTTAGACATTCTATTACAGACCAATAGGTTATCTGCAGTTAATGTTGCCAAACTTAGGCCTACATTTGCTGTCCAACACGTCTTTAAAACAATGAGTCAGCCCCACACACTCAATGCTAACAGTGATATTAAGCATGGTGTTAACAAATCTTTTCGGGGTAAATATAATTTCTCTCGGCATGATTCTTCTGCTAGGGTTTCTTGTCGAAACCAATCTGGCTTCTAAATTTACGACACGTCGGAAGCAACATGTCAATAATATTAATTCATCGCGCTTTGCAAGCGCGTCGCATGATGAGAAATTAAATTATTCTCGGGCTCAGTTCCGATCTGGCCTAGATCATTTTTCACTTGATCGCACTGTTCTGGTGCGCAACGTTCCGTCTAGTGCAACTTGGTTTGCACTTAAGACATTTTTTCAGCCTGTGGGTGATGTACAGTTTGTTCGTCTTTTCAAGCTACGTAACTCAGATCATCATCTCGCTTTTATTCGCTTCGCTAGAAATTACGATGCCACAAGAGCTGTCACACTCAAACATATGACATTCTATAAAAATTACTTTTTGAATGTTCACTTACTTCGGAACTCTGAATTCAACCCTGGCTAATTCATTCATTTTAGCTCTTTTGATAGCTTTGGTCTAGGTTGGATTGTTGGGATAGGTTCGATTTGAAATTTATAATCTTGGGTTTTTATTAATAGTTAAAAGTGCACAAGGTTATTTTTTATGATATGGGCGAGGTGTGATTGGTAAGTAGACCACGTCTAGAACACACTCCTCGATTATGATGTGATTCATGATCGGGTTTTGAGACGTCGGGTCTTTATTTACGCTTGGGGTAAGCCAGCGTGTTGATTTAATTATGTCAGTTCGAGGAGCATGTCGCACTGGGACAGTATATTATGATAGCTTGTGGAATAGCTACGTTGGATATTTATTAATTACATGAGATAAATTTCTGAGGGTGAACTATGGCTCCACATGGGTTCTTATTGCAGTGATGCTGGGACTGTGGTATATGCTTGACGTTAGTCGTCCACTTCTCCATGATGTTATATCACGTGGGTTGCGGATATGTTAGGTCTCGTAAATTGTTATCATAAAATTTTCTCCAAAGATCTATTTCTAACTTGTCTTATATTTTGTCCGGCCTGTCTGAGTTGACTAGAAGGGGTTTCTAACAGAATCATATGGAACAAGGAGGGAAGGCTAACCCGGTCCCCAAAAATGCCATGCGGAAGTCGGATGTGTCGGCCGAAAGGCGCAAATATCGCAGCTTCGCTGTAAACGGGCACAATGCAACCAACGTCCTTTTCGGGACGAACGAGGAAGAAGAAGAAGAATATGGAACAAGAAATCAGAAGTTGCCTTACAATAGATCAAAGTGCCTTGTCTACTCAACCTGCGTTGATGCTACTTAATTTGTCTTTACCTTTTGTCCTTAGGACCGATGCATCACAGACGGGAAGTGGAGGATGCTTGCTTCAGCTTTCACAGAATACATTGCATCTCGTGTGCTACGTAGGGAACCATCAGGACCAATTCCAGAGTCCACGGATGGAGTTTACTACTTCAGGAGTTCGCCTTTACTATTTTACCTATTGCGGGCCAGAACAATACTATAGCAGACGTACGATCCGGCTTGGTGTCTAACAGTTAATATCATGTGACAATGTGCTCTGATTTTCCTAACGTATTGTGTATAGATATTGTGATGATTCACTGGATGTGAGCTATAATATGAACAGTAAAAATTAAAGATGTGACCGTAGTTTTCTCTTTTGCAGTAATTATAGTCTTATTCAATTATGATTTTAATGTGTGGTTAAGACTTGTGGACTTGAGTGATGACAGCGGTTCCTGGTACACCGCTCTGAGGAACGTTTATGAACTATGCGAGTTATATTATATGCAGGACTTCCAATAATTATTCGTCATAATACTTGGTTATGAGTATTTGTATTAGCATTTATATTAATTATTCTGCAGTATTCGTCTACTTAGTTTATTTAGACAGTGCTTCGTTGTGCTTGCTTGAATGGGATGCATGATTTGTGCACCAGTAGCTCTCGCCCATTTCTTCGACGAAAAATTTTAGTTTTCGTCCGGGAAAAGGGGAAGTAGTGTTGGGAGCGGCTGTGCGGTGCAGAGCAGATTAGATTTAGTAATCACGGTTGTAGTTTTGCAACGCAGAGCACTACAATATAATAGAGTGTAAAAACACAAGATAGGACGTGTGAGGAAATGCGGGAAAGAGAGACGTGTGGAAAAAGGTGGGAATGAGAGACGTGTGAAAAAGGCGAGAAGAGTGGTATGCTGGGATATATAAGGAGAGTGGCCTTGAGTTGAGGAGGATGGCAGTGTTTCAGTTCAGGGGCTAATAATATTTGTTTAAGCCTTTGTAGGCAGGACATTATATGTACTGTAAGAGAACTGGATGTTCTCTGTTTGCCGTGGAGGCAAGGTGATTATTACTGACTAGTGGAATAGCTAGTCGTGTGAGTCAGTAGTAAACTGACTGTACGTATTTAAGGCCAAGAACTGAATGTACGTGTTTAAGGGCCATATTGAATAAGGGCTTGGTTTAAACGTCTCGATAGAAACGACGCACGATTGGAAACTCTGTGCCTTTATCTGAATATATACATATATACATATATATATATATATATATATATATATATATATATATATATATATATATATATATATATATATATACAATATATATATATATATGTGTATATATATGTATATATATATATATATATATATACACATATATATATATATATATACATATATATACACATATATATATATATATACGCACAGGGTGTTTATAAAGTCTCTGTGAAGTGAAATTTACGCCCGGGCGAGACTACGTCACCAGAAATGTGGTTTTCAATTGGGGCTTTAAAGACGCCCAACAAATTGTAACGTGGATTTTATTATTCATCTAGACACTACACAGAATATCATGACGTAAATTTGCATCATTCGTGACGTAATTGCTAAAATATTTTTCAAATTCACTGCACAGCGACTTTATAAACACCCTGTGCGTATATATATATATATATATATATGTATATATGTATATATATATATATATATATATATATATATATATATATATATATATATATATATATATATATCTATATATATATATATATATATATATATATATTCATCCCCATGCCATGGTCATCTTGAGTACCCTCATAATAAATGTGGAGAACCGTTGGCCAGTGTTACAGACTGCTTAATACAGTTGAATTGAGTGCATCGTTCACGTTATGTTTTCAGCTCATTTATCGTTGCTTGATCTAGTGAATGACAGAAAATGTATAAGGATGTAAACCATAATCGCACTTGAGACAATTGCATTAATGAAAGTATGAACTCGGGGAGAGCTGGAGATGACATCTGGTGTCTATACCATCTAGAGGCACACCCGCATATACAAAACAAACTTCTCAACAGCCTCCATCTACCATTGATCATAATGTGGTCTATCCGGTTTCTGTCCCGTCAGTTTGGTGATTCTCACGTTAACTTGTGCACTTCTTTGTGTGGAAAAAGTGTTCCTCCAATGACCAGGTTGTTGATGCTGCAGAAGCTTATTAGTTTGTCCCCATTCTCGTTTACTGTTCCACTGCCGCATTTCCCCTTTACTCCTTCATTATAAGTATTGTGTGTACCAACTTTCGAATTGAGGTCTCCCATTACTATTGTAGCATGTTCCGCAATTGCCTAGTTAAATGTATGAAGACCGGAAAGTGAAACTCAAGTATACAGGCCCAAAAAAATGAATGCAGAGGTATTTTCTTGTGGGTATCTAGAGCAGCCAATCAGAAACGGGGTTTCCCACGAACAGAGAGGAAAGACTTCGACTATTGTATATGGAAGAATAAAATCTTCCGAAACATAGTTAGAATTAGAGATCGGGAAGAAGAACGAAATGACAAACAAGGATGAGAATGGTCTCCTCTTTGACGGGGATATCTTCATTTATGTGTAGGTACAAGGAAATTTGGGGGGTGTAAATAGTTGTGAAGAATTCTGCAAGAATAAGTGTCCATGCATTGAGAAATCCTGTGTTTTTCTTATTCATAATTCAAAATAAAATCGTTAACACGACCTATATAGGAAGACCACATATGGATATAAAGGTCAACTCACTGAGCATGGAAATCTATAACTCTAAAGGCTTGAACTGGGAAATGTGCGATGCACAAGAGCAAGGTTTTGAAACCCATCTAGCACAAACCCCTCTGAGTTAGAAATATTTTGGGAAGTTGGCTGGAGTTGCGAGCCTTGTTTCTCATGCGTCCGGAAGCTCCATATATAAGGGCGGTCGAAAATGATTCTAAAGTTTCAAGACACGACAACGGAGTTATCATAACTCTAAACAAGACGGAGAAAACAAACCAACTGATGGTCGAACTTGAATCCGGACACAAAGAAGTCCAGCTGCCCCACCAGATTAAAGCTACTGTGGAAATATTCAAGAAGACCAAAAAGATAGTTGTGAGAGGGATCGACAACAGCCGGTCCACACAAGAGGTCCACAGCCGCCTACAAGAAGAAAACAAGAACATCAACATAACACAGGTTGAAAGACTGAAGACATGGGACAAGAAGGACACAAACCTAGTTATCCTAACTATCGAGGGGACTTCAAGACCAAGGCAACTCAACCTAGACGATAGATGTCGAAATACAGAAGAGTACATCCCTCCTGTTATGCAGTGCTCAAACTGCCAACAATTCTCGCACACTAAGAAAACATGCAGGAGAGAGGCAGTTTGTCGATACTGTGCGGGAAGTCACACTTACAATGAATGTCCTCATGCGAAAAATGATGATAACTATAAAGTGCGCAACTCCAACAGAACCTGCGCAAACTGTCTTGGGAACCACGGAGCAAGATACCGTGGCTGTCCGACCTTCTATGAAACAAAGGCCATACTGAAGGAATCTGTAACCAAAAACATCTCCTTCAGAGAAGCAAGAAACCGAGTGGCTTCAGGCGGCACTGGTAAACAAGAACAGCACACAAGAGCCCAGCTGATAAGACTAGCCACAGATATGCGAGACATAAAACAACAACTCAAAGTCGAGACGAACAAGCAACACAACGAAGACTCAGATGCCATAAGAGACGAAACAATAGGAGCCGTACAGAGCGCCCAGGCAATATTACAGGAAATGAAAACTATCAAACACGAGATAGAAGTCGACATCGTCAAACTCACAGAGCTAAAGGAAGAGAACGAAGAAATCCTCAAAAGAATTGAAACAGAGAGAAAGATAGCTGAGGATACCCTTACAAAAAGTAGAGAACAAAACAAAGAAACTAAAGACAAAATAAAAACCGAAATCGTGCAGGAAATACAAAGCAAACTAGAAAGAAGAGAAGCAGCGGAAATAAACATAATTTTAAAAACCATAATGGAGATGCTACCAAAAATAATAGCGACAGCCTTTGAACAACACAAACCGGTAACAGACAACAAGTAGCTACAGAACAGGCAGCTAGTGGTCCTTTTCAGGAACAATCAGCTCAAGGACTCGGAAAGCGATACCAACGAAGACTAACGCTAACACCCTATATACCGCAATACAACCGTTTGTAACCTGTAAGGCAGGAAAGGAACTCCATGAGAACGCCACGACACCATAAAAATACAAGCAACGACGAAGGATCCAGACAGTCAGCTAGTAGTCCTTTACAGGGCTAATCATTTCCAGGACTAGGAAAATGATACCAGCGAAGATGTTAACACACTATATACCCCAATATAACCGTTTGCAACCCTTCAATGGGTTTTGGTTGAACAGGGTATCACAGCAAAATATTAGACCCAAAGAAAGAAAAAAAAAAGAAAAAAGAAAGATTTCAAATTCACTTGTACAGCGAAGAAGACAGAAGGACAACGGCTGGAGAGAGAGAGACGTGTAAAGCCCAATATCTTGTTATTTGCAGCTAGGCAGTTCTATTACTCCACAAAAGCCAGTCTTTACTGAACTTAATTAGATCCTGCGAGGGTATGTAAAGTTACTATGTAAATTAATATAGTAATTAGGGAGCCGCGCTAGCGTAGTGGTTACAACACCGCTCTGGCGACCTGGTGATTCAGGATCAAACCCGGGCGACGGCATTTGAGGATTTTTCGTCGACCGGGAATTGGACTGGATTAACTCGAGACCTGGCGAGGACATTTGAAGAAGTGTCGTCGACCAGGGATTGGCGGCTCCTGAGCCGACCCAGCTCTAATGGGTACCTCCGAAATCGGCGAGTATCTGCCTGAATGGCGAGGGACACCTGTCTCTGTACAAGAAAAGGGATTCTCACGTAAAATCAATGTCAGGTTAGACATTAACAATAACCTGAGATTTCGCCTCGAGTATTAGCGGGCGTACGAAAAAAAATAATAGTAATTACACCTGTTATTTCAGGATTTGTTTAATCTATATGTTATGAAAGTATCATGCATATTAATTGGTTACTTGTTATGATTGTTGAAGGTTGGAACCTGATAAATAACCACCATGACCGAGTCCTTATCAGGGCTAGCACAGTCCTTTTCAGGACGAATAACAATTCTTTTTAGGACTACCAATAGTCATTATCAGGGCTTATCCACTCATGTTACGGCACTTTACAGAGCTGACTTGTCAGGCAGGGGGATACTATAACCTCATACCATATATGTGTGTTCATATTATTTTGTATTATTTGATTTTATAAAATGTTCCACAGTATACACCTGTTTTGTTACTGATCCACATTTATGCAATTCCACGCTGATGCGTGCCGTCTATAAAAAATATATTGTTCGGAGAAGTATCTGAGGCCAAAGTAAAACATAGTGGTCCTTAAGAGACACGTATCAATATGAAGTCAATTACCTGCCAAAACGTCTTGAACATTTGACGATACACAATTTAATTGACATTGGTAATACAGCTCCATGAAATCTGTTCTAGCCCAAAGGCAAATGCAGCAATATGCAGTTTTCCAAAAGTCATCAGGCAGTCCGTCCACTATGGCAACGCTCTCCTGGCATTCTCACAATATTTAATATCTTCATACAATAGCCATCGACGTCCTAATATATTTTTCCTGACAGAGTAAACTAGGGACACCTTAACATAGTATCTTGATGCTCTAGTGATGGTACAATGCAGGAAAAACACAGTAGACTGCAGGAGCTCACACACAAGCGTCCGCTCACATTAAAACACAAGCTGCATCTCCCCTACCAGACGATCACCAAACTTCTGCTTCAAATTCGCGTCTGCTTCCACCCCATATCGGTATGACGTCACTTCCTTTGTTATTGAGTAATTCCGTATAAAATTATCAGAAATGGAGCCCTGTAGAGCTTACTATAATACATACATAACCGTTATGAATTTTAATCATAACATCTCCCCCCCCCCACACCCCCCAGCCCCTCCCTCCCGGTAAAAATAATGAATACAAGGTTTTCATTATTTCTGTGCTGTATAAAATCACCAGAGTGAAATCTGGTAACATCAAATTTCACTGTAAGTAAGAACTAGAATAGTACACAGGTTTTTGCCATAGGGTAGGCAATTTAACACTAAAAGTGTGGACAATGGTATTGGAGCCATCGCCAATGTCTACTCAGGACAAAATCTTTTTAACAGCATCGTGAGGTCGCCATGACTAAGTGTTCACAACACATTAAAAAATGATGGTAGCAAAACATGCACTCATATGCCTCACACCGTCCAATAACACCTATCAGTCAAGTCCAGTTTCAGTTGTCAAATAATTAACTTATTAATTAAAAGCAATAATTCAAAGTATGATAGAACATACACATCTTTAAAAGCGTCTTCTTCTTCTTCTTCCATCCTTAGCCATCAACCGGCAAAGCAGTATGTGGCCAGTACGCCTAGTGGCGTCTTAGGGCAACAACAAATTGATCAATCTATCGCTGTTTCCACCACGCCTAGTGGCGTCTTTGTGGAACAAAAACAGACCAAACAATCTATCATTGTTTCCGTAATCAGATTGGTTGGCAAGCAGGTGATCAGCCCACTGTGCAAAGTTTTTACGGGATGGGGTAAACAGCCCCATGCCCATACCCTCCTTAGTCGCTTTTTACGACATGCGTGGTAGGGTGCAGTGTTACTATTCTTTGCTCCCCTTTCGGGCCCCGGTAACACACGGGTGCTTTAAAAGCGTAAATAGATGAAATTAGGCGGACAACCCAATGTGAATGAATGCATCATCATACGCGAAAAGATTATAGTCATGAGTACATCATGAGTACTTGTCCCAAAAAGTATATTGTGGTGTCGATTAAACAACATTTTCTTTTAACATGACGAAGTTGTGTGTTCAATCAGGTAAAATTACGGTGATAACTGGTAAAATTTAAGAACTTTTTGTGAAATCAATTAAAATGTTTAATTATATAATTAGTGTGAGTGTTGTAATGACTTATGTCAAAGACAGAATCTCATCAAGCTAATGAAAACTAACCAACAGCTAATTAAAGTACTGTATTTAAAACATTACTATGTAAATGTTATCCGTACTGGTTCAATGATAACCAACTAAAGTTCCACGACAATATTTATTCCCGCGCACAAAGTCTATGTCCATGATTATCATCGAAGTTATAATGTAGGTTCCTTTAAGAACTAAAGTTAATCACGATTGTTCCATGTCCAATTTGATACAAATAAAAAATCACACGTTCAGATTTATTAAGTTATGTCCCTTTGTCCATGAAAGGCCTTCATGAGTTAAATCCCCTAACTTTTGTTCAACGTTCAGAACGTATGGAATAAATACATCTTCGCATTCAAATGACTCAACTGTCAGATTATTCGAAGTCTCTCAGGTAATGCGTTTATGCACATAAACTGTGTATGAAAACAGTCAATAAAGTTCAAGACATCCATGTGATGAGCTGAACAAAGAGAGGTATCACTTGCAATTGGCGATCTCAGGATTCATCATCATCATGTGCTCACTGATCATGGTCAATACAAGTAAACAATGTCATTATAGTTACTGAGCGATTTCTTCCAAGTTATTGATGAAGCAATATGATAGATTTCAATCTTGGTGTTCACCACAGGGTATGTTCACATATCCTCTTTAAGTAGCAGTAATCTTTCATTAGATTCAAGCAAGAATAAGCATCATCAGCAAAATCTGTTGAAAACTCCTGTTATCGTAATTATTTCCATTGTTTCCATAGAATGGCCTATGTCCTCTGTTTGATTGGAAATTGTATCGACCTTTGTTTCAATCCCTGCTAGGTCTGGAAGAGTTTTGTTGAGGTATATATCCATCATCATATGACAGGAAATTCCTTTGAGGTTGCTGTGACCTATTATTAAAATTATACCTCCATCTAAAAGATCCAGTAGTATTATCTCGATTCAATCGAAAATTTCTATCCACATTTTTTATCTTTGTCTGGTTGGATTGTACGTCATAGTTCTAGCTGATGCCACTGGCAATGGATCCTTTATGTTAGCCTTGCTAAGATTTCTTCCTGGATGTGCAATTTGGTACTGTCGTCCAAGACTTTCTAAAGCAGATAATGACTCAGGCTTTTTCTCCTGTAAAAATTACAAAAAGTCCCCACTGACTGAAGACAGCACTTTGTCTCTTAAAATTAAGTCAGCCAGCCCATCAAACGTTTTATCAATTTTTAATAAATCAACCCATATAGAAAAACAAAGTTTAATGGATGCAATAAATTCAGCAAAATCTTTGGCTGAATCAGGCAACAATGATTTTAGATTCAATCCGTATTCATTTTTTCCAGTTGATATTTTTTAGCAATAAAGCCTTCACAGCATCATAATCATTTCTAGTATGATCATCCATGGTGCAGATTGCAGTAAGAGCCTCACCAACCAATAAACTCATTAACCTGCTGGGCTATATAGCTGTATCAATCTTTAACTCCTGGCAACATGTTTCATATCTATTTAAAAAGCACGAAATATCGTCTATATTGGGATTAAATTTGGGCAAATTTAATTTAAAAGTAGAAGCATGGTCTTCCTTTCCAGCCTCCTCACCTGCTGGATTACCCTGTTTATGTTCACATCTTAACTTTTCCAACTCAATTTCTGCCATCCTCTGAGCATAGGCCAATTTTTTTTCCTCAAGTTCAAGTCCTTGTTCTCTTCTCCTATTCTCATGTTCTAGCCTTTTATTCTCTTGAGCTAAATCGTCTTTTCTTTTTATTTCAGATAATTCTTCCTCTCTTCTTTTCTCAGCTACAGCTACTTCTTCCTGTCTCTTTTTATCATTTCTAGCTAAGGCTGTCTCCTCCCTTGCTATGTCGTCTAACCTCTTCACTTCCTTTGCATGCTCAGTGAGAGCAAAGGTTCTTAAAGCTTCTCTCTCCATACCAAAGACCTTCCCAATCTTAGTAAAATATTCCAGGGTAGCCATATAACACTATTATTGTGTCTCAAACCTGTCCAATAATAAATTAATTAATATATATTTAATCTGTGATCAGTATCACCAACAAATCTTTCACCAATCAATATCAATCAACTGCACTGAAATATAGATGGTACAGTAGGAGCAAAAAAAATAGCAATACAAACAAGATTACAGGAAAACAGTAGAAAGAGCCAACACAAGAAAATACTAATGAATTAACCAAGGCACACATTTATGAACTGTATAAAAATGAAAAACATTTGGCTCTACCACACTTATGATCCTACAGGCACAATTTCACAACATATAATACATCTAATAACTGAGGGATAGCAAGATTAGGTGCACAAATAATTTCACAAACAGTAATGAAGAATAAACAAAATAAAATACAATGAACTTGACAACAAATGCAAATTTACAAATAAACAGGGCAAAACAGCCAACAACAATGGTTATAGTGAACTCGGTAGTAGCAGTGAAACACACAGCGTTGTAATGCCGGCCCCACTATCCGAGAAAACTATACACCAAACCTATAAAACAACCAAGAATTCACCACCATAGGATTGGTATTGTGAATTCATGGTTCCCTCGCCAACCAAATCCGCCTAGCAAACAAACATGTAATTACAAATATACATAAAACATGCAATAGAAAGAACCCTGTCAAATAGATTCTTTAAACACACACTGCATGGATCAATAAATCTACTTATCTGATTTTGAAGAAAAAAAATTCCTCCTGGGTCCAACGTCTGAGCCACAGGGAAAACCGATCCAAAGATGCAGCAACCAGTGTTAGGTTTATAACTCAATAATCGTAGCAACCGACCAGGAACGCTATTTTGAAATTCGTTCTCTTGAAAACTTCATCATCTTGTAATACAACGACCGAGAGTCAAAAACAGTCCTCCAGACTTGACAATACACTTGGCCTACTGAAAACAGTTCAAATAGATGGTTTCAGATCCCGGCTTGAGGCCCCCATCCACTGATGCGTGCCGCCTATAAAAATATTTTGTTCGGAGAAGTATCCGAGGCCAAAGTAAAACATAGGGGTACTTGACAGACACTTATCAATATGACGTCAAATACTTGCCAACACCTCTTGAACATTTGACGATACACAATTTAATTGACATTGGTAATACAGCTCCATGAAATCTGTTCTGGCCCAAAGGCAAATGAAGCAATATGCAGTCTTTCAAAAGTCATCAGGCAGTCCGTCCACTTCTTACAATATTTAATATCTTCATACAATAGAGATCGTCGTCCTAATATATATATTTCCTGACTTAGAGTAAACTAGGGACATCTCAACATAGTATCTTGATGCCCTAGTGATGGTACAATGCAGGAAAAACACAGTAGATTGCAGGAGCTCACACACATGCGTCCACTCACATTAAAACACAAGCTGCATCTCCCCTAGCAGACGATCACCAAACTTCTGTTTCAAATTCGCGTCTGCTTTACCCCATGTCGGAATGACGTCACTTCCTTGATTATTGAGTAATTCCGTATAAAATTATCAGAAATGGAGCCCTGTAGAGCTTACTATAATACATACATATTCGTTATGAATTTTAATCATAAGACACGCATACATCTGAAAACGAATTCATCTCACCTACACTAGGCATGTTGTAATTATTATCCAAAATAGCCACGTATCCTACAATTCTCTGCAGGTACATACTTGTCAACCAAAAATTAGAGGTCCATGATCAAGAATTGCTTGATGATCATTGCTAATCGCCCCAGCAGTGTATAGATTGGTAGAAGCACGACTTACTGAAGCTGTACATCTCATATGAACACTGATTATCATGGAAGTTTAGTTATATTTGTTTCAATCATGCACCCAAGAAGTGATAACTGTCAAGCAGAGTTTTATGATGACAATTTGCATGATAAACTAGTGAAAGCTATAAAGTGAATAAGACAGTGAAGAAGTCTATTACCCAACAAATTGGAAGATTCTAGAAAGGACATTTTAGTATTAACTTGTGAAACTGTAATTGATTTCACCAGTTTGGTTTCTTTATGTAAATATAAAGTTTTTTATCAACATTCACACACAATCCCCACAATTAGATAGATGTAAATAAAGAGAATATATAAATTGTATTCACCAGCTTTATTCATTCAATATATATTATCAGTACCTGGAAAATTATTATGTTGCATGATGTTAGAAAGACTTAAATTGCATGCTGACGAAAAGATCAGAGAAGAACAAGCGGGTTTCAGGCCGAAACGATCATGTATTGATCAAATATTCACACTAAGAACAATTATAGAAGAATCAGTGGAAAGGCAATCGCCACTTATTATCACCTTCGTCGATTTTCAAAAGCCTTTGATAGTCTACACCGCCCATCATTGTGGAAGATACTTACAATCTATGGTTTTCCAACAAAATATGTGAATATAATCAAAGCGCTATATGACAATGCAAGATGTTGTGTTAGAACAAATAAAGGGAATACAGAATGGTTTACAGTAGAAACAGGGGGTGAAACAAGGCTGTATTATGTCACCACTACTTTTTGGAATAGCTATTGATTGGGTTATGAGAAACTATACCCACAATGAACAATTGGGTATAAAATGGACAAATGGAAAATTCCTGGGGGACCTGGATTTCGCAGATGATGTAGCATTCTTAAGTTCAACACCAAGACAATCCCAAGAAGCAATAAATAATTTGTGTCATCTCTCGGTTAAAATTGGTCTCCAAATAAATGCCTCTAAAACTAAAGCTATGAACTTTTCTAACGAGACCTTTGATATCATCTTGAACGGGGAAAAAAAAACTACAGAAAGTTGAAAGTTTCAATTATTTAGGCAGTAAAATGACTCAGGATGGTGACACAACAAGAGAAATCCATACTAGAATTGCTTTGGCAGCTAGCGCCTTCAATAGATTATCTAACATTTGGAAATTACGATCATTGAATATACATACCAAGCTTCGTCTGTTTAATTCAAATGTTATCTCAGTGTTAACATACGGCTGTGAGAGTTGGAAAATAACAAAATCATTGGAGAACAAGCTGAATACATTCGAGAACAAATGTCTTAGAAAACTCATGAACATCAGTTGGAAAGAATTCAAGACTAATCGACAAATAAGAGAAGACTCTAGGCAGAAAATATGTCTCCGACTATATAAGGAAAAGACGATGGTCATATATCGGTCATGTCCTACGAATGCAAAACAACAGAATACCACTACAGGCGCTCACTTGGGTTCCTGAGGGTAAGCGGAAAAAAGGAAGACCAAAAGAAACACTCAGAAGAACAATAATAAGAGAAGGAAGAACGTTGGGCCTAAATAATGTGCAAGAGCTAAGAGGAGTGGCGTCACAACGAACAACCTGGAGAGCACTGGTTTCTGCCTTATGCGCCGTGTTTGGCGCTTAAAGAATTTATTATTATTATTATTATAGTTGAAATTGAGTGTGGTTGAATTGTTATTAATATCACAGGTGGTCAAATAGCGGATGTGGCGCAGTAAGGTCTGACTGTTCTTTGAATATGTTCAGTCCAGATACTTTCACAGCCGTGACTATCGAGTGATACCAGTGTACTTCTCTGTCGCTGGGACCTCACACATTCTGGAGAGAATACTATTTCTACTCTAGCACTATCATCATCACATATATAAAACCTTCCGCTACAACTATAATGAGATCGTACCTAGGTGCAGTTTCGATTTCCTTTCGTAGCTGTTGATGGAAGTTGTCTCTGACCTCTTCATCCCTGTCATTTGTTGGTGCATAGTGTTAAGTGAGGATTTCAGATTGTAGCTACTAGGGTAGTGAGAGCTATATTTAAAGTTGCGCATTTTGGTTTTATATGTTATTGGGTTTTCGCGGTTCAGGGTTTTGAACGCAAAGAATATAGGTCACCTAGATTTTAGGATGACGTTTTCACGTTGTTAAGCTACGACGTGACGACCTTGTAATTGTACCTTTTTTTGTATTGATAGCGATCCTTGACGGACGCGGTTTTGTGGGAAGTCTCCCATTGTGATGATAATGATATAAAGGAATTTATTATAAGGCACGAGGGTCTGCCTAGGATTAATGGATATGATTTACGTCTCAGTTGATGAAGGGAAATGTAATTCAATTCGAAGATAATGTACAGGGAGCAATTTTAATGAAGAATTATCCATAATTCATATTGATCGCCGAAGTTGGATTATTCGTTACCGGATTGTCGGAATACGCAATCACGTGTAAATAATCTGACGATAGGACGACTACGAAGAGGTAAACTCAGGAGACGTATTGTTTGATGTATTTTATTGACTCATCATGAATTGTCTCATTCAGATTTGTATGCCGTGAATAAATGTGATTTGTGGTCTCTCAACTTAGCGGATTTTCTCAAGTACAATGCTTTGTTGAACATTGCCATTGTTTTGGCCCATGCTTTCGTTGTATACATCTAAGCACGATATTCGCTCTACCACACGTAGATATATCACGTGATCAGAGAATCATGTATTTTAATGATAAACAAGCCTCAACCAGAACTTAAGAAAAGACAAATAGATTTTGTTACCGAAGTCAAACTGATAACTGAAGCCTACATTGAAACCTACTAAAACTACGGTAACACATAGCATTGCATTATTGTTGTGTTAGTGAATCTCCCTCTCAGGCTAGTTCTTATCAGTCTGTTGTTGTTGGGTGTCCATTCCAGTATTGACCTTTCTATTCCTTTCTTCAGGATAATGGCTACGCCTTCATTGTGCTGACCATCCTCTCTATCAGAGTAAAGTATAGTTTCCCCTGTAGCTGTTTTTATTCTCCCCGTCCCAGTCCATCTGCTCTCACTTATTCCCAGGATATGTAATCTGTAATTCCTCACTTCTGCTGTGATCTGCCTCAGCTTTCCTGCCTCATTTATGGTTCTGACGTTCCAGAATCCAGTTCTAGTTTCATGTTTTGCGGTCAGGGAATCCGTTTTCATGCCAATAGCTTCCTTTCGGTCTTCACCACTGACAGTCATACGAACCTGAGACTCCTGATGTTTGCCCTGCATCAAAGTTTTTTTTCCATTTCATGCTGTTTCCGTAACTATTCAGACTTTTTAGATAGGCATAGGTGTCGGCCCTGCGCTAAAACCCCCAACCTGGAGGACCAGGGTACCAGCTTTTGTCTGAGCCCTACCCACACAGACCTGTCCAGCTTGGTTGAACCTACCAGGAGTAAAACTCCCGCTGGCATAGCACTGGGTGTTGTCATGGTACTCAAGCTGCCATACCACCACAAGGTATAGGTACCACTGATGGCAGATGCATGGAATAAAGAACAATAATTAGCCATTTCTACAGATTCAACGTCTTCTCATTCTGTTTATTTTTCTCAGCTAGCTATAAAAGGAGTAGTCAGAGTTTTCTTTTTCTGTCTTTTTTTTTTTAAATATATGAACACTTCATTCCATCAACATTGCTCAGGAAAATGTTTTTGTACAGGGAGACAATAGTCGTTCCTACGGCAGATGTTACAACCGGCATGTTCGCAGGCATCGCTGTCTTCTGTCATTTTGGCTTTGTGACCAGAAGTATGCGAATGGAAATTGAAGGAATGGCTAGGGGAGGTAAAGTACGATTGTTTATGACAAAGAAAGTGTAATTTTATGGTTGAGGAATTTATGAGATATTGTATCACCGTTTTATCTTTCTAATATGCACATTAGAAATGAATGGTGTGTTCGCAATAAGTCTGGTCATACCAGCTGTTTCATATTGTTATATTTTGCTATTAATACACGAATGAAATTTCATATATATATATATATATATATATATATATATATATATATATATATATATATATATATATATATATATATATATATATATATATTGAAACACATTAAAAACGCACCACCTGTATAATCCAGGAACAGAGTGTGAAATGTAAGTATAAGTGTTTACAAGTTTACATATTTGGAATCTTTATTCATTTTCCTATGAATCCATGCTGGTCATTAATTTGTACATTTGATTGTTATGAAATTCATTGCATTCTGTGCAGGCAAGGGAGAAAACCAAAAATGCAACCAATAAAAAAATTCATTCACACTATCCTCAGTATCTGGTATGTCCACCGTGTGCTTGCAAACAAGCTTGGCAGCGGCTCCTCATGGAACGCACAAGTCTCTGAAGGAAGTTCCGAGGAATCAAGTCCCATTCACGTGTAAGAGCAGCTTCGAGCTGTTCCAGATTAGCTGGAGAACCTTGCCTGTAGACTCTGCGTCCAAGCTCGTCCCACAGCTGTTCTATACAAGACATGTCTGGTGATAGGGCAGGCCAATCAATCGTCACAATGTTTTGCTGCTGTAGATATTGCTGCGTAATGCATGCGGTGTGCGCACGTGCGTTATCCTGCTGGAGAAGCTGCAAGTCTGGATAATTTGTGAACGCAGGAGCAACCAATGTATCCAGAACCTCATCTCGATATGTCACAGCATTAACATTTCCACGGAAGACGTGAAAAACAAGCGATGGTGAAAACTGAATCCTCCCCAAATGTGAATACTGCCACTCCAAATCGGTTGTGCTGACGAACACAGCAATCTGCAAAGCGCTCTCCACACCGTCGCCAAATCCGCATACGTCCATCAGCAAAGGATATGTTTAATCTGCTCTCGTCTGTGAATAGGACAGCATTCCACTGCAGTCTAGTCCATCTGACATGCTGCTCTGCCCGTTGCAGGCGCTGCTGACGATGTCTGTGAGTCAAGTTTGGCCCAACATAAGGTCGTCTTGCAGTAAGGACTGTATCTCTGAGTCGTCGTATGACAGTCATTCGAGAGACTTGCCCACGTCTACCCACTATTGCTCTTGCTGTTTGACTTGCCGGGAGAGAACGATTCCTTAGGTGACTCAGCACAATATGACGATCTTGCGCAGGGGTAGTAACTCGTGGTTGGCCACTCCGAAGTCTATCTCGGGCACTGCCAGTGGTTCCGTAACGTTCATTGAGACGTACAATAGTGCTGTGGTAGCAATTCATCCTTCTGGCAATGGCCCGCGAGCTCATTCCGGTCTCCAGCATACCAAAGGCTCGTTGGCGGTCGTTTTCAGATAGCCGTAGCATTTCAAGCACATGTACTGGGTGTTTTGTCTCAACGGCCTTTTTATACCGATTATACTGCCACAACGCGTACACATTTTTAGGGTCATAGCTGTTGGGAATCGTGTTGCACGTGTAACTTTCATTGTTTTCATGTAGTCTGTACACAAACCCGTGGGTTGAATCATGCACTTTCCATTCTAGCAGCCATTCGCTCTCTACCTCATGACAAACACGGGGAAAATCCATTCCCACATTTTTTTCCCCCAGCTTCTCGGCATCAGTATATATAATAGTGGTGCGTTTTTAATGTGCTTCAGTATATATATATATATATATATATATATATATATATATATATATATATATATATATATATATATATATATATATATATATATATATATATATATATACATATTTGGACATGCGCCCTAATATAACCGACTACGAAACCAAACAGAAACATGGCGCTCTCTCCTTTACACCCAGGGCCAGCATTAGGCCCATTTAACCAATTGAATCGGGCCCCGCGCCTGCAGGAGGCCCTGCATTCTGGTTGACTCCTCCAATTTTAAAAAGAGTTATATGACTTTAAAAACAAAGTTTTATGTAAATAAAAAAAAACCACGGCATGTTTTAAAGTTCTATGTGGGGAAAAATGTAATTGTCTGATAGGTAAGCATTTTAACTTGTATACAGAAATTTAACATGTGTGACTTAGCTCTCGTTACCGAGCGATACCAGAGAACGGCCGCATCAATGGAAAAGAAAAATATATAACATAGTTAGTTCCGTACCTGTTCAATATACAACGCAATATCATAACTCTTTAGTTCTACCATAATTGCAACACTTCCCTTTTTGGCAAATTACGAACGTAACGAAGTGAAGACCTTTAAATTAAAAACAATTCAGTAAGTAAAACAAATGTTGCAGCCGAGACATTTTAATTTTTAGCCTTACAGGTGTCTTAACGTCTGTAAGACACTCTGGAATTGCTACGTAAACTAGTGTCTTTATGATAAATTATAAATTGCACAACAACAATTCTGCTATAATTTTATGGTTAATGCCACGAACATGATAATTCTTTTGGGATTTGAACAGCAACTACAAATACGTGTAATTATGGCGGTGAGAAATCATTATCTTTGGCATTTGGCGAGGAAATTAGGATTTTGTCGGTAAATTCTCACAACAGCATTGAAATCCCACAAACGTTTACAAGAGCCAAATTGAACTCAGGCGCGGACATCTGTTCGTGCTCTCTCGTCATTCTTTCTTTCCTCTCTCTCAGTGGCCTTCACTGCTCTCTCCTTGTCTTTTTCTGCCCTGTCCTAGTCTTTCTCTACAGACCTCTCAACATACTGAACTAAATCTTGACCACTCAATCCTAAATCTCTGCCCAAATTTAGGTGAAAGATGTGGAGGTTTTGTGGTTCTGCCATTCTGTGCAAGAAGACTGTTTACAGGCTACACAAAAATTGCAACTGCTACTTAACTAAAATAAAATTAGCCGCTCTAAATTCAAAACACTAGGTGACTAAAATTATTAGATCCACAACAACGACAACAACAAAATTAAGCTTCAGCGAATGGACTCTTTTTCCACCTTTCAATTATTTTAGAGAAGATTTTGGTTTTATCAATTATTGTCTTGTTCTCTTAAAATATTTCACCTTATTATTTATTTACTTATTTATGGCAACACGTATAATCAGATCTATTAACTGATAACTAACAATACTCTTCTAGTAAATCTAAAATTTATGTCAGTCTTCTAGGGGAATCTAACCTTCAGGTTCTATAATCTGAGATAGGGACCCAACGATTTATCAAGCTTGCGGGTCCAAGTTCAACCCCAAGACGAGACGCCCAAATTGTCAGTAATGACAATGATGTGTTCGAGTTCAATCCCGAGACGAGTCGCCCAATTGTCGCGGGTTGCCTCCCCTTTGCTCTGCAGTAGTGGTCCACCAGTGGCCGAAACTCAAGAGCAGCTAATGTGGATCTTCAAAGGTGTTTACCTTCGCACAAAATTACTCTTGGCAGAGTTTTGGGTAGAAGGATAATGATGCTTCTACCTCAAGGGAGTGTTCACAAGATGTTTCAGATTTCAAGAACAATGCAGCATGAGGTTGAGCACGTTAACATTTGGTGTCTGACCCGCCGCCTTATGTGAAGATGGTGTAGCGAAAGGTTTTTATGAATATAGTAGTCAGTAGTAGTTCCTGACAGAACAGAAAACAATTCTCTCTGAAAAGAATATAGTCCCAGTGTCAAAGAAGAGCACTGGTATCAAAGGTTAGTCACAGCTGTGAAGGTGTCTACTTCAGATAGTAATCAGATTAAAGTTGGAGCCTAAGATGCCACCTTTGCTAGTAACTAACCTATGATAATCAACAATTCAGTAAAACTCAAAATGCAACAATATAAAATTTATAAGTCAGAGAAATACAATTAATGAATCATTCATTATGTACATCTATCTTTTGTTTTCTTCCTGTGCAAATTATGAATGATGAAACTGATGAAAATTAAATGAATAAAAATTTAATTACTCAATTATTAACTAGACAAAAGTCCTCTTCTGGAATCTTGGAAATAGAACAGAAAATTCATCTAACTTTTCCTTTATAACCAAATTGTCTCCTGACTTGCCTATTATCTTTTAACAGTTTGTTCATCGTTATACAAATAGTTACTTTGCTGTGACCACTCACAATGGCTGCTTGAATTTTTCACATTGAATACTTATCATTAGGTTTTGTGAATGTCCTTTAGTAATACTACACAGCAATAGTAGTTGCAGGTCTTGTACCATGCCACCAAGCACAGATGGGACAGAGTACTTGAATATAGATGGCAGTATTTGATGCTCCTGAGTTGGTCCAGGAAGGCACTATTGATCTAAGATTCCAGACCTCTTGCTGGAGTATGACATGAATGAACCTGGAGACAATATGTGACAAAGGCTAGCATCTGATCATAGGTTCCACAAGGCTACGTGTCCATGAATGAAAATGTTCAGATGTGTGCATGTATATGAATGATTCATGGATCTGTTCTGATCAAGATAGCGAGACAAGATAGGTGTCTATCTGCATAAACATTCTAAAATAATATATGAATAAAATCTAATACATTTTATACAAATCATGATGCTACCTTCGCCTTTCAAATTCTAGAGTGCCAAGTCCATTATTCCAGTATAAGCTTTTATTTGACCACTCCTAATGACATTCATGATAAACGTTGGTACGCATCGAATTCCTTTGAACATCCACAACTTAATTTCAGTTCAGTCTTCTGGTCTGATCATGATACATATTGCTATCATAATCTGCAATGAAACAAATTATTTATTCATAAATTTAAAAACCCTCTAGAATAGATGCAAAGTATAGAACCGACTCAGTTTGGTAAGGTAGAGCTGCACGGCAAACAGAGGGTAAAAGTCTTTAGCCTTGGCAAGCTTCTCGTTCCTTCAGTCTATCTGTCTTCTGCTGTGTGTGTAAAGTTTGAAGAGTCCGCTGTAGGCCTTTTTATATTGCGAGCGCGGGTGTATCGGAGGGCAATACATCGTCGCAGTTTCTCAGACTGTTTATTTTTGCCTTTGGTGTGCAGACTCGAGCGAGTTGTGTAAGTTTTGTCCAGAAACCATATTCGTTCTTCTCAAGCCTTGCATCTACTACCTTCATCTGTATATCTTTTTACTGGGACGTCCTTAGCTTCCTTTACATCTCTAGTTTTCTTTAATTAGTTTTGTCTAAGAATTGTAGCCTACTTTACCTCGAATATCTCTTAAATTAAGGCACTTAGCAACTATTCCTTGTGAATATAACTACATGGTCTTCTTCTCCTTCATAACATGCAATATATTCAATTTCTTTCCTTCACTCCCTTCATTGGCAATTCACGTAAACCCATGGTACCGTTAACACAAAATTCCTTCTGCCATTATGCCATTTGCAAATCGTTCAAGAGACAATCAATAGTGTGCGTTGATTTGATTGGACGATATTTTTCCTTATACAGTGGATGGTAAGGCATTGTTTCATCATGCTACACAGTCCCTCTCTTTCAAGCTGTGACTCGTCCAGCTGATATGTTAGCAATTGCCGCAATCATTCTGCGTCTGTCTCTCTTCCAATGTAATAGGATGTCTACTGAGAAAGTAGGCTTCTACATTCTGCTTTCCAGGAATGTAATTTACTATGAATGAGTAAGGAGATAAGAGAAGACTCCACCTTAGCAATCTTGAATTTAGCTCCTTCGACACAGCTAAAAAAGCTTAAGGCTGGTGATCGCATTTAACTATGAAATGTTTCCCATACAAATATGTTTGGAATTTCTGAATTGACCACACTAGCGCCAGACATTCATTCTCAATTGTCGAGTAATTAAGCTCTGCTGATTTAGTTTCCTACTTGCATAAGCTACTGGCAAACGTTCTTCAGGCTGTGCCTTAGACATTTATAATAGGGTTGCTCCGATCCTTATGTTACTGGTATCCGTCCTTAATATATATTCCTGAGTGATACTGGGTAATGTAACGATTGGTTTGCTTGTGAGTTTTCTCTTTAACTCACGGGAGTGTAAGCTTCCTCATATTCTGCATTCTATTGAATTTTATCGGGTTGTTCTTTTCTTAGTCAAGTTTGTCAAAGGTGCACACAGAGAGTTAAAGTTGGGAATATATTTTTGATAAAACCCACATAAGGACACAAATGATCTTTCATCTTTCTTTGTCTGAGATCTTGGTGCTTTCTTTAACTTCTCTACATTCTTTAGGTCTGGTGACATGTAACTTCTAGAAATAATGTGACCTAAAAATTCCAATTCTGTATACCCTATTTAGCACTTGGTTGGACGTGTAGTTAATCCAGTTTCTCTAAGTCTGTCAAACAACTTGGAGAGTGGTGCTTTGTGTTCTTCAAATTTGTTTATAGCAACAAGAATATCATCCATGAAGTTGGTGATTGATGGATTTTTTAGAGGTTCCAACAGTTTCCTCATCATTCGGGACAACACACATGGAGCATTTTTCAGACCGAATGGCAGTACATTACACTCAAAATGCCCTTCTGGTGTACTGAATGCCAATTAATGCCTAATCTCTGGTTTCACTGGTATTTGGCAGTATCCCTTGCTGAGATACACTCTAGAAAATTACCTAGCTTTACTCAGTGTAGAGAACAATTGTTTCATCATGCTACAGATGGGTTATGCAATGGTTTAGCTCGTTCAAGCCCCCAGCTGTGTTAATTCAGCGAAATTCATTATTATTATTTATTGGCTTTATAGCTGTAAATATATATTAAAGAGTCTGATTCATACGTACGCTCTCATAACTATAATAATTGAATCAACTATGAATCTGTAAAATAGCACGTAACACACTTAATAATCAATAATTCTTTAACAGTTTAAAATAAATGTGAATGATGGGTGAAATTTAGGTAAAAAGTGTCTTCATGGAGACTTGATGGGTGAATTATAAACGTCCGTTGTGTTCGCCTTTTAATAAGCACTTAGCTCTTCAAATTACTGAATACTGCCGCAGGTTTTTCATGAAGTCTTTTGTGATGAGGGCACTTCTCTTACACAACTCATCCAATGTAAGTGTGTAGCAAAATATGCGAGAATAAACGCTCAATTCAGTATGATTTAGTCATAAAACGATAATAAATACATTAGCCCGCATGTGTCTGACGGTTGTCATCTTCGAAGCCAGCACCGCTGCCTTTTGCACAGTGCTAAGCCTAGAGAACGATTTAACGGAAAAAGTCTGACACGCTTTAGTTTCGTTTTCGAGAAACACTACTAATATTTGACTTTGCCCAATTTGCTGTATACACTTTGTAGTCTAGCCTTACAATTAACTATTGGCGGAAGTACACCGCAATATAGCTATCTGAAGTAACACTTTCTGTCAACTTTGTAGCAAAACCAGTAGTAATCCTTACATTTGTTGGTAATATTACACGATAAAATGCTAACTAGTAACGCAAATCTTAAACCCGCCCCGTCTAACCCCCGCTTCGCACACAGTCTGCAACGCATATATTCACACTGCGAAAAAGCCAGCAAGGCCAAACCACGCAGACAGTTTTGTTTCTTCCTAATGGTAGCAATTCTGATGTAACTAAAACTGTAGCTATTTGAAAAATACATGCTCGCAAGACGGAGAGAGGAAGATGGCGGACTTGTGTAAAATTTTATTTGACGATGGACGATGAAATAAATTGGAAATTTTAAACCATTATGAAGTTCCCCATAAGAATTATATGGTAGTATGACGTAAAGTTCGCTGAGTAAGAATGTACTTTAAAATATATGATATTCCCAGTATTAGAGAAGTTATTGAAGAAATACTAATCTCTAAGAACACACGACCAGACACACTGGCGTTTCTGCTCATGTTTTTGGTAACGTTAGGGGGACGCGAGCTGGAAAAAGAGGCAGGGAGGTACATTCAAATTAGCTTGAGGTGAACAGAGTATGAATGGGAAAGGGAAACGGTAGGAGAAATGTAATCCTAAACGTGATATCTTTTGTATGTGGCATGACTAGAGCAGACTAACCAATCGACCACCAGTTATTCAAAATTATTTTGGTTTTTCATTCAAACAGCATTTGAATTCAAGTAGTAGAACATTACGATTGGTTAGGCTGGTAGATATTAGCAAAAGGCTTTGATTATTCATTGCCAGTTGAACTAATATTTTATACAGATACGCTGAAAAACAGCTGTGTTAATTATAAATTTAAATAAAGAATCAAGTCACAGTCTGTACGATTCGGAGGAAGCTGAGGCCATTTCTTCACAAAATCAGCGTCATTTGTTTATATATTTCTTGATTGTGGTAAGGATATTTTATGAAATTTAATATGTTTGGTCCAACTACAAAGTTAGATACTGCTATTGGGGAAAAAGTGAAGGACATGTCGGAAGCAGACATTGTTGAGTCCCCACATTAAGCGGTATCTGACTGATGTATGTTGTTATAATTATGTTGACATATTATTGTATTAAAATAGTTTAGCAAGCCTCTGTGTTCAATGAACACTGTTTAACATGCCTGAAGCAAATATAAGTGTAAAGAAAATAGGAGAAGATCATATCACAGGAAATGTGGTTACTCCACATTATTGTATGGAGGAAAAGTATGTGAACGTACAGTGGCGTATCTACTATAAGGACTTGAGGTGTGGTCACAACCAGGTGGGAGTCCTGTACAATTCGGGGCGAGTGCATTTGTAAGGCACGCGAGGCTGACCCCATACCCACGTAGGAAATTAAGTGTTAGAATAAATGATCAGAGATAAAAGGCCAGGGTGTCCTTTTGTTGCAGAAGGTCTATGTTCCTGTTGCCGGCTGGTGACAGGAAACCTGCTGAGTGCTTATAAACACCAACCAGTCTCCAATCAGACTTATATGCTGTTGAATATCTAGTAGGAGCTTTGGCGAGTGTTGACGTGAAATTTCTGCAACTACCCATCGTATTATCTTACAACAAGGACTCTCAGGTGAAGAGTAAAACCTCTGGGGCATCTCTGACATTTTCTTGTGTTTCAAAATATTACACAGGAATTTTATGGGGGTATGATGACTACAGCCCTCATATACAGTGACTCTCCCGGTAGATAACTAAAGTGAACTAATTTAATATTCCATACAGGAAGAACAGTTATAATACATAATAACTTTTAGTTATTGGGCAGATTGTCCCAACAGTTTTTAATTGTTCCTTTTCTGTAAACTATCTTGTCCTTGTTTTCAAAGACCTGTCCACAAGCTATGAATGGACAGGCAAAATAAATTGTAAATACTTGTTTTAAAGAAAAACTTAACTGCTAGTTATTAACTTCTTTAATAGAAACTTAAAGTGTTTGATTGTTGTGTACCATCAATCATTTCTCCCCTAGACACTAGGTACACCATACACCATACACTAGAGCCACGAGATTGACCGTGTGAGACCTAGGGAGGTAGCGTTAGGTTCTCTGCACATAATTCATCATCATCATCTCAAGAGTCAGAGACCTACATGTGCTTGACCTCACACGGTTATAGCAGACACCTTTTCATTCTTTTAGGACACCATCATAACCTCCCCAGCAAAATCAACTTTGCTACAAAGTGGTTAGGGTCGAATCCCAGCTCTTGAATTACAAACTAGTGGCGTAGAAACTCTTACTACCAACTGGCCTCGTACAATGAACCCAACTTGGGGTCTATAATCTTCTGGCACAGATGAATGAACACAGCAACGTATATTAGATGCTTCTAACACTTGGTCTTGTCGTGAGAAATTCTAATCCACATATATAAATTATCAGGAAAATGTAAAGCCTAACACATAAATTCAATAAAAGGAAAGAAGAATGGCAAAGAACAGTGCTGTCACAATGATTCTGCTCCAAATCCCCCTTGTTTTCTCCTTTGTCTGCAAATTGTAACGTTTCACGTTGATAGTAAAAGCCTACTGCTTCAATACCCGCTTTCTACGATAAAACATGTGCTGCATTTCTAAGAAAAACCTTGAGATACGCAAGTTGACCTAGATTTAAAATTCCATTCATGTCATTTTATACACTACGTTACCCAAAAACGAAAGACAGATGGACTAAAGATAGAAAGAAAGGGAGAGGCTGGAAGCCGGAACGCAGGCAATACTACCACAGTCTCGCGATACACAATTACTACCATCACGCGTGTAAGGCCGCAAGCACTAGCTTTTTTTCAAATCGACAGTGATAAAAAACACTACACACACGAGAGTTAGTTTTTAAAAACTCACAAAACGCTTATTAGGAAACATGACATTATACTGGTTTACGTTTGAAAACATTACAGTACCCAGACACCACATCGTATTCGAAGTGAACAGGAGGTAGTAGAAAATGCATATTTTGAACGCAGCCACTTAGCCCCATTAAATATATATATTTGGGTTCCTTAGGACTTGCTGACAAAGAATATGTTAAACGTTACGCAAATAGTCTAGGAATTACCAAATTATAGCCAAAATAAAATAGTGAGGGATGTCAGACAACACCTAAATCAGAATCGCTCAGTGGCAGATTTTCACACCACCATTGTACGGGAAATGGGTCTCCATGTTAAATCCGATTTGATTGGAGCGCAATAAATGTAAGGCTAAACACGATTAGTCGGGCTATAAATACTATCTTTTGTTGTCAGGGGAGACGGAAGGAAGGGTACTTTTTTTTGAAAAGCTGTGTAAACATGGCACGATTGGTTAGACCCGCGAATATAGTCAATCAGAGGCCTCAGGTCACCACCACATTTTCAAATAAACTTACTAAAGAACAAGTGCGTTGAGCACCAGTGCATATTTTTCTAAATAAAAGCCTGGGACATCGGCAGATCGAAATTGTGCTATATTCATTGCCAGTCAACGTAACTGTGTATTATTCCATGAATTGTGGTAAGCTTGATATATTCAATATCTTTTTAATGAAAATTGAATGTAAATTGATAATTTATGTCTGTATATATGTGTGGTTCAGTAGCGAACATGAGGTAAAGCCTATATAATGCTCCAACCTGAACAGAAGGTGTCGGAGGAAAGTAAAACTACATGGAATTGCCAAACAGTACACTGACACCTATCTTATCGACTAGAAAGAAATAATGCTGGAATTGCAGAGGCGTAGTAACCATTAGGGAGGAATATACTGGTGTAGATTATTTCAGATGAGGCTGACAGTTGGCCTACCGCTCTGAACTCAGTGTTTGTTATGTATTGTGTTCAGTCTGTAAATAGATTATAAACTAGTTATGAAGTAGGAGGTACAACCTTCTTGTTTCAGGGACCGTGGTCCTAAAGGTATTGAGCAGCACCTGGTCTGAGCTTTGCTGAACCTAGAGGCTGACAGCATACTCCTGGGTCCAGATAGTGACCAGTGAGGTGTCTCCAGAACACAGGGAGGCAATCGAGCAGAGGAGTCTTTTCCTGCCGCCATCACGAAAGATAAGCCTATGTGGCCAGTGGAGCTCAACATTATGCCCCCCCCCCTCTCAAAATCTGACTTTATAATAAACCAGAGGGAAAATACAGTGTTTAAATTGATAGGAACTGTGAACTTTTCCCCATACTACTTACAAGATAAACAAACACTTGAAGTCATGATGACAAATAACAACATAGCTTGAAAAAACAAAACCAGTATTACCTCATATTACTACTACACAACTGACACACATAGGATAATATTAATAAAATATTAATATTAATAAAATATGTCACTACAAGATTCATATTGATAAATTCTGTACATATAAATTGTAATTAAAATTGATTGTGATTCCTGGTTCACTTTGTAGTTGAATCAGGACATATATATTAATGAGAGTACTTAATACATACTGATATTTGAAAAGTTACCAGTGACTCATTTAAGATAGTCTTATAGAATGTTACATGTGTGTGAGTGTCACAGTGTTGTCAAGTGTGGTGGAATAAATTAAATTGTTTATCTGTCTGTTCTTGTTGTGACTTACACTTCATCATATACATACCCTAGACATTTAACGTAGTCATCACAATATTCCAGAATAATTCTGACTGAGGCATAATGTGGTAGCAAGTAAGGTTATTTGTAAAACACTACACCTATTAGATACAGATACCTTCACAGCTGATCTCAGTCAGTACACTAAGTCCCCTATAAAAATTTATATCATCCCACTTTACCACATATATTGGGGTCTCGCTCTCGGGATTTTGAATCTTTCCCAATTAAAAATATTGGGGGTAATTCACTCCAGGGAATAATAGAAATTAAAAGGTATCCTTGGGTGAAAATAAATAACGTTGAGCTCTCAGTGCCTGTGGTTGTCATTAGATAAATATTGATAGATTGAATTATTACATTTGCATGTTAGACAATGGCCGACTTGGCAAAATTTCGATCTGCTGCTGTATAGACTGCGAAAAAGTTAGGAATGGACGGGCAAATTATGATTGCTTATGTCACGGCTGAATGTGACAAATATATTGAACGGGAAGAAAGAAGATTAGAAAAAGAGGCCGAAAGAAGGATTGAGGCTGAGGCTAAGAAATTGGAGGCAGAAAGAGAAGACAAAAGATTAGCTGCAGAAAGGGAAGCCGAGGAAAGAAGACAGGCTGCAGAAAGGGAAGACAAGCGATTAGCTGCAGAAAGGGAAACAGAAGATAAAAGATTACAAAGGGAACATGAGTTACGACTAAGGGAGTTTGAGTTTCAAGGCCATGCTCCTGAAAATGGTGCTAGTCCCTTTGCCTCTGATGCCACTGCTAGCCAGGGAGCCTCAACCTCAGCTATGAATTTTCATTTAGATCATTTTGTTGAGAAAGACGATGATATTGAGAGCTATCTAAATAGATATGAACTATTAGCTATCACATATGGGTTAGAGAGAGAAAGGTGGAGCTTAAAGTTATCTCAAGGTTTTCGTGGGGCAGCTTATGAAGTTTTTGCCAAAATGAGCAGAGGTGATCAGGAAAATTATGACATGCTAAAGCAGGCTCTTTTGTTAAGATATGAAAAGAACGCAGAATTTTATAGAAAAAAATTTAGGAATGCTAAACTACTGTCAGGTGAAACCTATCACCAGTTCTCTGCACGGTTAGAGACATACTTGGAGAAATGGACTTCTCTGGGGAAAACCCAAGATCTTAAGGAAATGGTCCTTATAGAACAATTAAGAGAGTCCATGGCTCCAGACCTGAGAAAGTTTCTCATGGAACAAGGTGCAGAGAGGCTGGGTGAGTTGCTAAATGTTGCTGAAAGGTATCAAGCAGCTCAGGCAGAGGTATCAGGTAATAAGAAGAAACAGCTGGAAAATTTTAGGGCACCACAGAACTTTAATAAATTTGATCCTAGAGATCAAAACAAAGGTAAGCACCAGTTTGATAGGCCACGGTATGACAATAAAAATAAAACTCCACAATTCGATGAAAGGAAATATGATGAAAGGAAATCTTTCATCCAAGGGAAAAGGTGGTGTAAAAATGGTAAGATGAACAATCATGACACTGACCATTGTAGAAGGAAACCTCCTCATTGTGCTGCTATGACATCTGGGAAAAGGGTCAAACCTGCAGAACTACGGGAACCATACCACCCCCCAGTGTGTGAAGATGTCATCTGTAATGGTGTCACTATAAGGTGTTTATATGATACCGGTTTAGATTACGATTCCGTTGTGAGTTCTCACCTGGTGCAGGCCGATCAATACACCACAAAAACAGTGGAGATTCAAACTGCAACCAAGGATGTAGCTACCATGACACTTCCCGTCGCTCGGATAAAGGTGAAAACGCGATATGTGGAAGGAATCATAAAAGCAGCAGTGATAAATGAGCCAATCTACCCTCTGATATTGGGGTGTAGATATGTCTTCTTGGGGAATCCCAAGAGACCTGTGATATTGGCAACAGTGCAGACCAGATCACAGTCTAAAAAGGAGGAGGATAATCCAATAAATACTCATCCAGATGAGATGAGGAAGGCACAGGCTGAGGACAAAACACTCAAGCCGTGTTTCAAGAAGTTGCCCAAATCTCATACACCTCCAGGCAAGGGAGAGTTTTATATGAAGAACAAACTGATTTATAGGAAGGCTGGATCTGAATCCAATGGTCACGGACAGCTGGTCCTTCCCACTTCATATAGGACTAAAGTGTTGGAACTAGGGCATGCGATTCCCTTCAGTGGTCATATGGGGATCAGCGCAACAGGACAGCGTATAGCTTGTCACTATTTCTGGCCCGGAATAACTGAAGATATCAAACGATATGTAAAATCCTGTCCAGAGTGCCAACGAGTAGCACCTAAACATTGGACTGCACCCGCAACTCTGGGAGAAATGCCCATAGTGGGAACACCCTTTGAGAGAGTTGCCGTGGATCTTGTGGGACCTCTCACCCGAACCAAGAGAAGGAACAGCTACATTCTGACTCTGGTGGACACTTGTTCTATGTGGGGAGAGGCGGTAGCCCTGTCATCGATTGATTCTAAACATGTGGCAGAGGCAGAGGCTCACAATTTTCACAAGGTTAGGCTTTCCCAATCAAATCTTGACTGATAATGGCTCTCAGTTCAAGGGGAAACTAACAGAAGAAGTTTTCAGGATCTTCCAGGCCAAACACTTCCATTGTAGTGTGTACCACCCCCAAGGGAACGGCCAAGTGGAAAGATTTAATGGCACGTTGATGTCGATCCTGAGAAAGTTGGCACACGAAAAACCAGATACGTGGGACCAGTACCTTCACGCCGCCCTCTTTGCTTATCGGGAGGTACCCCATAGTTCAACCGGTATGGCCCGGGCAACATTATTGTTTGGAAGGCCAATAAAAGGTCCACTCGAAGCTCTGTTAAGAACGTGGACTGACGAAAAGGCAGAGGAAAATATTACATCCTCATACCAATATGTGAATGAGCTGACCACTCGTTTAAAAACTGGCTGGAAACTTGCCAATGAAAATTTGAAACAAGCCAGGAAGAAACATGCTGCCTATTATAACAGGAAAGCTAAAGACAGAGATTTGGCTGTGGGAGAGAAGGTACTGCTTCTTCTCCCCGGTAGTCAGAATAAGTTACAAATTGGATGGCAAGGTCCATATACAGTTCTAGAGAAGGTGTCTAGAACCAATTATAAGATAGATAAGAAGGGGAAAGAAAAAATCTATCATGTGAATCTCCTGAAGAAATATTTGGAAAGAGAACATCAGGAAGAGACACACTTGTTGACCTTGTCCATTGCCATGGAGATGAAAAAGGAACCACTTTCATCATTTGAATATCCATTACACCCCTGTGAGACAGCGGCACAGGTGAAAATCAGTACACACTTAACGAAAACTCAGAAAGAGAGAGTGCAACAGGTTCTCGACAATCATGCAGAGGTGTTAACAGACCGACCAGGGCATACAAACTTATTGGAATATGATATGAAACTGATAGACCCCACACCTGTATGTATGAAACCCTATTCGATTCCTTTTGCTAAGGAGAAAGCTTTGAAGGAAGAGATAGACTATTTGTTGAAGGAAGGAATTATTTCACACAGTGAATCTTCGTATAGTTCCGGTGTTGTACTCTTAAGGAAACCCTCTGGAGAACATAGACTCTGTATAGATTACAGGAGACTGAATGCTATTACAGAAGGACAGGTGGATCCATTGCCGGATACAAATCAGTTGTTTGCCAGGCTAAATAAAGCTAAATATTTCTCAAAAGTGGATCTGAGTAAAGGATACTATCAGATTCCAGTAAAGCCTGAGGTTAGACCATACCTAGCTTTTAGTACCTCAGAAGGACACTATGAGTTTAATAGATTGCCATTTGGATTGAAGAATGCGCCTAGTGTCTTCTCTAGAATGATGAGAAAATTATTGGACCCTCTGAATAATCCATGTATCACAAATTTCATGGATGATATCCTTATAGCAACAGAAACATTTGAGGAGCACATTGACTCTCTGAACATGCTGTTTAATCGACTTAGGGAAGCGAATTTAACAGCCCGACCAACCAAATGTTGCGTTGGATGTAAAGAATTGGAATTCTTGGGACACACAGTTTATCAGGGAAACATGACCCCTGACCCAAAGAATTTAGAGAAACTAAAGAAAGCCCCGAGACCACAAACCAAGAAAGACGTGAGATCCTTTGTCTCATTATGTGGTTTCTACCAAAAGTATATCAAATACTTTAATTCCATATGTGCACCGTTAACTGATTTGACACGTAAAGGACATCCAGATCGAATTACATGGACACCACAATGTGAAATGGCTTACCAGGAATTGAAGGAAAAGCTCACAAGCAAACCTATTTTAAAATTACCTGACTTAAGTCAAGAATTCATTGTAAGGACGGATGCCAGTAATATTGGGTTAGGTGCAACTCTGCTACAGAAATCAGATGCATTGGATGGGGAATTAAGCCCAGTGGCATATGCTAGCAGAAAGTTGAATAAAGCTGAAACCAATTACTCAACTAGCGAAAAAGAATGTCTTGCAGTAATATGGGCGATAAAGAAATTCAATATTTATCTGTATGGGAAGGCATTTAAGTTGCAAACTGATCACAAACCTTTGTCGTTTCTAGCACAGGCTAGACATGAGAATTCTAGATTACTCCGTTGGTCATTATTGATGCAGCCATTTGAGTTTAGCATAGAGTATATAAGTGGAAAAACAAATCTGGGAGCGGATTTTTTAAGCCGCCATCCGTGTGATGAGAATCACCCAAAACCCCAGGAATAATAATAAATTTCTCTATGTGTATATAGAATTATAGACTGACATATAACGTCTGTTTTAAGTGGGGAGGATTTGTCGTGAGAAATTCTAATCCACATATATAAATTATCAGGAAAATGTAAAGCCTAACACATAAATTCAATAAAAGGAAAGAAGAATGGTAAAGAACAGTGCTGTCACAATGACTCTGCTCGAAATCCCCCTTGTTTTCTCCTTCGTCTGCAAATTGTAACGTTTCACGTTGATAGTAAAAGCCTACTGCTTCAATACCCGCTTTCTACGATAAAACATGTGCTGCATTTCTAAGAAAAACCTTGAGATACGCAAGTTGACCTAGATTTAAAATTCCATTCATGTCATTTTATACACTACGTTACCCAAAAACGAAAGACAGATGGACTAAAGATAGAAAGAAAGGGAGAGGCTGGAAGCCGGAACGCAGGCAATACTACCACAGTCTCGCGATACACAATTACTACCATCACGCGTGTAAGGCCACAAGCACTAGCTTTTTTTCAAATCGACAGTGATAAAAAACACTACACACAATAGTTAGTTTTTAAAAACTCACAAAACACTTTTTAGGAAACATGACATTATACTGGTTTACGTTTGAAAACATTACAGTACCCAGACACCACATCGTATTCGAAGTGAACAGGAGGTAGTAGAAAATGCATATTTTGAACGCAGCCACTTAGCCCCATTAAATATATATATTTGGGTTCCTTAGGACTTGCTGACAAAGAATATGTTAAACGTTACGCAAATAGTCTAGGAATTACCAAATTATAGCCAAAATAAAATAGTGAGGGATGTCAGACAACACCTAAATCAGAATCGCTCAGTGGCAGATTTTCACACCACCATTGTACGGGAAATGGGTCTCCATGTTAAATCCGATTTGATTGGAGCGCAATAAATGTAAGGCTAAACACGATTAGTCGGGCTATAAATACTATCTTTTGTTGTCAGGGGAGACGGAAGGAAGGGTACTTTTTTTTTGAAAAGCTGTGTAAACATGGCACGATTGGTTAGACCCGCGAATATAGTCAATCAGAGGCCTCAGGTCACCACCACATTTTCAAATAAACTTACTAAAGAACAAGTGCGTTGAGCACCAGTGCATATTTTTCTAAATAAAAGCCTGGGACATCGGCAGATCGAAATTGTGCTATATTCATTGCCAGTCAACGTAACTGTGTATTATTCCATGAATTGTGGTAAGCTTGATATATTCAATATCTTTTTAATGAAAATTGAATGTAAATTGATAATTTATGTCTGTATATATGTGTGGTTCAGTAGCGAACATGAGGTAAAGCCTATATAATGCTCCAACCTGAACAGAAGGTGTCGGAGGAAAGTAAAACTACATGGAATTGCCAAACAGTACACTGACACCTATCTTATCGACTAGAAAGAAATAATGCTGGAATTGCAGAGGCGTAGTAACCATTAGGGAGGAATATACTGGTGTAGATTATTTCAGATGAGGCTGACAGTTGGCCTACCGCTCTGAACTCAGTGTTTGTTATGTATTGTGTTCAGTCTGTAAATAGATTATAAACTAGTTATGAAGTAGGAGGTACAACCTTCTTGTTTCAGGGACCGTGGTCCTAAAGTTATTGAGCAGCACCTGGTCTGAGCTTTGCTGAACCTAGAGGCTGACAGCATACTCCTGGGTCCAGATAGTGACCAGTGAGGTGTCTCCAGAACACAGGGAGGCAATCGAGCAGAGAAGTCTTTTCCTGCCGCCATCACGAAAGATAAGCCTATGTGGCCAGTGGAGCTCAACATTATGCCCCCCCCCCCCCTCAAAATCTGACTTTATAATAAACCAGAGGGAAAATACAGTGTTTAAATTGATAGGAACTGTGAACTTTTCCCCCATACTACTTACAAGATAAACAAACACTTGAAGTCATGATGACAAATAACAACATAGCTTGAAAAAACAAAACCAGTATTACCTCATATTACTACTACACAACTGACACACATAGGATAATATTAATAAAATATGTCACTACAAGATTCATATTGATAAATTCTGTACATATAAATTGTAATTAAAATTGATTGTGATTCCTGGTTCACTTTGTAGTTGAATCAGGACATATATATTAATGAGAGTACTTAATACATACTGATATTTGAAAAGTTACCAGTGACTCATTTAAGATAGTCTTATAGAATGTTACATGTGTGTGAGTGTCACAGTGTTGTCAAGTGTGGTGGAATAAATTAAATTGTTTATCTGTCTGTTGTTGTTGTGACTTACACTTCATCATATACATACCCTAGACATTTAACATAGTCATCACAATATTCCAGAATAATTCTGACTGAGGCATAATGTGGTAGCAAGTAAGGTTATCTGTAAAACACTACACCTATTAGATACAGATACCTTCACAGCTGATCTCAGTCAGTACACTAAGTCCCCTATAAAAATTTATATCATCCCACTTTACCACAGGTCTATGGGTAAATTTAGAATCCCTCTTATGACGGGTGCTTTGATTCCTAGGTATACAGTCTTGGTATTTAATAATGCGGGTTTCCTTATAAGTTTCAATGATGCTCAAATACTTCGGTCTTGTCCTATTTAATTTGGAATTCTGTCAGATTCTTCTCTGGCTCCTGGAGTTGCTCTTTTGGCGTTGTAATACAGTATGTCTTAGTCTCCGAATTTGCTAGGTTATACTCTCATTTCTTCCTCCATGCTTCCACATGGTGTTTCCGACCAACTTGCCAATCAGAGCTATTGTTTATTTCCTGTCTTTCAAATATGGTGTGATTACTTCCGTTGCTATTACACAGACTTGCCAACACATTTGTCATCTCATCCCTAATGATTACCTTGCTCATAATGTCTCTTCATAATATGCAAGATAAATGAGAGTGGAAGGGCAGAATGTTAGACGGGCCTGCGCGCCCAATTCTTAACCCTTCGAAAATAAAGTGTGTTCGTTCGTTCGTTCTTCAGATATGTTTTATATGTAATAAAGACGCCGATAATGTCTGGACAAAAATGATAAAGTGATTTTCACGCGTACTCAAATCTACTGCCAGACAGAAAATCCCTGACGTACGCGGACCACAGCCGGCTCCTTCAGACAGACAATATGGCTTTCTTTGTCCCCACCCACCAAGGTGTCGGGAGGCGCAGTGACCAAATGTGAAACACAGGTGGTCACTTGCTCTGTCTGGGTCAGAAATGAGTTACGTCAAAGTCAACCATTACTTTCACGTTACCGTCTGCATTCAAGCTGGCGCGACCACTTACGCGGTTATAATTACTCCTCACCCCAATGGGCTGATCACCCGTTGGCTTGTCACACCGATTACGGAAACAGCGGCAGATGGATCTATTTGTTGTTGCCCTAAAGACGCCGCTAGGCGTAATGGGAAACTACAACAGAGAAAATCAATCTGCTGTTGCCCTTAAGACGCCACAAGGCGTGATGGCCTCTGACTGCTTGGTCGGTCTTTGGCTAAGGACGGAAGAAGAAGAAGAAGAATTACTCCTCAAGATAGTCAAATACCCGTGAAAACACTTTTGCAGTGTGAGAAAGGGTATAGCAATTGAGGGAGTGTGAATGGCACGAATTCATGTGCGAAAAATGAAGAAATAAATGGATTGTGTGGGAGAGAAAGAAAAAATGTACAAGGGCACCCACAAATATATATATATTAAACATTGCCTGCTCCACCATCACCATTACCTAACCAGCTTACCGCGGTTGGTGGGTACCCTACTTCAGCGGGCGACACATAAGAAAAAGAAAGGACAGATTTTTCCCCCTCATTCTAGGCGCATGGAATGTGCGCACTCTCCTTGACAAAGACTTTAACGCAAACAGACCTGAGAGGCGAACTGCCCTGATTGGGAGAGAACTGGCCAGATACAACATTGACATAGCAGCACTGAGTGAAACTCGACTTGCAGGCGAGGGCCAACTTTGCGAAAAGGGTGCAGGTTATACATTCTATTGGAGCGGAAGAGGAACTGAAGAAAGACGAGAAGCAGGGGTTGGATTTTCAATCAAAACAGCACTTGTTGGCAAGTTAGCGGGGCCCCCAAAGGGAATAAATGACCAACTCATGACAGTCAAGATCCCCCTGCTTTATGGAAGAAAACATGCCACCAACATTAGCGCGTATGCACCAACTATGACAAACCAGGATGACGTCAAGGATAAGTTTTATGAAGAACTACATGCAGTCATTGTATCAGTTCCTAAAGCAGATAAGCTCATAATTCTTGGTGCTTTTAATGCAAGAGTAGGCTCAGATAACATCTCCTGGAATGGCACTATTGGAAGTACGGCGTGGGTCGCTGTAACAGCAATGGACTTCTTCTACTCCAGACTTGCGCAGAACATGACCTCCTTGTCACCAACACCATTTTTCGACTTCCTACCCGCAACAGGACCTCCTGGATGCACCCTCGCTCAAAGCATTGGCACTTAATTGACTATGTAATTGTTAGGAAGAAGGAAAGGCAAGATGTCCGGGTGACCAAGTCTATGTGTGGTGCTGAATGCTGGACTGATCATCACCTCATTGTGTCTAAACGTAAAATTCGTATCCAACCAGCCAGGCGCCCTCAGAGGAAGAAAACTTATAAAAGGCTCGTGATACTGGACATTGATAAGGGCGTTTTTTTGTTGTGATGTTACTGCTTTCATCAGGTTATACTGGACACATAAATGAATGGTCAACTCGTTCCGACACAGTGCTGACATCGAGTGAGAACGTAGATGTAAAGGACGCGAATGTGTGTGCAGTTCTGTTGAGTTGACAAGTCACTCAATCATAGTTAGAAGTCAATAAAGGGTAGACTGCTGATGACGTTTCATACATTTAATAATGGACGTACACTTCGACATCACGATTACAGTCACTTGAACAGGTTGGCAAAAAATCATCGTATACTTGAAAAATGGGTGACAATATCAGATGTGCATTTATGTGGCATGTAAATATAATGGAACGATAGTAGGCAAGCACTCAATATTCTGGTTGTCTATCGTCTCATGCTTCAACTGACTAATCGCGTCAGTTAAGGTGTATACATAATCATCAACAATGGTTCACTGTCGGAACCTTCTCCTGGCTAAGTTTCTCAAGCCGTAAATTCATCAAATGTTTATAGCAACAATTTTACACCACAGTAGTGGGTTTTCATAATATATAGATCTCTGTACCATCATCAGATAGTAGGACCTTTTCTGTTCTCCGACGATGATCCGCTTACAATGGCGGGATCCAAAAAATGGCTCTCCTCCGTGAGATTCGCTCACCCAGGATGAAAAATTATGAAGCAGAATTAATTCGTTATTCATCCATAAATGTCCTCATTGGGCTTCTATACATTTCTGCTATCAATAAGGCTGGTTACATCAAATAATCTAGTGCTGCTAGATAACACGTCATCTTCATATGTAGTCAACAATCCTAGATGTACGATAATACGTCTCTCATCTAGGCTTAGCAAAAAAGTTCAGCAAAAAGGTTTTGGTTTTACCTGGCTTTAGGAAAACACACACAAGCGAGTAACGCACGCCATTCCTTGGCGTTAATAATGAACATTAGGAGAATCTCTGATACTACAGTCATACAGAGAAACAATCTCCTTCCTAGAATAAATCACAGAGATCAATCTTCAGACATTCTAGTCGACCAGCCCATAGTAGCGACGACATGACAGCAGCTTCCCTGTCGACACCCCAAATCGACGCATGCGCAGAAATGCCTTTGACCCCAGAGTTCAGCTCAAAAAATAGACCGACATGGAAATACAAAGATACAAAGATATAAGACCGAATCACCTTAAATAGACAAGGAATAAATATAAATTCGGGCCATAAACATTTTAAGCAAGACCAATCTGTTTCTGGCCATACCAGACGAAAAATGACGTAAATCTAGTATTCATACGCCAGATTGTGACACAAGAACTGATAACCCATATAACCGAATATAACATCGATCAATCAGGGTTCTGTCCCTTAGACTAAGAATCATTGATTCTTAAATAAAATACTTTTCATCAGACAAATAGTTATACTTTACATTTGTATGCCTACCAACAGTAATCTGTGCGTCACAGACTACCACACAAAAGAATCTGTGCGCAACAGACAACCACACCCCCCCCCCCCTTCCCCGGGAAAAAAAATGAAAATCATTTTTTTTCCATCTGAGAGCAACATACAATAGGCTCACGACGCACGTATAATGCGCAGATGAGAAATATCGGCGATTAATAATGCCAAATTAAGGCAAAGCCGAAGTGTAGCTCGACCGGTGAGAATATATCTCAACATCTCAGAGAAAGTATTTCTCTAAGTATAAATATTTCCAGGGAGGTGTCACCAACGCATACTACAATACTGGCAATGACACAATGTATACTTACTTACTTAGTCGTTCCCCTTCTACCGTGAGGTGTAGAGGTTTGGAAGAGAGAGCGCCAGACTATTCTATCGGCTGTCTTCCTCCTGGCCTGGTTCTATTCTAGTCCTCGGTCCTTCAAAGATTGTCTAATGTTGTCCTCCCAGCGAACTCTGGGTCGTCCTCGGGGTCTGGATCCTTGGCTCTTTGTTTCCCATGCTTGTCGTGGTAGCCGATCTTCTCCCATTCTGCAGACATGGCCAAACCATCTTAGTTGGGACTGTTCTACTTGGGTCTGTAGGGGGTGGCATTTTAGGCCTTGACGTATCGTCTGGTTGCGTACCATGTCTCTTCTTGTTACTTCAACCACCTTCCTCAGATACCTCATTTCTGAGGTTTGGATCTGGCTTTTATGGGTTGTAGTCATTGCCCATGACTCGCATCCATATGTCAAGACTGGGACATAGGTGGAGCGGTATACAGCCATCTTCGTTTTCTTACCAACCTCTCTCTTGCTGAGGAATCCTCGATTTATGTATACAATAATTTCAATTACAATTTCATATTAAGTACCATAAGTTCATGATTGACAAAAGAAAAATCATCAAAAAGAGTAGCGGTGAATATACATTAGTGAACCGCTAAATGTTTATACAATCACTATATCATATATACAAATGTGTACATATTTTGATATAGAAAAAATAACTGTTGTAAAGTTAGACACATTAAAAAGTCCAAGATTTAACATTTAGGTAGAATCATGTGGGCATCTAGACAGAATGTCTGCCATCACATTTTCTGAACCACGGATAGCTCGCACCGAGAAATGAAAGGGTTGAAGAGCAATGGCGTATCGAGTTGATCTCGAGCTCTTCAAGTTTTTACTTTGAATAGCCGTAAGAGCTTTCTGGTCAGTTTCCACTATGAAATGCGCGCCAAGAAGGAATCTTTGAAGTTTGAGAATTGACCAAACCATCGCCAAAAGTTCATGGTCTAAAACCGAGTAATTCCTCTCTGCCGCATTAAGTTTTCGTGAGATATACATTACAGGAGGCAGAGTTTCAGAGTACTCTTGCATTAGTGCCGCTCCAATCCCTGTGGATGAAGCGTCACTACGAAGAACAAATGTCTTATCTGTAGTAGGTAACATTAAGATAGGTGGAGTTGAAAACAAATTTTTAAGATTATCCAAAGAGGATTGGCATTCCTGAGACCAGTGGACCATATTAGGAGACCATATCTTTAGTAACGAAGAAAGCGGTGCCATGATAGAGGATAGATTATGAATGAATCGTCCATAAAATTGTATAAGACCTAATAGACTTCTCACTTGCTTTTTAGTCTTAGGAATAGAGATGTTAAGTATTTTACTGGTATTATGGTCCTCTGTCTTTAGGAAACCATGACCGACACGGTGACCTAGGAAAGAAATTTCGCTAAAACCAATACATGCTTTAGATGGTTTCGCTGTCAACTTATGCTCGCATAAGGTAGACAGTAATTCACCTAACCCCAAATAGTGATCTTCCCAAGTATCACTGAAAAGACAGATGTCGTCTAAGTACGCAATGACATCTGAACGATGAGATAGGATTCGACGCATCATGCGTACGAATGTAGCCGGGGCGTTCATAAGGCCGAAAGGCATGAAATTCCATTGAAACAAACCCCTAGGTGTAGAAAAAGCAGTAAGAGGTTTGGCTCGTTCAGTTAATGGGACTTGCCAATATCCTTTTGACAAATCAAGTTTAGTGAAGAAATGAGATTTAGAAAGCCTAGTAAGTAGCTCTTCTAGTAAAGGCATAGGTTCAGCATCGAACTTCGTAACCTGATTCAATTCGCGATAATCAACGCAAAGACGTATGTTATTGTCTTTTTTCCGCACAATAACCATCGGCGAAGAATATGCAGAACTGGATGGTTCGACTATTTTTAATTCTATCATCTCATCCAACTATTTCTCGACCTGTGTCTGAAAATGTATAGGTATAGGATATGGTCTGACCCTAATAGGATTATGGACACACCAATGTCATTGAACATGACATTATTCTTGTTCGCTGTTCCTCATAGAGATAAATTAGATAAACAGTTTATTCACTAGTGTGACACCGAATGTCAGTAAGGACATCCTTATGCCACTTTAGGAAGACCCCACGTGAAATTGATTGGAGCGTTTATTTGACGCTAATGTCACATGATGCACGCTATGGATCACGTGTTTGTAACATAGAAGAAACTTGTCGCTGTTCCTCTAGAGATAAATTAGGAGAAACAGTAACGTTTTTCCATGATTCACTAGAATGAAGTGGAATCACTGGAAGAGGGAGATTTACATCCGAGAAACTTGTTTCTTCATCCTGTATTACTGACAAGGATGATAAATGACCATGTGGTACTGGGGAATTGTCCGTTGCCTGGAAAATAGGCAGCAAATACTCAGGACGTTCATGGAATTCCGTAAGCATATTGATGTGGAAGGTTTTATGCTTCCCATCAATATCGACAATATAGTCAACATCTGAAATTTTCGATATTATATCGAACGGACCTTTCCATGAGATAAGAAGTCTGTTTTCCCTACAAGGTAGCAGAACATATGCTTTGTCCCCAGGACACAGTTGTCGTAAGGTTCTTTTCTTATTGGCTAATTGCCTTGCCTTCTGTTTGGCAAATTCAGAAGAAGAAGTTGCTAATCTGCATGCTTCGATAATCTTGTGTCTAAGCGCGATGACATATTCATAAGAAGATTTTGTGTCATCATCAATATTATCAGCTGTTATAAGATCATGAAGCAAAGACATAGGGCCGCGGGTCGCGCGCCGAAGACAAGTTCAAAGGGAGAAAATCCTGTATGTTCATTGGGGACCTCTCTATACGCAAAGAGGGCCGCGGGCAAAACCCTATCCCAATCTTGAGAATGATCCTCAGTTATTTTCCCTTGTAAGTTTCTGAGTGTTCTATTTAGACGTTCAACCATCCCATTAGACATAGGATGATAGATACTACTCAATGATCTATCTATCTTCAGAGTAGACATCACTTGAGACATGGTATCCGATATCAATTGGGTGCCATGATCAGATAATATTTCTCCGGGGAATCCCAGACGAGAAAATATAAGCCAAAGAGCGTCTGCAATATCGGCAGTGGAAATGCTCTTCAGAGGTATAGCCTCTGGCCAACGTGTGCACATGTCAACACACGTTAAGATAAACTGATGTCCTCTGGCAGATTTGATCTTAAACGGACCAATAATGTCTATTGCCATTTTCTGAAACGGCCGAATAGGAATATCTGCAGCCTGAATAGGTGCAGCATGGCGGGGACCTTTGGATTTGACTTCTTGACATACCTTACAAGATCGGCAATAAATCCGTATGTCTTTGTTTACGAAAGGCCAAAAGAAAGCCGCAAGAACTCTTGACTTAGTACGGGAAAAACCCATATGTCCAGCACACTGAGAGTCATGAGCGTGCTGCAAAACTTTAACTCTCAAATTCTTGGGAACAAGAATCTGAGAATACATTGACGTAGTAGAGTCTTGGACCATACGCACAAGTACGCCATTTTTCATTGTAATCCAAGATTTTCGATTTGTATCTTTATTCGGATCACCTTTTGTTGCAAGAGTGAAGAATTTCTTTAGAGTGGGATCATCTTCTTGCTGTTTTATAAATGAGTCACGAGAAATTACCAAGGGATCATCTTGGTTATGCACTTCAGTATCTTCAGTAGATGAAGTTTGAGGCATATTGAGAGCTTGTGCTCTTGTGACTACTGCATTAGCAGTTTGCATATTTTGATCTTCCCAAGCAGAGATTTGTTGCGGAGTGCATTCTTTGACTCCGTGAATACGACCAATGATGAGATCAGCGATCGAATTCGGCAGAAGACATGCATGCACATCTCCCGTAAAGAAAGGAGTAGCTATATTGATGATAGCAGTAGAGTACTTCTCTAAGGTGCCGCCAAATGTTACACATTGATTACTTTGCCTGTGGCATGGGAAGGATCTACGAGTGACTGCCTAACACCAATGGTGGTGCATCCCGAATCAAAAAGAATTGAGACTGGGCTATCATTTACTAGACCTTTATGTAAGACAAGAGATCCTCTTCCATCATGCGCGACTGACGCAAGAAGAGCAGGGAGAGGATGACCACAACTTAAAGTAGACATCGTAGTTGGTTCGAATAATGTTTTGCATTGGGGGCATTGAGATGCTCTCCCAAAATCAAAAGCAGAACATGCCATATTATTAGAGTTTTTATTATCTTTAGTCTGATTACAGGATTCATGGGACTCTTGCTGCGCAGAGTTTGCCTGATAATGTGATTTAGGTCCCTTGTATTGCGATCTACCTCGCTTATTATTGCCTCTCCAATTATTATTGTTTCCTCTATTGTAACCCCTATTTGGGTTTGAGTCATAGTTCTCATGGTTACAATCATTATGTTCATTATAATTAGTATCTATGTAATTATGGTCTTGTTGTCTCCATGACGGATGACTTGGATAGTTCCTATAATGACTTCCTCTGCGGAAATTCCTATAATTGTGGCAACCCCTGTATCGAGGGCTGTCAACTCGTCTCCAGTTCTTCGAAGAAGAACCTTGAAATGACTGATTACCTTGATTTTGATAATTATTCGAGTTACTCTTCTTATCAAACCTGTTTTGTGGTCCTTGAAATTTGTGTGAGTAATTAGGGTTGTATGGTGTTGCTAAAGCAACTGGCATACTTTCCTTAACCTTAGCATTGCTAATAGCTACGTCCGGATGTGCAGTGACGTATTGGGTACAATATTGTTCCATTTCTTTTAGTGTCTTGGGTTTACGCTCATGTAGGAATTCAAGGAATGGTTTATTTACACTTGACATAATCTTGTCTCTGAGCAACAAGTCCATAAGGGCTTCATATGTCTTTTCTGTTTTGGACAGCTCAATCCAACGATTAAATGTAAGACGTGTCCTTGCTGTCGTGAAACATTCTAAATCCACATATCTAAATTAAAAAGTAAATGTAAAGCCTAACATATTAATTCAATAGAAGGAAAGAAGAATGGTAAAAGACCAGTGCTTTTCCCAATAGCGTTAGAACGCCATAATGACTGAACCCGAAATCCCCCTTTTTCTACTTCGTCTGCAAAATTGTAACGCTTTCACGTTTGCTAGTAAAGCCTACAGCAGCATACACGCGTTTCAAAAAAATAAAACGTGTACTGTATTTCTTAGAAAACCTTGAGATACGCACACTGCTTAATGACCTAGATTAATACTAGCATTAATTTCATTTTATACACTGCGTAATGAAAAGACAGACGGCCTTAGAGAGAGAGACGGAGGAACGCAGGCAATACTACCACACCGTCTCGCGATTAATAGTAACGCCAATCCCACGCGTAAGGCATGAAGCACTAACTTTTTTTCAAATAAACAGTGATAAAAAACACTACCAATACACGGTTAGGTTTTGAAAACATGCTTAATGCTTATTAGGAAACATGACACTCTGCTGTTTTACGTCTGAAATCCTGAGTTTATACTGACAGAACAGTCGAAAAGGCAGGACAGGTGGCGGTTCTAAAACAATAAAAAATAAAAAAACAAATACACGACTATCCTAGAATACATATTTTGAACGGAGCCACTTAGCCCCATTAAATTTATATATTTGGGTTCCTTAGGACTTGCTGACAAAGAATATGTTAAGTGTTACGCAAATAGTCTAGAAATTAACAAATTATAGCCCAAATAAAATAGTGAGGGTGTCTGACAGCACCAAATCATATCTGCTCAATGGCATGTTTTAAAACCACTATTTTACGGGAAATAGGCCAACAAGTTAAATCCGATTTGATTGGCTAGAAGAATATGTAAGCCTAAACATGATTAGTCGATTGCAAATACTATTTTTGGTTGTTACGGGAAACGGTAGGAAGGGTACTTTTTTTCAAATGCTTTTGTAAACATGGTCTTATTGGCTAGACCAGTTGATATAGTCAATTAGGAGCGTCTGTTCAGTGCCACATTTTGAAAATAAACTTACTGAGAAGCAAGTGCGTTGAGATCCAGCTCATATTTTTCTTATGAAAGCCTGGGACAGAGGCAGATCGGAATTGTGCCATAACTCATCGCCAGTCAACGTATTTTGTTTAATATTTCCATGAATTGTGGTAAGCTTGAAATATTTGATATCTTTTAGATGAAAAATTGAATGTGAATTGAAAAATTATGTCTGTCTGTGTGTAGTTCAGTAGCAACCATGAGGAAAAGCCTAGATATTGCTCCACCAGGAACAAAACTTGTCGGAGAGGAGTATAACTGCATAGGCCTATATGGGATTGCCAAATAGTACTATGACACCTATCTTATTGACTATAAGGAAATAATGCTGAAATTGCAGAGGCGTTGTAACCATTAGGGAGGGGAATACTGGTGAATGTGTTACATGAGAAGCTAACAGTTGGCCTACCGCGCTGAACTCGGTGTTTGTTATGTATTGTGCTCAGTGTGGAAATGGATTGTAAATTAGTTCTGAAGTAGGAGGTACAACCTTCTTGTTTCAGGGACCGTGGTACTAACATATTAAAGCAGCACCTGGTCTGAGTTTTGCTGAATCCAGAAGCTGGTAGCAGACTCCTTGGTCAATATATCGACCAGTGTTGTGTCTCAAGAACACGGTGAAGCAAGCGAGCAGTGGAGACTGTTTCCTGCCGCCCACACAGAAGTTAAGATTCTGTGGCCAGAGCAGCTCAATCTTGTGTATACCCCCTCTAACAGTGACTTTACCTTACATCTAGAGGGACATTTAATTGTTTCAATTAAAAAGAAACTGTGAACCTTTCCAATATTAGTTCCACCAGAAACAGACACTTGAAGTCATGATGACAAACAACAACTTAGCTTGAAAAGCCAGTATTACCTCATAGTACTACAGCACTACTTAAACATATATTGCAATAACAATATATGTCAATACACAGATCCTATCTATAAATTGTGTACATACAACTTGTGATTACATTTGATTGTGATTCCTGGTTCACTTTGTAGTTGAATCAGGATATCTATTATTGAAGAACTTAATACACATATTTTTAAAAGTTACAGTTGACTTATTAAGATAGTCTTATAGAGTGTTCTATGTATGTGAGTGTCACAGTGTTGTAAAGTATTGTGGATTAAATTAAATTGTTTATCTGTCTGTTGGTTGTTGTGAACATACACTTCAGCATTATCATAACCCTAGACATTCAACGTAGTCATCACAATATTCCAGAATAGGTCTGACTGAGGTCTAAATGGGGTAGCAAGTAAGGTCATCTGTAATACACCACACTTATTAGATACAGATACCTTCACAGCTGATCTCAGTCAGTACACTAAGTCCCCTATAAATATTTATAACATCCCACTTTACCACACTTGCAATGAATTCTGAGAATTCTACCCCTGTTTCATGTACCATACTCTTAAACAAAAGACGGTAACCTTCCTCTGTCAATTGATATTTTTTTAATAAGGCTGCTCTGATAACATCATAATTATCCTTTTCAGCCTCTTCTACCAAGCTTAAACTAGTCAGAGTGTCTCCTTTCAGTATCTCTGATAACTGATTAGCATATTGTGATCTATCCACGTTATGATTTCGAGTAGAACGTTCAAACCTATCCAGCCACACTGTTATATCGTCACTGGATGGATTAAATGCTGGTAGCTTGATCTTGTAAATAAAAGGTTTACCATTACCACCAGATGACTGATTAGCATTACTCATATTTGTCAATTTCAATTTTTCTAACTCAAATGCTAAAAGTTTTTCCTCATGTTCCCTTTTTGCTTTTCTCTCCTCGGCTTCTAATCTTTTATTTTCAGCCTCAGCTTCTTTGTTTAGCTGCATTTGAATCTTTCTTTCTTCTGATTCTCTGTCTAATCTTTTCTCCTCAGCTTGTTTTTCCAATCTTTTCTCCTCAGCTTGTTTTTCTCATCTTTTCTCTTCTTTTTCCATTTCCATCTGGAATCTCCTTTCCTCCACCTGCATCTGCAATTTTTGTGCTTTGTCATATTGACTGTTAGCATACTCTTCCAACTTATCACCTGTCTTGCCTAGGGATTTCCCTTGCTCAATAAAGTAGTCTAAAGTCGACATAATGTTTAACAATATGTGACTAGTTACCTGAAAACGTCAATGAAATTTATTTCAAAGTAAATGAGAGCAAGTTTTAATAAACTTGAATAACCAGCTCCCTTTATCCCAATCTCTGTGGGAGACAAGCCTTTAATAAGGTCTTGTATACTCACTTGTATAATAATAATAATAATAGTAATGAACTACCAGTTTATTCTATACCACAAGTGCACTACCTATAGTGTATGATCAAATATACCTTATAGCATATGTCAACCAACAACATAAACAAAGGACAATCAAGAAAGACAACATGGAAACATTCGCAGAAATCAAATAAGTTAAATAGGAAAACTGAAGAAAATAATCACAGAACCTGTGATGATAACCGCGAGGAAATAAACAACACAAATGACGTCACAGTGTATAAATATAAAGTTGTATAGAACTAAATAACAGGAAAGATGAGACCTACAAATACAAACAAATCAAAACAAAACTAAAGAACAGAAAAAATATTACAAAAACAACGAAGAAAAAAACAACACGTCGTCACAGCTAACAAAAATAGCAACAAATTGTCGCTAGCAAATTTTCAATTAAGAAAATTTGCGCCTACAGAACACTAATATAAGCCCTCTATGACGTGGGAAATCTTATATTAGTCACCTTACCCAACCGCCCACAGACATATACACAACATTATAACATGTAACACTTAAACATAAATACATATATGACATATAATGTAATATAATGTGTTGCACGGAAGGCTCAGATGTTATCACACAATAGTATTATAATTTACTAATAATTCATTCTGGCTTTAACTATTACAAAGTTCAATATAGTGTAGAACACCAAAAGATCCACCGTTGAAATACAAGCACTTCTCGCTAACACAGTTAATACTTTATAATACCCTGCTGTGCAATGATGTCTGTTCTAACACAAATGTTAACAAGCGCTGACCTAGTTACTGCCTCTGCTTGACAGGTCAGGTCACGTAACGAAACTGCTGACTAGCTGACATCGACTGTAGACTTGTAATGCTGGTGTGTCGTATGTGTCCGCAGGAAACGATCTGTCATCAGTAGCTGACTTCTGGCAATGTCCACTGTGCAGGTTAGACCCAGAAATCTGGCCTACCACATTGATAATGGACATTGATAAGGGCGTTTTTTTGTTGTTGTGATGTTACAGCTTTCATCAGGTTATACTGAACACATAAATGAATGGTCAACTCGTTCCGACACAGTGCTGACATCGAGTGAGAACGTAGATGTAAAGGACGCGAATGTGTGTGCAATTCTGTTGAGTTGACAAGTCACTCACTCAATCATAGTTAGAAGTCAATAAAGGGTAGACTGCTGATGACGTTTCATACATTTAATAATGGACGTACACTTCGACATCACGATTACAGTCACTTGAACAGGTTGGCAAAAAATCATCGTATACTTGAAAAATGGGTGACAATATCAGATGTGCATTTATGTGGCATGTAAATATAATAGAACGATAGTAGGCAAGCACTCAATATTCTGGTTGTCTATCGTCTCATGCTTCAACTGACTAATCGCGTCAGTTAAGGTGGATACATAATCATCAACAATGGTTCACTGTCGGAACCTTCTCCTGGCTAAGTTTCTCAAGCCGTAAATTCATCAAATGTTTATAGCAACAATGTTACACCACAGTAGTGGGTTTTCATAATATATAGATCTCTGTACCATCATCAGATAATAGGACCTTTTCTGTTCTCCGACGATGATCCGCTTACAATGGCGGGATCCAAAAAATGGCTCTCCTCCGTGAGCTTCGCTCACCCAGGATGAAAAATTATGAAGCAGAATTAATTCGTTATTCATCCATAAATGTCCTCATTGGGCTTCTATACATTTCTGCTATCAATAAGGCTGGTTACATCAAATAATCTAGTGCTGCTAGATAACACGTCATCTTCATCTGTAGTCAACAATCCTAGATGTACGATAATACGTCTCTCATCTAGGCTTAGCAAAAAAGTTCAGCAAAAAGGTTTTGGTTTTACCTGGCTTTAGGAAAACACACACAAGCGAATAACGCACGCCATTCCTTGGCGTTAATAATGAACATTAGGAGAATCTCTGATACTACAGTCATACAGAGAAACAATCTCCTTCCTAGAATAAATCACAGAGATCAATCTTCAGACATTCTAGTCGACCAGCCCATAGTAGCGACGACATGACAGCAGCTTCCCTGTCGACACCCCAAATCGACGCATGCCCAGAAATGCCTTTGACCCCAGAGTTCAGCTCAAAAAATAGACCGACATGGAAATACAAAGATACAAAGATATAAGACCGAATCACCTTAAATAGACAAGGAATAAATATAAATTCGGGCCATAAACATTTTAAGCAAGACCAATCTGTTTCTGGCCATACCAGACGAAAAATGACGTAAATCTAGTATTCATACGCCAGATTGTGACACAAGAACAGATAACCCATATAACCGAATATAACATCGATCAATCAGGGTTCTGTCCCTTAGACTAAGAATCATTGATTCTTAAATAAAATACTTTTCATCAGACAAATAGTTATACTTTACATTTGTATGCCTACCAAAAGTAATCTGTGCGTCACAGACTACCACACAAAAGAATCTGTGCGCAACAGCTGGATGTCACCAAACTAAGGAAGACAAAAATCAAACAGTCATTTACTGACACTCTAGAAGACCGTCTCAAATCTATCTCGTTAGACGGCCAAAGTGTGGAAATAAATTGGGCAGCCCTAAGTGAGCAGATCTACAACACTGCTACAGAGGTCCTGGGTCCCGCCATCAAGAAACAAAATGACTGGTTTGATGAGAACTCAGATAATATAAAGAAGATGTTGGCTGAGAAACACCATCTCCATAAAGCATATTTAAATGATCTAAAATCTACATCAAAGAAAGACGCTTTCAACAACATGCGTAGAATCGTCCAACATAAACTACGCCAGATGCGGGATTCATGGCTGAGTAATAAAGCAGATGAGCTCCAAGGCTTTGCTGACAGCCTTGACTTGAAGAATTTTTACCATGCACTCAAAGCGGTCTATGGTTTAACATCATCAGGATCATTTCCCCTCCTTAATCTCTTCTTCTTCTTCTTCGATCCTTAACCACCGATCGTCAAAGCAGTCAGTGGCCATTACGCCTAGTGGCGTCTTGTAGGGCAACAACAAATTGATTCCACTTTGCACGGTCGGTGGCCATCCTTCGTACAGTGCCCCAACTCTGGTTCATTCTTTGCATCTCAGCCTCCACAGTCCTCCGCCAAGTTGTTTTTGGTCGGCCTCTCTTTCGCTTTCCTTCAGGGGTCCAAAGCATAGCTGTTCTTGTGATGGCATCGGGGTCTCTTCTGACGACATGACCAACCCAGCTCCAGCGTCTGCCAGCTATGATGGTGTGCATGTCCTCTTGCTTGCTACGAGTAAGCAGATCTTGGTTGGTGATGGTATTCGGCAAAAAAAGGCGGTGAATTTTTCTTAGGCATGTTGTGTGAAAAGAGGACAATTTTGACATTTCCTTCTCTGTGACTCTCTAGCATTCTGCACCATAGAGAAGCACAGAAAGCACGCAGCTCTGGTATAATCTTAATTTTGTGCTTGTGCTGTATTGGGAGGACTTCCAGATGTTATTTAGGCTAAAGAAGGCTGTTCTTGCCTTATTCATTCTGATGTTGATGTCTTTGCCTGCCCCACCGTCTGGTGTTACTATGCTTCCTAGGTATGTGAAGGTATCTGTCTGTACCAATTGCTGATTCCTTACTGATATGGGCTCAGGGTTGCTCACATTGAGCGTCATGACCTCAGACTTCTTTAAATTGATGTTCAAGCCCACCTGCTGGCTAAATTTATTAAGTCTATCCGTTTTTTCCTGGATGTGTTGATGTGAATGTGCCAGCAGTGCAATGTCATCTGCATATTCCAGATCTTCCAATGTAGAAAATGTAGTCCATCTTATTCCTCTTGGACTGCCCTCTGTTGTCTGGCGCATCACCCAGTCTATGACTGTTAAAAAAAGAGTGGTTGATAGGGGCATCCCTGTCGTACTCCTGTCTTCACCTCGAAGGTTAGGTTGCTCTGCCCAACACTACACGTAAAGTTGGCATAGAGGCTTTTTATGATTGCCACTATGCAGCTTGGAATTCCATAAGCCCTCAGTATTTTCCATAAACTGTCCCTATGTATGCTGTCAAAAGCCTTTTCAAAATCAACAAAATTTATGTAAAGCTGTCTTTGCCATTCTGAGCACTGCTCTATAATGTTCCTGAGAGTGAATATATGGTCTACACATCTTCTGTTCTTTCTAAATCCTGCTTGTTCTTTCCTCAGTTTGTAGTCTACTGCCTTTGAAATTCTCTGTATAATTATCCTGCCTAGTATTTTGCTGGGAACTGAGAGAAGAGTGATTCCTCTCGAATTATTGCAGTCTGCAAGATCTCCCTTTTTGGGCAATTTGACAATTATTCCTTTGTTCCACTCTGATGGTGTTGTCCCCGTTTTCCACACTTGTGCAAATAGTGGTTCTAATAGTTCTGCTGCTAGCTCAGGGTCTGTCTTAAATAGCTCTGCATTTAAGTTATCATGGCCCGGAGCTTTACCGTTCTTTAACCCTTTGATTGCTGTAGTGGTTTTGATGGTATTGTATGATGGTGATGGTACTACGTGTGATGCATGAGGTCAGCTGTGAAGGCTCCTGAGATAATATGTAACTGTGAATTGTCAGAAGGCCCTTCTCGCTACCACTACGACCTCACACTTATCTTTTTTTTTCTAATGAATGTGGCTACGTTAAATGTCTAGGGTAATGATATGTAATGTGGTGTGATAGTTTATAGACACACACACAGATATTTAAGAAGTCTAATAATATTAACAAATGTTATAATACACTGAACTAACTCAAGTGTGTAAAAATTTTGATAGAAATTTTCTTACATTTATTTCGTTCTGGACCAAGTTTTATTTTGACCAGAACTTATGAAAGATTTAGAAATTATGAAAGAAATGCATGGAATATTACATAATAAATGCAAGGGTGTACATATGTATGTTACTAGACTATTTAGTTTTATTAATGTTTATAGCAGTCATCTAATTGGGAGGATAGTTAATGGTTGTGCTGTTGGGGTGGCCTCATCACTCCCGATCTATAGTGACTACACATTGTCCAGTAATGGCAGGAATTTTAGGGGATTGTTAGTAACTAAATGGAGTTGGTGAATTTCCAGCAGACCAGAGGCTCACTCAACTTTGAATATGTAGCTCTGGTGCTGAGATCTGGTGGCCCCACCTCTCCGTGCTTGGGGGCAATATAAGACTTATGGTGGCCCCACCTCTCCGTGCTTGGGGGCAATAAGAAAATGCTCTGACACAACGTTACTGCACGGATCCACTCGTGTAAAATCACCAACTCATTCGACACCGCTTGGGTGCCAACTGAAACTCACAGCTCTGCAATCAAAGTATTATTTATGTGTCAAATTCCATTCTCTAACCATGACTGGACACACACTACACAACAACAACATATAGACGGGTCAGATCTCTCTGACCATACAGCACATTTTACCATGTTGGTTTCACATCGGATAAGTCCTCCCAGACTACAGATTCTGAAATAGGTTCATTAGTTTCCTGCCCTAAAATAGGATAGGTAATATGTTTCATTGTTCTCAACACTTGATCTGTCCTTCCTAACCCTTGCTGGAGTTTATGTATTTTATTTGTCTCTAGACCCTGAACTGGGGCGGGGGGTCTAGAGCGAACCCTTACTTGTTGTAAGGAACAGATTATGCTATTGCAGTATCAAATCACTCGAACCTTAAACAAATATTAAATGTACAAAGAAATAAGTTTAGTCTTACCAGAAATATGAATATGGTACACAGTTAATACTAGCAAAACTCAGCTGAGCTGCTGGCTATAGTATGGTGTCCCACTGAATATTATGTATTATTTCTGGGAAATCACCACTACAATTAATGACTGTGTTACTGGACAGACTTATGTCGAATGGCAAAAATGTGCGTCTCTATCCCGCTAATATAAAATGCGTTGGCCAATCAGGTCAGAAGACTAAGCTTTTCAATTCAAAATTTGAAAATAAAGTCAAAATTACATCTTATTTTCTCAAATGTACGTCAGTCACATTTTATCTGTTCCCAAAAAAGTCAAAAGTACATCTCAATTTTTAAAATGTACGTCGGTCACAATTTATCTTTTTCCCACAATTTCACTTGTTTTTTTGGACTAACACATGTAAAACTGCACGAACCTGCTTCCTAAGTTATTTTTAGCCACCATTCTCCCCAACACCCTCTCTCTTCCATACTAACTAGATTTGAACACTTGAGTCTCAAGGTCGTGATTTTTGTGCAAATAGTGACATGTTTGATTCAATGCAGTCTTTCGCTGATGTGAACAACACCGTCTTTTGTCATTATCTGTCTTATTATCTGTCCGTCTGTATAAATGAAAGCATATTATTTCACTGCTCAGAATGGGCCATCCGGCCAGCTAATTTTTATATTCCTAACGTTAATATTAAGAAAAAGTTACTTTTTAAATTTTGTAATATTTCAAGCATCTGCGTTTAGCCGCTGAATTCAAATAAAAGGCTTGGTATCGCAAAAGGGTCCAATAAATGACTGTGGCGTATCATATCCAAGGTCCCTTCTGTCGATTTCCTTACTTTATGTCAACTTGGGGGGGGGGGGGGGGGGGGGGGTCTTTTTCCCCTTGCCCCACCAATTTGCGTCCATTAACCTCGCTAGTTCAAGTACGCGTTCAGTCAGATTCTTGTCTTTTGATCCTCGTTCCGTTTTGCCTTCAAGTCTAACAATTTCATTTCCATGGCGGGCGATCATGTATTCTAGCAGCTTACGCATTGGTTTTTATCCCTACGTTGTATCATTGGAGATATTTTGACGTTGTATCACTTGTTAATTTTACGACACATCTCCCCACCTGAAAACATGCCTACGGCAAGTTCTAAAACCAGTGATACACATAGGCAAAATCTCTCCTTACGCTTGCCATTACTCTAATTTTGATCACAGGGGTGCCGACTGAGGAAATCTGCACCGACATTCAATTTACCTGGGATATATTGGATACTGAACTGATAAGGTTGAAGCAATAAAGACCACCTCAGCAATCTTGCGTTTTCATGCTTAGCCTGAGATAAGAATACAAGAGGCTGATGATCCGTCTCGACCACAAAAGTCCTACCATACAGATAGATTTGAAACTTCTTTATTGCCCAGACCAACGCTAAACATTCTTTTTCGCTTGTGGAGTATCCTTGTTCCGCCTTATTCAATTTGCGGCTTGCATAAGCGACTGGTTTCAGTTCCCCATCTGGTGAAGATGATCTTTGCAACAAAGCCGCCCCGAGTCCTACATTACTGGCATCGGTTCGCAAGACAAAGTCCTGTGTCAAATCAGGTAGTTTGAGAATAGGCTTACTAGTGAGTTTTTCCTTTAAATATTGGAACGCTAATTCACTTTGCGCAGTCCAATTAATTTTATCTGGAAGTCCCTTGCGAGTCAGATCAGTCAGAGGAGCACAAATAGAGTTAAAATCTTTGATATATTTTTGATAAAATCCGCATAACGACACGAATGATCGCACGTCCTTTTTTGTTTGTGGTCTAGGTGCTCTCTGCAGTTTTTCCAAGTTCTTAGGATCAGGGGTCATGTTACCCTGATATACCGTGTGTCCCAAGAATTCCAACTCTTTGCATCCAATGCAACATTTTGTTGGCCTAGCAGTTAAGTTCGCCTCCCTATAAGCCTATTAAATAACATTTCTAGAGCTTCAATGTGTTCTTCAAATGTCTCTGTGGCGACGAGAATATCATCCATGAAATTCGTGATACATGGGTTATTCAGGGGATCCAACAATTTGCGCATCATCCTTGAAAATACACTCGGAGCATTTTTCAGTCCGAATGGTAGCATGTTGAATTCATAATGTCCATCTGAAGTGCTAAAAGCCAAATAAGGTCTCACTTCAGGCTTCACTGGGATCTGGTAATAGCCTTTACTAAGATCCACCTTTGAAAAGTATTTTGCCTTGTTCAGTCTGGCAAATAACTGTTTTGTGTCTGGTAATGGATCCACTTGCCCTTCTGTGACAGCATTCAGTTTCCTGTAATCTATGCACAGTCTGTGTTCCCCAGACGGTTTTCTCAGCAATACGACACTAGAGCTAAAAGATGATTCACTGTGTGAAATGATCCCTTCCTTCAACAAATAATCTATTTCTTCCTTCAATGCCTTCTCCTTCGCGAACGGAATAGAATAGGCTCTCATACAGATTGGGTTTGAGTCTACCAGTTTCATGTCATACTGTAGCAAATTTGTATGTCCTGGTTTATCTGTTAATACATCTGTATGTTCCTCCAGAACCTGTTGAACTCTCTCCCTCTGGTTTTTAGTCAGGTGCTTACTGACTTTTACCTGTGCTGCTGTTTCACAAGGATGTAATGGGTATTCATGTGAGGTGAGTGGTTCCTTTTGCATTTGAGTTGCGATAGCTAAGGTCAGTAAGGGGGTGCTTTCCTGGAGTGGTCTGTCCAGATACTTCTTTAACAGGTTTACATGATAAACTTTCTCCTTCCCCTTTTTGTCAATTTTATAGTTTGTTCTAGACACCTTCTCTAGAACCGTATATGGACCTTGCCATCCAATTTGTAATTTATTCTGGCTTCCGGGTAGTAGAAGCAGCACCTTCTCTCCGACTGCCAGTTCTCTGTCCTTTGCCTTCCTATTAAAATATGCTGCATGTTTCTTCCTGGCTTGTTTCAAATTATCATTTGCCAGTTTCCATCCAGCTTTCAAACGAGTGGTCAGTTCGTTCACGTATTGATAAGATGAGGTAACAGTCTCTTCCGCCTTCTCATCTGTCCAGGTCCTTAATAGGGCTACATCTGGATTTTTAATTTATCATACGTATTTTTCATGGAACCCGTCTGGTCCCGTCCCTTAGAAGCCCTATAGTGAGGACTTTTCTTCCTAGAATCATCACTCACAAATCGACCACTGCCAATTTTCTTCTTGGGTTTGTCTCCCCACTTTAGATTGCTTATGAGAGATTTTCGCTCTCTTTTCTGTTCTTCCAGTTTATATAAGTCTGACCGAGGGATTGTCATCTTATCCTGGGTAAAATTTCTTCTTTGTACTCTTCGCATAGTGGCCATGTTAATCCATTCAAGTGAAGACTGGGTGTGAAAAGGGGGCTCCCATTGCACTTTGTCTACCTGAGTATAATTAGTTTTCCTTCCAGGCCTAATTTTGCCCCGTGGCGTTTCTAGGTCCTGCACATATTTTCCCTTTGTGGGTGTTCCCTCATGAAATATGCCACATGCTTCTACAAAGTTCTCAATATCGACATTTACGTCGGGCCAATAGTATTTTCGAGCAATTTTTTGGCAGATGGTACCGACTTTTTCATGGTCACCATCTTTTCCAACATGTAAGCTCCTTATCAAATTTGCCCTATATATCTTGGGAAGAACCAACTGTCCGTGACCACTGGATCTAGTTCCTGTCTTCCTGTATAAGAGTTTGTGCTTCATGAAATATTCCCCCTTGCTCGGAGGTGTGTGGCATTTGGGCAATTTTTTAAAACATGGCTTGAGTGTCCTATCCTCAGCCTGCGCCTTCCTCATCTCCTCTGGATGAGCATTTATAGGTTCACCTTCTTCCTCCTTCTTCTGTGACCTGGTCTGCACTGTCGCCATGATCACAGGTCTCTCGGGATTCCCCAAGAAGACGTATCTACACCCCAATATCAGAGGGTAGATTGGTTCATCTATCACTGCTGCTCTGATTTCTCCTTCCACATAGCGAGTTTTCACCGTTATCCTTGCGATGGGAAGTGTCATGAGTGGTATGTCCTTAGTTGCCCCTTGTATGTCCACTGTTTCTGTGGTATACTGACTTGGGTCCACTAGGCTAGACTTCACAACTGAATCATAATCCAAACCTGTATCATAAAGGCACCTTATGGTGACCCCATTACAAATAACATCCTCACAAACTGGGGGGTGATAAGGTTCCTGTTGTCCATTAGGATTAACCTTTAATCTTTGCGTCCCCGACTTCATTGCAGCAATGTTTGAAGGTTTCCTTCTACAAAATTCGGTGTTATGGTTATCCTTCTTGCACCATTTACACCATCTTTTTCCTTGGTTCAACGGTTTTCTTTCATTGAATTTTTGGTCATTGAACTGTGAGTTTCTGTCTCGGTAGTCATTTCTTGGCCGTTCAAAATTTTTCCTACCTTTATTTCCCTGCTCTCTATTATCAAATTTATTAAATTGCTGTGGAGCTTTAAAATTATCTATGTGCTTCTTTTTAGCACCACTTACCTCTGCCTGGGCTGCCTGATACCTCTCAGCGACATTTAAAACCTCCCCCAACTTCTCTGCACCTTGTTCCATGAGAAATTTTCTCATGTCTGGAGCCATGGACTCTCTCAATTGCTCAATCATGATCATTTCTTTAAGATCTTGGGTCTTCCCCAGAGCAGTCCATTTCTCCAAATAGGTTTCTAGTCTGGCAGAGAATTGGTGGTATGTCTCCCCAGACAACAGTTTGGCATTTCTAAATTTCTTACGATAAAATTCCCCATTTTTTTTCGTACCTCAATAACAAAGCCTGCTTTAACATGTCATAATTCTCCTGGTCTTCTCTGTTCATTTTTGCGAAGACTTCGTAAGAAGTACCTCTCAGTCCCTGTGATAGCTTTAAACTCCACCTCTCTCTCTCTAACCCATATGTAGTAGCTAATAACTCAAAACGTCCTAGGTACCCCTCTATGTCATCGTCTTTTTCAACAAAATGGTCTAAATGAAACCCCATAGCTGAGTTTGAGGCTCCCAGACTGGGCGTAGCATCTGAGGCAAAAGGGCTGGCACCATTTTCAGGGGCCGGGCCTTGTAATTCCAGCTCCCTTAGTCGTAATTCGTGCTCCCTTTGCAACCTTCTATCTTCTGCCTCCCTTTCGGCAGTCAATCTTTTATCTTCTGCCTCCCTTTGCTGTCGTTTTTCTTCTGCCTCTAATGCTTTAGCCTCTTTGTCAGCCTCAATTTGTAATCTCTTCTCTTCAGCCAACCGTTCAGACTCTAATTTTCTTTCAGCCTCTTTTTCTACTCTCCTTTCTTCCCGTTCAATATATTTATCACATTCAGCCGTTACATATTGAATTAAAATCTGACCATCCATTCCCATCTCCTTTGCGGTCAGCACAGCAGCTGATCGGAATTTTGCTAGCTCCGCCATACTTTTTAGACAATATAATAATATACAAGATAAATCTCTAACCACTAAATTACTTCTAATTACTATAGTCTAAATAATTCTAATTAATTAATTAACTAATTACTTATTACTGGCTGTGAAGATTCACCAACTTTTATCTGCAGGGACACTTTTAATTTTAAAGGGAATTTTACAATTTTGTTCCCCTAATTTTATTTCTCCCACCAGGAGATCCTAATATTACTGTTGGGCTAATGATCCCGGACAAAGAGACCCCAATATATGTAGTGGGTTTGATGGTATTGTATGATGGTGATGGTACTACGTGTGATGCATGAGGTCAGCTGTGAAGGCTCCTGAGATAATATGTAACTGTGAATTGTCAGAAGGCCCTTCTCGCTACCACTACGACCTCACACTTATCTTTTTTTTTTCTAATGAATGTGGCTACGTTAAATGTCTAGGGTAATGATATGTAATGTGGTGTGATAGTTTATAGACACACACACAGATATTTAAGAAGTCTAATAATATTAACAAATGTTATAATACACTGAACTAACTCAAGTGTGTAAAAATTTTGATAGAAATTTTCTTACATTTATTTCGTTCTGGACCAAGTTTTATTTTGACCAGAACTTATGAAAGATTTAGAAATTATGAAAGAAATGCATGGAATATTACATAATAAATGCAAGGGTGTACATATGTATGTTACTAGACTATTTAGTTTTATTAATGTTTATAGCAGTCATCTAATTGGGAGGATAGTTAATGGTTGTGCTGTTGGGGTGGCCTCATCACTCCCGATCTATAGTGACTACACATTGTCCAGTAATGGCAGGAATTTTATGGGATTGTTAGTAACTAAATGGAGTTGGTGAATTTCCAGCAGACCAGAGGCTCACTCAACTTTGAATATGTAGCTCTGGTGCTGAGATCTGGTGGCCCCACCTCTCCGTGCTTGGGGGCAATATATAAGACTTATGGTGGCCCCACCTCTCCGTGCTTGGGGGCAATAAGAAAATGCTCTGACACAACGTTACTGCACGGATCCACTCGTGTAAAATCACCAACTCATTCGACACCGCTTGGGTGCCAACTGAAACTCACAGCTCTGCAATCAAAGTATTATTTATGTGTCAAATTCCATTCTCTAACCATGACTGGACACACACTACACAACAACAACATATAGACGGGTCAGATCTCTCTGACCATACAGCACATTTTACCATGTTGGTTTCACATCGGATAAGTCCTCCCAGACTACAGATTCTGAAATAGGTTCATTAGTTTCCTGCCCTAAAATAGGATAGGTAATATGTTTCATTGTTCTCAACACTTGATCTGTCCTTCCTAACCCTTGCTGGAGTTTATGTATTTTATTTGTCTCTAGACCCTGAACTGGGGCGGGGGGTCTAGAGCGAACCCTTACTTGTTGTAAGGAACAGATTATGCTATTGCAGTATCAAATCACTCGAACCTTAAACAAATATTAAATGTACAAAGAAATAAGTTTAGTCTTACCAGAAATATGAATATGGTACACAGTTAATACTAGCAAAACTCAGCTGAGCTGCTGGCTATAGTATGGTGTCCCACTGAATATTATGTATTATTTCTGGGAAATCACCACTACAATTAATGACTGTGTTACTGGACAGACTTATGTCGAATGGCAAAAATGTGCGTCTCTATCCCGCTAATATAAAATGCGTTGGCCAATCAGATCAGAAGACTAAGCTTTTCAATTCAAAATTTGAAAATAAAGTCAAAATTACATCTTATTTTCTCAAATGTACGTCAGTCACATTTTATCTGTTCCCAAAAAAGTCAAAAGTACATCTCAATTTTTAAAATGTACGTCGGTCACAATTTATCTGTTTCCCCACAATTTCACTTGTTTTTTTGGACTAACACATGTAAAACTGCACGAACCTGCTTCCTAAGTTATTTTTAGCCACCATTCTCCCCAACACCCTCTCTCTTCCATACTAACTAGATTTGAACACTTGAGTCTCAAGGTCGTGATTTTTGTGCAAATAGTGACATGTTTGATTCAATGCAGTCTTTCGCTGATGTGAACAACACCGTCTTTTGTCATTATCTGTCTTATTATCTGTCCGTCTGTATAAATGAAAGCATATTATTTCACTGCTCAGAATGGGCCATCCGGCCAGCTAATTTTTATATTCCTAACGTTAATATTAAGAAAAAGTTACTTTTTAAATTTTGTAATATTTCAAGCATCTGCGTTTAGCCGCTGAATTCAAATAAAAGGCTTGGTATCGCAAAAGGGTCCAATAAATGACTGTGGCGTATCATATCCAAGGTCCCTTCTGTCGATTTCCTTACTTTATGTCAACTTGGGGGGGGGGGGGGAACGTGACTTTTCCTCCTTGCCCCACCAATTTGCGTCCATTAACCTCGCTAGTTCAAGTACGCGTTCAGTCAGATTCTTGTCTTTTGATCCTCGTTCCGTTTTGCCTTCAAGTCTAACAATTTCATTTCCATGGCGGGCGATCATGTATTCTAGCAGCTTACGCATTGGTTTTTATCCCTACGTTGTATCATTGGAGATATTTTGACGTTGTATCACTTGTTAATTTTACGAGCTTTAACCTGGGGGACTTCGCTTCTGTTTTCTTTCTTTTCATTTACTTTCTCATCTTTATGGTGTTTAGTGTTTCTGGTGTTATCCAGTCTTGCTTCTTCCTTTCCTGGAATCCTAAGCATGATTTGCTACTTTCCTTATATACTGTTGAAATGGTGTTGAAATTCTGGTCTATATCATCAATCAATGTCTTTTCCTGGCTTTTGGCAAATTGATATCGTTTCTTAATATCGGCCGCAAAAGCTTTTCTGGTAAGGGGGTCCTTCAATTTGCTGATGTCAAACCTTTTCTGTGTAGTTACAGTTGGTCCAGCCCTTCTTAGTTTCACTTTCAGTTTTGCTACTACTAAATGGTGATCACTTCCCACATCTGCACCTCTTCTTACCTTCACATCTTGTAATGCATGTCTCCATCTACCGTTAACCTTGATGTGGTCTATCTGGTTTCTGTCCCGACCATTTGGTGATTCCCATGTTAACTTGTGAATTTCCTTATGTGGGAAAAGTGTTCCTCCAATGACCAGGTTGTTAATGCTACAGAAACTTACCCAATCTGCCATCAATGGTACCTATACCATGTAGCGGTATGGCAGCTTGCGTACCCTGACAATCCCCAGAGCTATGCCAGTGGGAGCTTTACTCCTGGTAGGTTCAACCAAGCTGGACTGGTCTGTGTGAGTAGGGGTCAGACAAAAGCTGGTACCCTGGTCCTCCAGGTTGGGGGTTTTAGCATAGGGCTGACACCCCTGTCTATGTAAAAAAAATAATGAAGTTACGGAAACAACATCAAATGAACAAACTTTGCTGCGGGGTGGACATTCGGAGTCTGTGGCTCGTATGACTGTCAGTGGTGAAAGCCGAAAGGAAGCCACTGACATGAAAACGGATGTCCTGACCGCAAAACAGGATACAAGAATAGGATTTTGGAATGTCAGGACAATGTACGAGACAGGTAAACTAAGACAGGTCACGGCAGAAATGAGAAACTATAGGTTACACATCCTGGGGATAAGTGAGAGCAGATGGACAGGGGCAGGAAAAGTTAAAACAGCAACAGGAAAACAGTACTTTACTCTGGAAGAGAGGATGGACAGCACATGAAGGCATAGCCATTATTCTACAGAAAGGGATAGAAAGGACATTACTAGAATGGAAACCCATCAACAACAGACTGATACGATTGAGATTGAGAGGGAGATTCACCAACACTACAAGAATACAATGCGGCCCACCAACGAATGATAGCAATGAGGAGCTCAAGGATGAATTCTATCAACAACTGCAGAAAGAAATGGAAGACACACCTATATATGGTCTTGTTATAGTAATGGGAGACCTCAATGCGAAAGTTGGTACACACAATACATATAATGAAAGAACAATGGGAAAAAAATGCGGCAGCGGAGCAGCAAACGAAAATGGGGATAAGCTAATAAGTTTCTGTAGAATTAACAACCCCTCCTTAATGCAGATGGAAAAAACACTAATTACAGACAAGGAAAAAAATTCTCCAACGCTGGTCGAACACTTTTAATAATATTATGAACCAGCCATCATCTATTAACGTCGAAGCCATCATCCGCCTGCCCCAAATTCCTATAAATGAAGCACTAGATGATATACCAACTCTGGAGGAAACTAAAAAAGCGATTCGTCAACTTTCTAGTGGAAAGGCCCCCGGCTCCGATTCAATTCCTGTTGATGTATATAAAGAATGGCGGTTACAGTTCTGATAGAGAAACTTCACATGATCTTCCAGCAAATGTGGCAGAGTGAAACCATCCCACACGATCTCAAAGATGCGTCAATTATACATCTATATAAACGTAAAGGTAATCGCCAAGACTGTAACAATCATCGAGGCATCTCTCTTTTATCAATCGCTGGGAAGATATTCGCCAGAATTCTTCTGAATCGCTTTACGGCTCATCTTGACAAAGGTCTTTTACCTGAAAGTCAGTGTGGATTCCGGAAAGAACGTGTAACCACCGATATGGTGTTCGCTGCAAGACAGCTACAAGAAAAATGCCAAGAAATGCACTGTGACCTGTACACAGCTTTCATCGACTTGACAATAGCGTTCGACACGGTCAGTAGAGAGGGTCTATGGAAGATCATGGCAAAATACGGCTGCCCAAAGAAATTTATCTCAGTAGTGCAGCAACTGCATGATGGAATGCAGGCTAGAGTTCAGGAAAACGGTGAGCTGTCGGAGCCTTTCCCCGTCTCAAACGGAGTTAAACAAGGGTGTGTACTTGCACCGACTCTGTTCAGTATCATGTTTTCTGCTATGCTGACATGCTTTCAGAGACGGGGACACAGGAATCGACATCAGATATCGTATTGATGGAAAATTGTTTAACCTTAGGAGGCTTCAAGCAAAAACCAAGGTCAAATCACACACCATCAGAGATCTTCTGTTTGCTGAAGATTGCGCCCTTAGTGCAGGCTCAGAGGCTGATCTGCAGCACAGCGTGGATAGATTCTCCGAAGCCTGTGCCAACTTTGGGCTTACCATCAACACGGAGAAAACAGAAATCATGTACCAACCAGCTCCTGGCACAGTTTATACTGAGCCAATCATCAAGGTTAATGGTGAGAAATTGAATGTTGTGAACAGATTCACATACCTTGGTAGCACACTTTCCCAGAACATCGTCATTGATGATGAGGTAAACACCGGGATCTCCAAAGCCAGCAGCACATTTGGCAGACTATACATCAACGTTTGGCATCGAAGTGGCATTAGTCTACAGACAAAGCTGAAGGTGTACAGAGCTGCGGTGCTTCCAGTGCTGCTTTATGCATGCGAAACATGGACTGTATACAGGCGCCACGTAAAGAAGCTAAACCACTTCCATACAGTCTGTCTCAGGAAGATAATGACCATCAAATGGCAAGACAAGATCCCGGATACCACTGTTCTTGACACAGCTGGTATCCCTAGCATCCATACTATTCTGATGCAGACACAGATTTGCTGGGCAGGTGATGTAGTCCGCATGCCAGACCATCGACTGCCAAAGATACTCTTTTATGGTGAGATGCAGAAGGGTAAACGCTCCCATGGTGGCCAAAAGAAGCGCTTCAAATACACGTTAAAGACGTCATTGAAAACCTTTGACATAAACCCAGACATATGGGAAGCTGCTGCGCAAGACCGAACTGCTTGGCGCACATCTCTTCGTAAAGGTGCAGCGGCATGCGAATCATCCAGAAGAGCAGCAGCGGAACAGCGGAGACAAGCTAGAAAAGACCGTGAAATAAAACCTTCACATGAAGCAAACATTCCCTGTCCACACTGTCCAAGATCTTTCCAGGCCCGCATCGGGCTCATCAAGTCACCTTCGTACCCAAAGAGTTGTTGCAGGGGCGGCCATCAGTTTTTACAGGCGGTTCGGTAAAATTAGCCCAACGGATTGTTGAGAGCTTGATAGACAATCGTGTAGTCTGGGTTTACATTTCATCTTCTTTAGAGCTTCGTGCCTTTGATGTTAAGTACGCGAATGTGGGTTTAAATTAACTTGAGACCATGATAATGATGATTGAATTCCCAAATGTTTATAGATTGGATAAGTCATGGCCTTTTTTTTTTTTTTTTTTAGAGTCCAAACAAACAATTTATTATACAGTTTGTAGACATCGAACGTTGATCAAAATTTTGTATTACGTCACAAATATACTTTAGAGAACCTAATGTTGAATTAGCTATCTTGCATATCAGTCCTTTGTCCTCGTAATCTGAATTACTGTAGCACAGAACGACATAACTATATGCACGCGTGGTTGGAAAATCCAACGACCGACAGTGAGGTGGTATGCGTCTGGCACTAGTATTAATTAAAATGGACTGTTAATTCATCTCGACAAGGTTTAGTCAATTACTAACCTGTAACTTCATCTTTCTTCATCATAACAGTGGACTGACCCATGTCCATGTAGAAAATACAATATAACCGTGTGGCTTTTCCCTGCCGACACTATAAGAATATAAAGACACGTCTTCTCCGTTTGACGGTCATTTTGAAAAAGGGTCCCGTCCTCTTGGTCACCGTGCGTGACTACCAACGCTGAAACGTCACAGCGTTCACTAGGCCCCCCCTAATAATACTTTTTACATTACATTAAACGTTGTAACCCCTAAAATCGCATGCTGCTTAACCTATAGCAGACAATGCCAATTAATCTACCGTAACAATTCCCTGTCCACCGGGGGGGGGGGGGGGAAAAATCTATTAGTAGATTTTTTTTTTCAAAAACCTATCTGGAATGAATATCAAAAATTTAACATTATCAAAAAAATTTAAACAAAAATGCGGCATATGGCCTACGATGTTCTGTCTAGAACAGACGTCGTGGTCATGTCGACTAACTAACAGTCATCTAATATATTAATGATACATATTATAAATAAATTGTTATACATAAATTTTATATGAACTAAAAGAGAATGGCTAATGTTGATATTCTAATTAAATAATTAATTAACTTAAAATATGTCGCAATGAAATGTCATGTCAGACTAATCTAAAAGAGTTAAAATTAAACTAATTAATTATATTGAGTGTGTAATAAGAATAAAGTTGTTGAAAATCTAATGTAAGAAAAATGAAAGGATATGTTAAAGAGAGAAATAAATAAATAAAGAATAAAGTGGAGAAAAAGTAATGTATAAATTTAACTTAGTTATGTGTGTTGGACCATTAATTAAGTTTAGTAATTGAAGTTGTTAATTACCTATCTAAATATTAACCATTTTAAACAATAATTTAGTATGTGAGTTATCCAAATAATTATTAACTATATTAATATAATAGTTACAGGTACAATAACATTATCCTAAGAAATCATNTGAGTTCTTTTTTTTTTTTTTTCTTTATATTTTTTTCCAAATTTACATGTTTTTTTTCAATATTTAATCTGCACTTTCATTTTAATTTCCATTATTTTAACGACTATAATTAAATATTTTTAAAAAAAAAAATAAAGTTGGATAAGATTGATCCATACGTAGGCTATGATCCTTGTGTGAATTCCAATTAACAAAACAAATGTTTAAGTGTTTCAGTTCATTAAGTATCGACGTTATTGACAAAAAGTTCAATGTCGCATACTTGATTACATTGATAGTGTTTTTCTAGGAGGGTTCACTTGAATGGCCCGGAAATGTGTCCAATAGGTTGTTATTAGGGATAAGTATTTCCAGCAATTAGTCCAGGCGTAAATACGTACATAGAGTTTAATTGAGTTTCATTCATTTTCGTATATAAAAGTCCTTTCGTAAGCAGATAACTTGTATTGTAGGCAAATATTTTCATGTCTATATAGAACAGTCCATAATAGTGCTATTTATTGTTTGAGTAAAGTTTATCTACGACGTTTCAATATACGTTCAGGACTCTCGACCATCAGGAGGGTTTCGAGATAGATTATCTGCCCAGGACGTTTATCAGCTCCTGTTATGTACTCCGATTGAGCAGTCCTAAAAGGGTTGAAGGAGATTAGCGAATCGGTGAGCTTTTGGACTTTTATGATTTCGCCCGTCGTAGGTTTAATTTCTACTGCGTTACCTGGTCCTGTCCGTGTACTACGAAACGGGGACTCCCAGCAGGAACTTTTCCAAGAAAAACTTCGTTATTGCCACACACCACTGCTAAAAGTTCGCGGTCGACAGTTGTAATATGACACTTTCATTTCGACTTCACCCTGGTGGTTTTTCAGTTTCCGTGAGACGTACAACCCGTTTGGATGGAGGATGTCCGTCCATGAAATGGGAGCAAACATGCCCAATTCCGTAGTTTACTCGCAATCTGTTCGGAGAAAGAAACTTTTTGGAAGCATCATAAGTTAGTCCTCAAGATTGGTGGTTTTGAAAATATGTTAATATACTATGAAATGTAAAAACATTATTACACCTCACTAGTCCATGTCACCGTTACACTGGCATGTCCCTTCGGTATAAATGAATGATGGACGAAAGACAGGCCGTGATAGGATGACCAAAGTTAGGTACGACTCTACGGTAATATTTGGACTAGACCCTAACAAGCTTCTAAACCATTTTCGCTTCGTTTAGAGGAACGGAAATGTTTTAAAATTTTTAGAAACCATACCTGTGAAGTGCTCGGGTAATATCCTGCTTCCAATATTAGTGACCCTTAAAAAGTTATTTTCATGAAAATGCTTCCTTGTCATTTTGTGGGGTTTAGCATTAAAATTGTTCCATACTTAAATGTTGGTCCAAAAACGTTTTCAAGACCCAAAAAATGTTCCTCAAAGATGAACTAAATAAGCATGATGTCGTCTATGTATGTAAATAATGTCTTGGTAAACCTGAAAAAAAGTGTCGCACATCATGCGAACAAAAGGTAGCTGGAGCGTATAAACAGCCCAAAACGGCATAACATTCCACTGGTATAGACCTTTTGCTGGAGTGGAGAAACGCTTGTTGTATGTAGTTTAGCTTTTTTTCGGTTTAGTGGTAGCTGCCAATAGACCTTTTACTTAAGTCTATCTTAGTGGAATACAAGATGCAGACGATAGACGTGGCAGTAAATTCGTCCCGAGAAAGTGAGGGGATGTGGTTCGTCTATCAACTAGCGGTTGTGCAGTTAATTTTTCGATAGTCCGACGCAGAGTCTTAATGTTAGTTTGTCCCTTCTTTCCGACAATAACTAATGGAGAAGAAAAAGGGGAATGACTAGTGTTCAATAAGGTTCCTATAGAGAACATCTGTTTTTCAACGTTCCATAGTAGATTTAGTAAGAAAGTGTAGAGGAACAGAATGATTGGAATGAACCCAAATTGGTAGTATCATCAGTTTAGAGTGTGTGGTCATGGACTACTTACTGGAGGTGCGAACCTGGAACGTCGGTCAACACATCTGGATAAGATTGTGACGAAGTTCAGCAATCTTTTTATGCTGTTTTCGGTGTTACCCGACGAAGAGAATGGGTTTACTTCCCGCCAAGATACACTAGGCTGTACTACAGGTACAGGTAAAGCTAAATGGTAACCGCAGGAAAAGAAGAGTCTTCATCCTGGATAACAGATGACATTATTATAATATTTTGACATCTAGTACGACAGCAGAACCTGGGGGCCAGCGGGGAGGGCGATGCCATTCTAGTTACGTGAAAAAATAAGCTTTATGCAAGCGTTTTTCAGTAAGTAGAAAATATACAATAATTTGAAGTCCCAAGAACATAAATGACCAATAAAGGAAAGAAATGATGACTGTACTATGGCTGAGTCAATCAACGATATGAAGACCAAAATGTGTTACCATAACCCTGTTATACTGCGATGACGCAGCACATTAGGTACTAATTGGAACCGTAGACAATTGGTGGTTAAATTTAAGCACCATTATCCCCCTCGATGACGCATTCTAGCATCTCTATAGTACGAAAATGTAACTATAGCTTCACCATAACCTGTCATTGGTAGGTTACCAACAACCGTACAAACATAACGTCCTGCCGTGGTCATTAAAGAAATTAAACTAAGTGACTGCCATCTGGTATCCTAGGTTGTAGCAGATTAGCGCACTAACACGGTGCGAGAATATGCACACTTCCCAATGGTAAGTGGGATACAGTGTCGCTAACATGATAAATAGTTTCTACTATTTAATCCCTTTGGATCCTGGAGTAGTCTTATGAGATGATGTCTCATAACGATTGACATATTTAATTTGTCCATATTTTAATTAGGATAATTCATAAGAAACTCCACTATCATTACTCCTTGTTTGGGACATCTTTTCTTTTCCCCATTTTCAACAATTTTTTATCCATATCACTGTTAATAGATGATCCTGACGGCCAATATCTATCTTCCGACTTGGCGGCCACTCTTTAGAGAAAAGGACCATATCTGCCTCGAAATGATTCGATAATCTACCCTTGGAAGTGCTTGGTATGTTAGTAAATCAATTTTTTCCTTGTCTGAGAAAGTCTCATCCTTCTCCTCAATCGATTTCCAAAATGGAACTTAGGACCGAAATTGGGAGAAAACTGACCACAATGTATTATATTTATTTGTTTTGGCTCAGTAATGTAGTCTGATGCAATGACAGCGTTAGCATATGCAATAAAATTGCACATTATATTACTTCCATTCATCAATTATCACTGATAGGGGGGGGGTGG